>MU858827.1:0-70665 GCA_033297175.1 Cladorrhinum sp. PSN332 | reverse complement strand
TTTTGTTTTTTTGTTTTTGTGTTTTTATTTTTTTTAAAAAAATTTAAAAAAAAAAAAAAAAAAAAAAAAAATAATTTTTATAAAAAAAAAAAAAAAAAAAAAAAAAAAAAAAAAAAAAGGTACCATTCAGAATTGAAACAATCCACGCAGGTGTATCCGATGTGATACCGATTGATTAGGTCTCGTTTCCCTGGCGGGCAGAGCAAATCGCTTCCTTCGTCGCAGTGTAGTTGGAACAGGTTGCGGTGGGCGCACAGGTAGCGGATTAGGGCTATGTGACACATTTTTTCTTTCTTCTTCTCTTCAAGGTGTGATGGAAGGAGGATGAAGCATAGCAGCAGAAAAGAATCCTACACCAGATGATTTTGGGGGTGGGGGGTTATAACAATGGGTAAAAAATGGGTTTCCGCGATTTAATGTATGTATAAATTGGGAGAAACTATACCGTCTGAGAGAATGTAGATTGTCGTCGTCGTCAGTCGTCGTCGCCGTCGCGTAAATTTAGCAAGCTTCGAGTGGGAAAAGAAAAATGAATCAATTAGAGTAAACAAGGAGAAAAGGGACGGATAGATATGTACCCCTTCTAATCGCTCCTCTTTGACATGTTAAACTTTCAGTCCAACGACGCAGTCTTGTTTATGTAAATGACGACAGTCGAACAGATGAAGAGAAGTCTCAGCTCAACTCGGGCCAGACCAGACCAGACAAGCTAGAAAAGAAGGTGCCCCATCGACCTGCAGAAGTACAGAGAGCAAGCTCCGGCTCTGCCATTCAGATCTAAAACTTTGGACTTGAGGTGTGGGGGAAATGGAACGGTTGAAAGATGCTGGGGGCAAACCACACAGCTAATCAGAGAGGATACCCCTCGACTCGTTGGCTTCATGTTCTGAAGGACAATATCTGAGTTTTCCTGGATCGAGTGGGATTCCGGCTGGGTCCATCAAGAGTCCCAAGCGTGCAGATATTTGCATTGACTTTCTGGACTACTTTGGCTCTGTTGCGCTGGAGGGCAGATCAAGCCTTTGACTAGCCTGATGAGCTTGAGGATCACAAGCCTATAACTAAGTTGAGCCGACCCTGAAGCTGGACCATACGCCGCTCGACTTGCAGAGGCACTGAAAAAAATGCGGGACGGAGCTGCTGATTGTAACAATTGGGTATCAAAGTGCTGCGTGAGGCCTTCTTCTATCATCGGCCCGAGTCTAATCAATCCGCCTCTCCTGTCGCTCCTCATCTATACTCGCCCCTAGCAACGAGTCGTTCTCGTCCGTCTTTCCTTCGGCACCGTGATACAATACATAATGCTGCCAGATAAAGATCGAGTCGTACATCATCGAGACATTACCCAGAGCAAACTTGACGGGATTGCCCGTGATTCCGGACCAGTCGCCCTGGAGGTAGCTGTCGATACCCTGCTGCGCAATGCTCAGGATGCCACCTCCAAAGTCCAGCAGGATCTGTACGATACTCCAACCCTGGGTGGACTTGTTGCGGTAGTTGATGAGGACCTGGGGCGAGTATTTGATAATGGTCACGACCAGCTTGACGTACGAAATGGCGTATATAACATCAAGCCACACCCAAGAGTGAATGGACCCCTGAGCGCTGTCGCGTTCTGGGGAGCCGAGAACAACAAAGATGACAATAATGACGCCCACGATGCAACCAAAGAAGATGCCGAGGATGAAACGGCTTGGCTTGTTACCCTTTGAGGGTGTAAATCCCCAGACGCAAGGGAAGAAGTATTGGCTCGTGGTGACTATGGACATGATGATGCCATTGATGGCGAAGGTGATATCGTTGAACTGCACGGTGGGTGTAAGTCCCCTGTAGCGGGCGGCATACTGGGCGCGGATCAAGGGTGAGTAATAGAGAGCGGCATTAGAGACGGCATACGCAGTGAAGCCTGCGGGGGGAGGAAGGTCAGCACACGGGAGAGATGAGAGATGGGTATAATGCGGGTAGGGCATACCAAGGCAATTGATAAGGGGAAAATCAACCGTGGTCCCAGAGGTCGATCGACGGCTGTAACTGAGCATGGATTGGGGGTAGAAGCTGAGGGACCACAAAACGAAATAGACCCAGCCAAAAATGGCGGATAAAAATTCAAGAAACGATGCCGCCATGGTCGCTGATGATTATCAAACCACAAAAGAATGGATGCGCGCAATCGAATCCAGTGTTGCGCGACAATTTCATCGAGTTCTGAACCTTGGAAGTTCTGCGACAAAGTCAATTCCAGGGTCCACCTGGGAGAGAGATGACCATCAAGCACGTGTGACAAGTACCCTAACCCCTATGATTGCCAAGACCTACCAAGATCGGTAGATAAGCGGGGACCGGGGAAGCCAGGGTGCCAGGGTGTCAGGGATCTTTTCTGTCGGTCTGGCTGTCTGGCTGTCATTGATCCATCAGCAGAACATCCAAAACCTGGAGAAAGTCTCGGTCCTCTTTTCTCCGGTTCCCCTTTTTATTGCAGAATATGTCCATGACCATCACTCCCTGCATATGTTGACAGGGAAAATAGCAAGCGGTCGTCGTCTGCAGCACGCCTGTGACCCAATTGATTGTTCTGGCAGGTGGTGCTAGACTTTGTTGGTGATGGCGCATGCAACGCTGGCCCCCTTCCGACGTTCTTCTACACCTTCCCGAATGCGCGTCTCTGCATGTGAAATCCATACCTGCATCTTCGAACCCCAAATGTTGAACTGTGCCGCCGCCCCCAATCACCGACTTTTGTGTAATCATCGAGTGACACTGTCATCTCAACTCAACAAAGAATGGAGGAATACGTGCGAGGACCATATCTCCGCTCCCGCGTGTTTGCGTGGTATTATATGTCAGATGGGCTTATCAATTCAACGGCCATGCTTGATTCGAGCTACGTCATGAACATGGTGGCTGGCACCTACTCATCCTTGCTTGCCTCTTTGAGATTGGGGGGGTGAGGGAAACTATTGGACCTCGAGACACATCCTTGCGAGAGAGAGAGAGAGATAGAAAAAAAGGAAGGGAAACCTCACCGCCGGACTTTCTTTGTTTCTAATCATCATTTATTTGTTCCTCTTCTTTTGAAAAACAATCCATTTCTTCAACCTTTCAATTGACCGTGCTCTGTCTTTCCATCAACATGTCTTCAACAACCACTCAGCTCCATGCTGAAACCGTGAACATGACATTCAATGACCACTCACCATCCCTCCACCTAACCACCACAATGCCACCTCCTCCAAAACCAACCTTCCTCACAATTCCCCTCGAACTTCGTCTCGAAATATACTCCCTCCTCCTCACCCTCCCTCCGCTCCCACCTCCATCACCAGTCTACCGATCACCTCCGTCACCGCCCCGATCCCCCTCGCCCTCACGTCCCGAACACTACCACGCAGCCATAATCCTCACCTGCCGCCAAACCCACTTCGAGGCAACGCCCTTGCTGTACAGCCTCAACACGTTCAAAGCCGACCCCAAGTTCCTCACAGCCGTGCCGTCCCCACTCATAGACAGCAAATACATACCTCTCATTCGGCATTGGTATGTGCTCACCCATCTTATTTTCACTGTCATCCGCTGCCTGCCACGAAAAACTCAAATTATATATATAAAAGAAAAAGAAGAAGAAAAAAAAACTAATTTGTTACTCAACAGGTCAATTAAAATCCGTCTAGACCACCCAACACCCTCTTTATCCTCCTCCTCCTCCCAAGCTTGTTTACCCAACCACACGCCCGCCACGCTCTCACGCGTCTTCTCAAACGCCCACTCCCTGACAATCACCCTCTGGCAGGCCTCCTTCATGGGCGGCGTGGGCATCTCCCAGCTCGCCCGGTTCGAGAGGGTAAGAAATGTCCGACGGGTAAAGATCCAGGGGATGATGCCCGGTTTCGGGCGGTACGTCAGGTGGTTGGAAGGGCAGATGAGGAAGCCGGTGCCGGTTTGTACTGTCGAGTCGAAAGAAGGAGAGGAGGAGTACGAGTATGAGGAATACGAACCAGAGGATGAGTGGGAGGGGAGAAGGTTGAATGGGTGGAGTTGAAACTCTTTTACCTATCTCTCTCTGGTTTTTATGACATGTTTAATCATGAGGTTTTGTTTGTGTTATGCTCAAGGCAGGCAATATTTAAAAATAAAATATATCTTTGACAGAAATAAAACAACAATCCATTCCTCTCTGTCTCTTGTCCTTTCTTCGCCTTGAAACTCAAATCAAACAAAATAGACCAAAGCCTCAAACAACACCAAACGGAACTTCTAATCCTCCCACCCAAGTCTTTTCTTAGCTTCTTGTCTGTATCATCCACCCCCTCACCCAACCCATATTCTCACCAAACTTCATCTCTCATCCTGCCTACACTAACACACAACAAGTAAAATAAAATTAAAAAATATGGAACTTGCACGGACATACGTTACAAGCAAGCAAGCACACAAACAAAATACACATAGAAACAAACATATATCTAAACGTAAACAAAACAAACATGATAAAAAAAAAACATAAAAAAACATAAAAAAAAACCACCTCCATATTTTATATCTCTTCTCTTCTCTTCTCATCTCATCTATCTAATCTTTCATCTTTATCTCTAGTTTTAATCTAACTCTCTAGTTAAAGACCATCCATCCATCATCTTCTCGAAGAAAGAAAGAAAAAAAAATCGTGTACACAAAATAGAAACAGGAACAAAAATAAATACAAGCAAAAGTAAAAAAAAAAAAAAAAAAAAAAAAAAAAAAAAGAGAAAAAGAGAAACGCCCGCTCTGTTCCTCCCCGCTAAAAGAAGAAGAAAATTATACACTGATGAAAACAAAACACAACAAATACAAGTTAATGCAAAGAGAAAAAAAAGAAGAAAAAAAAGAGGACTCGGGGGAAAGTGGTTTTCATCTTTCATCTTCGTTTCCCAAGTTTTATCCATTTTCATATTCCCCGAATGCATATGCAATGACTCTTTTCCCCCCCCCCCCTTTCTTCTTCAGAATCTTCGATATCCGATGACCAAATGCGGGGAAAGCCTTCCAAAAAAACCAAAGAATCGGGTATGAGAGAGGGAAATTGCCGTCTGTGTGTCCATCTCATTTCGTCGACCCATGGTGACGACCATGATATATCGAAAGAGGGGACCGTGGTCCTTGGTAGGGTCCCAGTGGGTAAAAAGAGGCTTTGCATCTTGCATCTCAAACCATTTGCCGAAAAGGACCGGCCGAAACTCAATAACACCCTAAACCGGCAACACCCCGATATCTCCCATTTCTCTTTCTTCCCCTTCCTTCCTTTCTTCTTCTTTTGCTATTATATTTTCCTTCCTCCCCCTTTATGCCGCCTTCACACCACTGTTTGATGCCATCCAACCGGGCAACGCCTTCCAGCCCTTCTCATTGGGGCCCAGGGGTACTCTTCCAAAGTTCTCATCGAAATCCAACAGAATCTTGAGCGCGTTGCGAGACCGGTAGAATGGGGTCTCGCCAAACTTCTCCTTGAGTGTCGATGTGACGCCCTTGGCCTCGGGCTTGTTGCCGGGGTAGGGGAAAGACGTCTGCAAAAACTCGTACGCCGCGAGCGTGAAACCGAACTGAGGCGACGACCGGAAGATACGAGCGGGACCGCCCTTGAAGAAAGCCCGGAAGCCCTCCTCCTTCCAGATGGTCTTGGCCGCATGTCTGAGACCGGTATACTGGGTGTCGCCCTTGCGAGCCTCGACCTGAAGACGCGTCTTGATAACGTCGCAGGGTGTCGTGAGATAGGCAGCTGGCATACCGGCAATAGCACCGGCCGTGAGAAGTTGAACGACACCGAGCTTCTTGGTTTGGGACTCGCCGAAGAGGTCTTTCTTCAAGTGCGAGTATGTGGGGAAGTAGATGGCGGAGAAAGGAACATCACGGAGCAAGCACGCAGATGCGCCCTTGTACAGGCCGACGAGACCGAGATTGCGGATAATCCACATGGCTGAGCGCCTGGGAGCGCCCTCGACGCTCTTGGCAACCTCGCCCTGAACCTGAAGACGAATCTTGACGATCTCCAAGGGGTTGGTGAAAACCTGTAAAAACCAAGTCAGCAATCAACGGGGAGACCCTTCAAATCGGGACAGGATTGAGAAACATACAACTTGGCAACCGCCGGCAGTACCACCAGCAAGCACCTCAGCGCCCCAGTGGATGTTACCATTCTTGTCGGTCAACTGCTTCCTCACGAGATCGTTCACTGTGAGTTTGATGGCCTTCTCCGGTGCGACACCGACAAGCTGTGGCAGCACTCCCGAATACAACCCCTTGACACCTTCGTTGCGAATCACCTTCTTGAAACAATCGATCGAGTTGTTATACAATCGTTGGCCAGGGTTGGCTCCTCTCTGGTTCTGCATGCGAGTCTTGACGAGATCGATCGGGTACACCATGAAGGCACCGAACGCGCCAGCGACACTGCCGAGAGCAAAGCCGTAGGCGGACTCGAGGGATTGCGAGAGAAACTGCTGCGTCTTGGTCTTGGTTGCTGCAACAACGCGGCTGGCATCGCCGCCCACCGCGCTTCTCCAGGAAGCATCAAGAACCTTGGCAAAGTCCTTGAGACCCAAGCGGCCTGATGGCTCATCGAGGCTGGCAAAGTGGAAGAGAATGTCTGCCTCCATGGGAGTAAATAGCGAGAAGCGGGTTATCTTGGAGGCCTGGTTGAGGAACTCTGTTCTGGTGATCTTGCCGTCCTTGCTCTTGGAGCATGCTTGACGAACGATGAGTTCTACCAGGTCCATCTCCTTGATCACGTTCTGGAACGCCCTGACGTTGGCATACGACACCTTGCTGCCCTGCGAGATGTTGCACAGGGTCTGCAAGTTATCCAGTAGGTGGTCGGAAAGCTTATGTCTTGAAGTCTCGTTGATGATGCGCTGGAACTCCTCGGGCTCGATGTAGCCGTCGCCATCCTTGTCGAGGTACTGGAAGGCCTGGCGCACGCGCTCGTCCTGGAGACCGCGCAGCATTTGGGCGAACTGTGAGTAGTCTAGGTGGTGCTTTGTCTTGCTGCCGATGTGCATCCTGGCCCATTCGCTGTCCCAGTCGAAAGGAATATTTTCTGGCCCCTTGTTGAGTTCGTAGAGCTTGCGGAAGTCGTCGTACTTGACGGAGCCGAGGCGGTCGACATCGAAGATGCGGAAAGCAATCTCATACTCGGCGTCTGGCTTGCTTAAGAGATTCTCCAAGTAGCCCCAGTCAGCAAGAGTCACCTTGCCCTGGCCTTTTCGATCGGCGATGTTGAACAGGATCGAGTACTGTTCCCGCTTGATCTTGTGCTATTTTTTTCATAGAGACATATCAGCTAATTGTCCTTCTTTCCTACGCCATCCACACTTTGGAAAAGAGAAAGGCTTACAAAGTCTTCGCTGGGAGGCGCAACAGCGTTGACGAATTCCTCAGGGCTGAGGTAAGACTCGCCCGTCTCTGCGTCCTTGAGGGCATAGCGGACGAAGCGCGCCTTGGTCTGAGCAGAGAGCTGCGCAGGTTCCTCGGAGCCAACCAGCGTCTCCTTGACAGCCTCCTTCACACTCGCAACCTTGGACATTGTGTTGGTGAAGAGAGGTGTGGATGGGGGCTGACAATGTCTAGGAGAAGTTGGAGAAAGTTTTCGCGCAGCGGCTGGCGGGTGAGTGAAGTGAAGTGCGGTGCTGCTGTGTGGTCACTGGTCACCGTTGTCCGCCGTTGTCGCAGTTTAACCAAGGTGGGTCTCGAGAGGTTGGCGCTGGAGGGGGGAGTTGAGTCAATTTCCAGCCCTGGAGAGTTGCGCTGGGGAAGGGGGGGGGGAGCGAGCGAGGGGCAGGGTGGAAGAACCTGGGGATCTTTTTTTTTTATTCTCGTGCGAAAGTTGCGCAAAAGGGCCGGGAAAAGCGTAAGGTAATAAAAATACTCTGGCTTGTCACGCGGGCGCTTGGCGCGGGTAATGGAACTTGTAGGGAACAGCTACTCCAAAAACTCTCTGTAACAACGTTCTGACTCAACTTTCTTTTTTTTTTTTTTTTTTTTTTTTTTTTATCTGCTCCTTTTTTTTTTTTTTTGGGTCTGAACTGAGACTGCCCAACAAGCCGAATCGGAACGAGGTACTGGCTGATGAGGATTCTCGATCTTGTGAAGGTGGATCTTTTATTTTCGGGGATCAGGGAAGGAGGGGCTGGAGTTGGGTCTAGACAGAGACAGGCCTCTCCAGGCCTTGTGTGTTGTACACTTCTGAGGAAGAAAACTACCTTTTTTTTTTCTCCCTTTCTCTCTCTTTTCCTCAAAGTCTCCACATCCCACCCGTCCAATCCAAAGCAACAATTCTGTCAAATCGAGGTTACAGCCTGTGTTACCCGACGGGAGGCTCCCCCCCCCCCCCCGGGCCAAAAAAAAAAAAGTGTATACAAGTCGCATATTTACAGAATAGCCGAGAGGCATTGGGTCGGTATATCCCGACCCACTTCAAGATGACCCCCCACCCCCCCGCATGCCGAAATGCTCCGTGATGTGTCCGCCAGCTCCGATCATGGCGCGGCGCCGTGACTGGCTTTCCAAAAGAAAATGCGACAGGCGGCATCCAGGTAATTCCGGGACCGCCGAGGGTTTTTTTTTGTTCTTTTTCCCCCCATGCCTGAATCTAAAACAGTCTTAGTTTTCCCCAGGGGGTAAATTTACGACGATTAACCCTGGAGGGGAAAAGGCACAGTCCATGTATATACTATAGACACTCGAATCTCCAGGGTCCAGCCACAGAAAGCTTGTCTTGGAAGTTTCTTGGACACCTAATGAATAAATTTGGTCATCTCAGATTTAGAGTCTGGGGAAAATAATACAAAATTAAAAAAAAAAAAAAAAAAAGAAAAAAAAAGAAGAAGAAAAGGAAAGAATGCCTATTTCAATTTTTGAATTAGGTATGTCCATTCTCGTCTCGTCTCGTCTGAGCCCCCAAAATGATTGGAGAGGGATCATGCATTGCCAGCTGGTGACCAAGGGATATCTATTCCCAAAATGCCAGTAGTCTCATCTGATACCAGCATATGCATCACAGACAATGCTGCTTGGTCTGGGTGGCGTCATGAAACATGTCAGCATTGTTTCTTGTTTCAACGTAATTTGTTTCAATGTTCCACACAGCCAGGATAAGGTTGCGGTTTTTGGATTGTGCGATCAAGACATCATCATCACATCACTCACCGGCATGGCATCAACGAATGATCAAGTAGATAAATGTAAAAACCAGAAAACTTTCTTGTTCGTTGTCGTTGTTTTCCTATCACTTATAAACTAAGTGTTGTATTGAAATTTCCCATCTCTGTGAGAACAGTAAAAAAAATCCCCATTCCTCCTCATGAACCTAAAGAAAAATTATAATCTATGCAGGACCACATGTAAACCCTCTAAGAAAAAAAATTCCCATGTTCAAGAGTTGACATTCAATACCCGATAGTCCCAAATCCCACGCCAACCGACCTCTTCCCGAAAAGACGCCAATCACGCCAACCCAGTCCGTCGTCTTTTTGCCCCATTCGTTGAATGCCTTGTTGACCATCCAGCCCAGATAATAACAGAAAAAAAAAAGAAAAAAAAGAACAGCCCCGCCATCCCAGTGATATCCTCCTGCCACTAAACTTTCCCTCAACGCCTTTATGAAAAAAGCAGTCGCTTGCCAGTCCTTGGAAGAGACAACAGCTCCATGTTCGGAAAAAGGACAAACGGCAAAGCGTGGTATCGACCCGGAAAAATAAAAGAAAACCGAAAAACAAATCCGCATAATAAGAGAGATGTCGTGAGCTTCGTCGCTTCGTCATCGAGTTTGCAGGGGCTGTAAACTCGATTGTTGTTTTCGACGTAAAAAGAAAAAGAAAAAAGGCATCTAATCCTGGAAGTTCCAATGACCAAGACGGCGACTTTTGATATGCATCCACGGTTGCACGTGGAAGTCGGGCTAGGAAATCGACTGGAAGTTCCGATGCCAGTAGAAGTTGTAGTCGACAAGACAAAACAGAAAAGAAAATATATGCCACCTGTTGATGAAGAGCAGCTACACTGTGTCGAGACAATCGCCGTAAGGTGAGGGCAGACCATATGATACAACCGGTGCAGAAGAGGCCACTGCTGTGAGAAAGTTCCAAGGAATTTTCAAGATCCAAGCAAGGATCAGCAAGGTCCAGCCTGTTGTCAGAAGTCCCACCCTCTCACTCAAGCATGTCGATGCGGTTTTACAAATCGCACAGTCTCAAAGAAAAGATGCAACGAAGAATATGCCATATCGACGCTCGACCAGAGGATGCAAAGGCGTCCTCTCTAGCCCTCGATAGTGACAAGCGGGGCGCGGACATACTCGTTGTCGGAAATCGAAGAGCTGGTTTGATCCGCAACCATGCCAGCATAAAGACGAGCAAGCGTCATGCCGTTCAAGATCTTGTTCTCAATGAAGGTAGAGGCATTCTTGTACTTGGGTGAGGAGTACTTGTCAAAGACAGCGCTGTGATGCTTGCGGGCATCGCGGCAGCACTCGTACATCATGTTGATGAGGGGCTTGAGCTGGCTCAATGTGTAGCCAGAATAATGGACATGGGCAAGAGTCCAGTCACCCTTCTCCAGGAACATGCGCGAGATGCAATGGGCACCAGCGGCAATGTAGCTCGGAGGGCTGCTGACGAAACGCTCATCCATGATGGTAACCTCCAAGAAGTACTTGGCGAGGGTGCGCGTCTCCAACTCATAATCATCTGCCTTGCTAATGCGACGCAGGAAACTCATGGGACCCGGCCAGCCAAGCTCAAACTGCAGCATTCCAAGCATAAAACGCTCGGCCTTGAGGATCTCATCGACTGTGTAGCCAGAGTCGACCATGTATACAATCTCCTGAACTGATGGACAGTTGATCTCCTCGTACTTGGCAGCGAGGAACAAGGCGGTGGCACCGACGAGCTGAAGCTTGCCGAGCGAGACAATCTTGACTGAGAGAAAGCGGTCGATGTAATTGACCGTGAGGAACAGAGTCTCCGGGAGCAGGCAGAAACGATGGTGGACCTGGACAAGCCAGTCCATGAGGACGGACCGCATCGACCATTGAATCTCGGTCTGAATCTCCATGTAGTGGGAGTCGGGGATCATAGTGTCCTGTGTAAAAGCAAAAAGTCAGTACATGTCGAATAAAAGCGGCACGCAAAACGAGGGGAGCAATAACCTCCAAGTGGCGCATATAGCCAAAGATCTCGTCGCCGTACTCAGCAACCATGCTGACATCCCATGCCTCCTCCTCAACCTCGTCTTCAGTCTGGTTCTGAAGAACATATGACTTGGCGAGCTCAAGTTCCTTCTCAACGCTGCGGTCGATGTTTGGTGCCACGATTGAAGTCGGGCCGCCTGTGGTATTATCGCCGTGAGACCGGTACGAGTGCGCGGTGGTATAGCCCTGCTCATCGTAAAGCTCCTGCTCGTCGTCCTCGTCCGAGTACTCCTCGGGCTCGGATGTGACAGGAGGCGCGGGGAGGGCCTTGGTGTAGCGAGATGGCTCGAAACGCGAAGCCGCCAGCAGGACAGCATTGTTCTCAATGTCGACGAGGCGCTTGAAGTCTTGCTCGTCATCGACTGGCTCGTTGCGAATCTGGAAGGCGGCATTGCGAGTCAACTGCTCGACGGCGTCCTCGTAAGCCGCCTCGGTCTCGTCATCGTCAACGTCGCCCTCGTCATCGCTGATCTCGATGAGCTTGTCCGTCTTGAGCGCGAACTTGGTCTGAGGCTGTCTGGCTGCCTGCTGCTGCTCGGTCATGAGAGCCGACTGGGTCTTGGACTGGCGTGGATTCTTAATCTGCTTGTCAACCAATGCAAGAAGGTCATCGACGGCAGAGCCAGTCTCGGTACGCACACCGGTATCGCGAGCAGTCTTGTCGTTGTAGACGACCGTGGTCTTCTTGACGACAGCTGCCTTGATGGGCGGCTGAGCAAGAGCACCAGATGAACGCTGTTGCTGCTGTTGAGCCTGAGTGTTGGCGCGAACAGTCGGCTTTGCGGCTTGATGGCCGGTGTTAGTGGAAGAAGTGGGGACCTGGTTCTTGACGCCGCCGTTGAGAGAAGCCTTGGCAGCAGCAGTAGTCAGGCGGAGGACATTCTCCTTGTCCTGCTTGTCCTCGGCCGGGATGCGGGTGTCGCGCATGACGGCAGTCGCGACGACGGGGGCCTTGCCGCGACCATGGATGGAATCCTTACCCACACCCTCGACCGCCAGGGTACGAGAGGTGTTGCTGACGTCGCCAAAGGCAGTCCGCTTGGGAGGGGCGTTGAGAGAACCAGTCACAGCCATGTTGCTCTTGAGGTTGCCCACCGACTTGTGGCGCTGGTGGGTAGGCTTGCTGGGGTTGTTCTCAATGCCCGGTGCAGCTGCAAAGGAGCGCAACGGTCGCTGGGGCTGTTGAGGGAAAAGAGGTTAGCTTGATTCGCTCTGCCGCAATGCGGTGAGTCGGTCGGTGCGGTGGCATGAATGTCCACTTGGAGGCCCGATGAGCTCGAGACTAAGGAATGCTTGCCTATGGATGATGCGGGAGAGTGGATAGAGAATGTGGCACCAGGGACAAGATGCGAGGTGGATGGGGAAAATGATAGTGGGGGTGATGAGTTGCAGCAAAGTACAAGGGTTGAAGTGAGTGTGATGTAAGGTAGGTAGCTTGGGAACGGAAAGAAATTGTGAAGTGGATTGGTTCGAGAAGGGAACTTGCGATGTTTTGCAGCCTTGGTTGCGTTGGTAGCGAGTTGCAGGAATGGTGGGGAGAGAAGAGGAAAGGAAGTGGGATTTTATATTTGGAGAAGAAGAAGAAGAAGTAGAAGAAAAAGAAGCTCTTTGGAGTGTACCTTTGCATCCATTGAGTCGAAGCGGGTCTCGCCGAGGATAATATGTCGAAATTTCTTTTGAATAAGGTACCTTTTCTGTGATAAGTCGCGCGAATGGGAATACTCCTGCGCGCGAATAGAAATTGTGTCTCTATCGTCGACGGGGTATTGTTGGTGCGGGGCGCCGAGACGTGGAGTCGTCAATTCTTTGGTGGTTGAGATGAACCTGGATTGTCGCGACTTGAAAAGTCAACGCTGAGGTTTTGCTCAAAAGTTGACACTCTAATTGTTTCTGCAGCGGGGTGGGGCGCGTCAAGATTCGAGGCGCTGCAGCAGACTCGATATCGCAAACCTTGAAGTAGAAGGCAGGAGGGGCTCGACGAGGTTTTGATGGAGTCCAGGGATCCGACGATCGATCCGGGATGGTTAGACACGGCGGCGGGGGACCGGGACTTGGGAAGCAGCAAGCAGCGCGCTTCACCCACTCTAGTAATTTGTGTTCCCGTGCATTAGGAATGGTAGAATAGGTATTTAATATCTGGGTTAGGTAGTGATGACTTCTTCGTGCACCTGGGATAAGGGAAACGCGAGGAAAGGAGGAGTGGGAAATGCGCGGATGGTTCTTTTCACGGTGTCGGTCCCTTCCTCCCTTTAGCGATGGTCTGCGCTTTCTCTCTGTTTATTGACATACGCCCCAGAAGTAAACACACCACATCAAAGTTTGGATGATAATATGGTCCGTGCCATCCCTGCCGGACTGTACCTCCGTCGTTACGGGTGACGGCGGCCCCATTCTTCCGGCTCCGCTCTTTTCTATAATTGACAATGCTACCTTGGCCAGAACGGAGAAGTGAATGAGACTGCCAGAAGCACTTTTTCGTCGCGCGGGGTTTTTGATACCTCATTCTCGCTGTCATTGTCTGTAAGACATCTAGATTTTCTTGTGGATTATTGAGTTTTAGAGTTCAAGTGTCGGTTGCAGTTTACCTTAGGTAAGCACGCATACCTCATTTAAACTAAGCTGTCTCCCTGGGGCTCCTGTCGTCTGACTGATCTTCCCTGGGCTCTTCCAACCGTTCGGTGACGTAGCCCCGCCATCTGCTTCCGGACCCACTTTAGAGCCATAATCCGAATGTGTCGCGTCATCTTTTCAAACCCTCAAATCGAGCCAACCTGTGCACACCCCACACCATTGCCCTTAAAGTGCTTCAACCTGCCTCATCAGCTGGAAAACCCAGTTAAAAATAATCTCGTCAATTTTTATTGGAGACTTTGACTTTGATCGCGCCCAACTGATGGGTTTTTGAATATCCGTGGCAATCTGCCAAGTTGTGGCTTGGCGGGGGACTCAGAACCACGACCTGATCGCGCAATCACGTGATGACTCAATCAAGCTCAAGGCGAATGTCAAACTCAACATTAGAGCATCGCAAAGGCCCACTCTGGTTCTTTTCTCTAGCTATATCCTCGATTGCTATCCGCGAGAGATCTCTTGCTGCATTAAGCCTGGTGACTCTGTCGAGATGGGGTGGAAACCACACTCCCCCAACTGCCAGCAAAGGAACCCTCCTCTCCAAAATGTCTGGCGACCTATGTACAGGCCCCTTTGATGTGACATTTACAAGGGGAAGGACGTTATATGCGACTGATAACAACCAAACAACCCTGAAGTTGCGCCGTTGCTCTTTGGTGGGAACATTACCGATACCGATAACGATCACTCTCGGCGGGGATTCCGGGATTTTCTGGAAATTCTGTCTGTTCCAGGGGGTCCCGACACAACGCTTTCCCTGATGGTATCGACCCCTCTCGTCTCAAACCGCAGGTCCCATGAGATGCAACCAATAAATCAGAGATTTGATACTGTCCGCACAAGGTGGAGGTTTCGCCCTTGGCCAAATGCGCCAGCTGCTGCCAGATCAAATCGTATAGCATCACCAGTGCAGGATGGACCCAGGAAAGGACCAGGTTGCAGGGGTGAAGTGAGTGGTGGACTGGTCCTTGCCGAGCCCCAGCGTCCCCGAGAACTGGTGGCTTTTTCCGCGACTCGCTCCGCTGCGGAGTACGTAGAGTGTTTTTCGACGGGAGCTCTGCGCCTTTCCCTTTCAGCCCTTCCAGCCTGCAAGACAAGGCCTTTTCATCACGTCAACGATTTTGCGAAACAAGTCCAACAAGAGTTGGAATGACGGAGTTCAATCTAGAAACACACATACACAACATCAGCTAGGTACCATGGTGGCTGTCAATTAATTCATCAATTCCAATTCTTGCTGGGGAGGGGTGCGCCAAATTGTGTGGGGTGTCTGGGTTGTGCGCTGATGATCGTTGACTGCACCTTGCCGAGCTCGCCAAATCGGTGCCAGTGGGCGACGCCACTCTTTTGGAACACGCAAACAAAACATGGGATCGCATTGCGAGTCCCGACATGAAGGGTCTGGAAAGCGCTATCAGGCGGCATCCGTGCCGTTTTGTAGTGACACAAACAACATGGGAAACAAGTATCGTAAAATACGGCCGGGGAGCTCGCGAGATTCTTTGCGACAAAGCCGCAACCCTGGGACAGGACGGTTTGGGCGGTTGCAGATCGGCAGCGCGAAACGGGCAAGGGTGTGGCCAAGATCGACGGGACCAGGACCAACTGGCGCTGACAACCCCACGGCTGAGGATTTGGGTCAGAGTCCAGACAAGCCAAAAAGCCATCAAGGTCATGGTCATCCATAGTCACAAGTCAAGTGATCAGCGGCGGAGAAGCACAAGAGAAGAGGAGGTCAAGGTGTTGAGCTTTCCAAAGTGACTGACAAGCCGGGAGCACACAGGAAGCTCACACTGAGGGCTAATTTTGAAAAAACACCCGCCACCAAGCTAATTGCTGCACACGGACACATGCAAATGCTCTCGCAGACACCCAATCGTGAGAACCCGCAATTCCTGCACACTTGAGTGGTGAGGCGATTTGTAAGGTGGGTAGCCATGAGCGCAAGGTGCGGTTCATCCGGATCGAGCTGCATGCGGATGCTGGCGTGGAGGGCCGCTGGTGGGACATCTGGACAACCGGTCCGGCAGCGACCCTCTCGAAGATACCATTCACAGTACGGATACACCTACGCTACAGAGCTTGGCCTCGTCTTTCCCCTCCTTTATGTAAAATTGGTGAATGGCAATGGAACCTGAAGGGCAAAAGAGGGACGCCAACTGCTAGTGTACCAGGCAAGGTCCTTTGTGTTGTTGACAGTCTGACACTGGACAAGTCGGTCGAGTTGGAGAATGGAGAACGATGATTCGATGCCGGACTTGCATTTGAAACTTTGCCAGCGCATCGAACCGCGGACCCCGATCCATCCTCCCATCGACACACCACCACCACTGCTGTTGAAATCCTTTTACTTACACCTTACGAAACGGGAAAAGGTCAGGTCGCTGCCCAGCTGCCCACCCGACGACAATGCTCTGCCCAAAACGACCCTACAGACTTGCAAATTGTGTCTGTAAAATTTCGAGGTATTATTCCCCGCCCGCGCAAAGCAGCGGCACAAATCGGGTACCTGACACTGACAATTCTAATTCAAAACAAAACGTTTTTTCTCAGCGGAGATTTTTCTACGAATAGTGCAAAAGCTTTGCCTATCAGTTCTGGGCACATCAAGAGAGCCAGACCCCTGCTCACCCGAACGGCTTCCCAGCCTGTGCTCGTCATTGGTTGGCTGCTGATGAACATGGCCGCGACGACCAACCTGGGGAAGGTCGTGATCTTGCCTGGCGCATTCTCATTGTGTCGTCAATCGTGGTGCGGTCAGGTGGTCCAATGAGCAGACCGACAACCCATTCTCTCAGGTACATTCATGCCCCCACCGTCCTTGACATACACAGACAGATACAGCACACACACGCACGCACACACACATTTTCATATTCCGTATTTCAGGTCAGGTCGCGATTGGTGAGGCCCAGGGGTAGGCGTGTTACTCGCTCCTGGGCGTTTGGTCCTGTGCAAGAAGCGCGCGTGTTTGCCTTGTCAATAGTATACAAAGACTGCAACAAATCTCTAAATCGAGTATAGGCATCATGCTTGTTTATTTTGACAATCCTTTTCAGGCCTACCTAACCGCCGCTTTAGCGTCCTTTGATCGCGGCGAGAACCGCAATTGTAACCATTCCGGGGCCCCCAGGACGTGGACATAATTGCTCTAGCGGTCTGGATGCGCTGTCCCGGCGGCGAGTTTGACATGGTTGGTTGTCAGCCAGTAACATGTTCAAGCTTTCCAAGCAGCAGGTTCGAAGTCAAGACAGTGTGCTTGTGCATGCGAGCACAGAAATCAAGACAGCACAACCTCACTGCGGCGGGCCATCACATCGCCTCTGCTTGCTTGCTTACTTGCTTGCTGTGGTCTTGTTTTTATTCTTTCTCGAGAGGCTGCGCGATCGCATGGTACAACTTCAGTTCAGCATCAATATTGAACGGAAACCTAGAAGGAAAAAAGAAAGGCGACAGGTCGTAGCCGACATTCCATGGACGTCCAGTTCCAACTTCCAGGTGCTCTCGGCGCAAAGCGGAATGCGCCCAACCTGACCTGGGAAACACCTCTTTTGGCTAGCAATTGCGGGCCAATGGCAACATCTAGAGGAAATGTAAACCTAGAAGATAACCACAAGTACATTTTGAGTAAATCAAGTCATGGTTGTTTCCAGAATGCAGCCCATTCCAGGTTCCATTGTGAGAGTCGAGAGTGGATTCCCCGGGCAGTTGCAACAAGCGCTCCTCCATCTCTCTCTCTCTCTCTCTCTCGCTCTCCGCAGCCCAGTGCGAAAACCAAATCGTCTGCGGCACTTCGCATGATTTCACACCCCGGCGCAAGGGCTGGATGACGATGCGATCTGGGTGCGCAATAGGGGAAATTGCCCAAATCAAAAAATATCAGATGCACTCAAGGCCCTGGAATGGGACGAGAAGGGTTTTGGAAAGAGAATCCACTTGTTTTCCCTGATTTTGTAGTGTTCAGTCATTGTGCTGTCGCACAGTGTCGAGTACGACGGACCCGCGCAAAGGTCCCCAGGTCAGGCAGTTTGGCGTGCGATTACCGGCATCTGCTGTTTTAATGCAGCAGATTCTTGCGACTCCTCCAATTCTCTCCTTCAACGCACAACCTCCGAATTGCTCGACCCAAGCCCATCAAACCACCCCCGGATTGTCGTGGTAAGTCATTGATATCCTGCATTTCACCACCCTGCACCCATCGCCCCCGTATTTGGCCCCTTGCTGCCTCCAGAGTCTTCCCTCTGCAACCTCGTTCTGCGCCCATGTCGCTCACTGTTGGTGTTGCCCTCTTCTGTGCAGATCGGGGTCTGGTATTGTGTGCGAGATCGTTGAGAGATCGCTGCCGCTTCTCGAACCACTTCGACCGCTACTAGTCACTGTGGTAAGTGGCTTTACCATTTCCATCCCATGCGATCGCAAGGACGCATCAAGGTTTCCCCTCTCTCCTGTCCTGTTCTGTCGTACTCTTTCCCCTTCCCTTCTTCCTACAAGAGGGACTCATCATCTCCCCTGCAACGCACCACCGCACCCACCCACCCACATCCGCACCCAAATTCCATGCGCTTCCTCCACCCACGACACCCGAGCATTCCCTCTGTCGCCCTCCGCACAACACAGCACTGCTTCCAAGGAGCGCTCTGCCTATTGCTTCATTCCCCTTCGCCCAGCACGTTCTGACCTCTGTTGTCGTCTCGCCAGGCCCAACAAAACCCGCACCCGTCGACAACCCTTCCTCGACGCCGACCGCACACAAAGACCGGCTTGGTCCTTGCAGCACCCAAGGCGGTGACCTCAATTCGGAGGAAGGCAGCATCACCGACCGCTAGCGCAACCGACCGCATCGTCATCTTCGCTATAATCACTTCGCTACCCCCATTATCGCCGTCGACTGAAACCGCTGAGCTGTCTTGTCAACTTGGCACATCCAGATTCAAGGTCCCACCCACCGCCGCCGCGGCTCCATTTTGGGGCTTCTCCCCTTGGTGATCTCGCCAATCACCACACACACAAATACATCACATATCTAGACGTTGTCTGCATCACACACACATTGGCTCGCAATGGATGCAACATCGCCAACGGGGCTGGGGTCTATGCAGGCTGGCCTTCACAGTGGCAGCATCTCCCCTCGGACCGCGCCCGCAAAACAAGTCGCATTCAAATTGGTCCTTGATGAGACCACTCATTACACAGCGCGCCTGCCGCTACGTGTCAAGATATATCCACACGACACCACAGAGTCGATTGTGTCGACTGTCAAGAGCTTCTATGGCATATACAACAGTCCCAGCATGAACAGGGGCATCAGCTTTGAGGATGGAGATGGCAATATTCTCATCGCTCAATATGAGAACTTCTACAATGGCATGGATATCTTTGTTCGGTTAAGGGACGAGCTGCCTCCCGTGTCAAGCCACTATGGATCGCATAGCTACCTCCCTGCTTCCCATCCTCCTCATAGCTACTACAATTCCGATAACTACAATCGTCAGCCACCACCTCCACCCTATGAGCAACAACCGTCTGCTCGGCCCAACTCTGGAGCATCGCAAATGCGCAGCCCTTCGCCCGGTAGCGGCCGCGGCCGCCGCAGCGCATCAACGGGTAACGGTAATGCTGCGAATAAGAAGGGACGATCACGTTCTTCCAAGAACCGCTCCCAAGCAGGAGGCGATAATATTAACGAGAGCTTCAATGGCTACAGCAGCGGTGATGGCGCACCAGGTTCTGCGTCCGGAAGGAGCAGAGAGCACTTGGGGAACACAAACATAAGCCTTGACAACATTGTTGAAGGTGGCCGTCGCAAGCGGCCCAAGTTTGAGAGCTCGGTGAGCCCCCCGATATTCTGATGTCCTAGGCAACCAATTTTCTTTTCAAGTTGCTGACCAAATATTGTCTCGCTTTAGGAGCTTCCGCTTTTCGCTCCTCCCCAAATGCCTGCCCCAACCTCGAATCATTCCATGTCGCCCGCACGGCGCCCTGATCCACCGCGCCAGTCGCAGCCCTTCGCGCATCCCGGGCCAAACCCTTTCAGCAACCCTCCACGACCTCTTCAGTCCCCTCAGCCTCATGGATATAGCAATGGCTACGCACACCCCACCATGTACCCCACGCCCGTCAGCGATACTCGCCATCGTGGAAGCTTTGGGTTCCCTTCCACGTCGGGAATAGCTTCAGGTGTCCATGTTGCGCCAACCCCAGACGGCACCGTCAACAGTTGTATGTCGGAGGAGGACAAGGACGTGGCCATCCAGCTTATGCGCCTGGGTGGCCGGGCCTCTGCCTCAACCGTGGATGACACTTTTAGCGGGAGAGCCGATGCTGCATCTTCTACCGGAGCAACCAGCGATGCTGATAGCGAGCACGAGATCCCCCCGGCACGGAAGCAGAAGCTCAACGTCTCCGGCGCCCACAAGAAGACCATGCAGACGACCGAGTCGCACTTTGTCGGTCCTAGAGAGAGCACCGAGGGCAGCGGCGACGACGGCGACTACTCAGACAGCGAAGACAAAGGCCCCATGGCTGCGCCAAAACCAAAGGTTCCGAAGCTGAAGGCAAACACTCTTCTGGCTGATGCCAAAGGGCGACAACAGACTACCCCCAAACCCAAGGTTTTCAAGCCCACCAAGCCAAAGGTCAAGAAGGCACCAACTGCACCGGGTCCCATGTCTCCCGCATCCCTGCCCGACTCCCGGAAGCAGTCTCTGGCTTCCAACCCAGCACTTCCTTTACTGCCTGGTGAGGAGGACCAGCCTGATCTGTCAACCAAGCCTCGCTGCCAGCGATGCCGCAAGAGCAAGAAGGGCTGTGATAGACAAAGACCTTGTGGCAGATGCAAGGATGCCGGGCTTGGTGCAGATGAGTGCGTCAGTGAGGACGAAGGTAATGGCCGCAAGGGCCGCTATGGCCGACACATGGGTGTTCCCATCTCAAAGAACGAGATACTTTCTGCCATGGCGGCACCCTTGTTGCCTGCAGTGCCAATTACTACTGCTGCTGGCCCTGAGGTGTTGGATCTTGTCAACGGTGTGCTCGACAAGAACAAGAAGCGGAAGCGATAGTCAACGCCGCCGTTCTATTCTGTCAATTGTTATCACTGCCGGGTCTTATCCCAAACGCCGCTGCTCTCAGGTTGAATTGGACCGCGCTACACATTTGTCTAGATATTTGGAAAGGCAGGTTCCCTAGCCTTTGGAGAGCACTGTCTTGAACACAACATGATGCCCCCACACACATAAGGCTTCTCTTTCTGTTTGGCGTCTATACTTTTCAGTTGTTTGCGCCTGTCTTGTCAGCGAGCCATTGGCATCCCCACTCTTCAATATTATCATCTTGTTCAACAACGTTTCAAAAGCGAGTAGGGCGAAGATGAAGGCTGTAGTTGTTATGATGTGCTATTCTTATCTTTCCTTGCATCTTTATTTACGGTCTCTTGAAAGGTTTAAACTGTTGGAAGGTACGCGCTAAAAAAAAAAAAAAAAAAAAAAAAAATTAACTGTTTCGGGCTGATTCTCGAAATTACACCTTGCACAAACCCTCGTCCTGTCTCAACAACAAACGCCACACAACACCACTTCACGTCAACGCCGCAACAACAACATGAATGGGAATGGCTCCGAGAAAATGGAGCCATTCCCATTCTTTTAAAGTTTTATCAAAAGATCAGACGATTTTAGCTCGGATGAATCGACGAGGCTGGGATGAAGACATCGCGGAAATGGGGGGCCGGTGGGTGTGGACGAGGGTGCCAGGGACGTGTTAAAAGAAAGATGGGTCCGGAGACGAGGACTTGAGGGCATGATCGGATGCAGCGGACGCGAATGGAAAAGATGGAAATAGGTTTCATCAATCAACACAATAACATCAACACACATCATCATCATCATCACCATTATTCTCACCACCACCACATGGTTACACCACCACACACCACATGGAGGCGCGCGCACACACACACACACACATACGTGCTTGGACGTTTTTCTTTTTTTTCTTTTCCTGTTTCTTGGCATGGGCTCCTGGACAATGGGTGGACTGGCTAGATGGGAGGGAGGTCTGGTGGTTTTTGGGCTGGCTGGTGGGCGGGATCAATCGGACGGGCGCGGACGGGCCTTTTTATTTTGTTGTGTTCATGTTTTTATTTATTGCGGTTTTCTTTTGTTTTTTTGGGTTTTTTTTCGGTTACTTGAAGTCACAATCATACTTGGAGTCTTGTGTTTTTTCGTTGTTTTTTAGCATGCATGCATAAAAGGTCTTTCGTTGTCTCTTTTGTTTTTTGTCTTGCTTAGTCGGGATCATGAGTACTTGAAATTTGCCATGTGGTTGGTTTGTGTGGAATCGTGGACTGTGAAAGTTGGTGGAGATAATGATGATGATGTGTGTGTGTGTGTGTGTTTACCTACTAAGTGATGTTTTGTAAAAGAATAAAAATAAAAGTCTTGACTTGAAACTTTGGAAGAGTGGATGAATGAATGGATTATGGGTATATGTGCGTGGTTTGTATGAGAGTTTGCTTTGGTGCTGGGGTGAATTTTGGTGAGGATGATGACGATGAATGAGTTTGGAAATGTGTGCGTACCTACCTACAGTCTAGTCTACCTAAGTGGACGAAGGCTTTTTTTTGTTGCTTTTTTGGGAGGCAGAATCCAGGGTTGGAGAGGGGTGGCGAGAATGGTACCATAATTACCTTGCGACCTTTTCGTGCAGAGCGCCGCGCTGTCAGGATTTGCCAGTGTGGTGCTGGATCTTTCTTGGGAGAAAACATGTTTGTGTGATTGTGAACTTGCACTCAGGATTCGATGATGATGATGATGATCAAGACTTCAAAAGATCGTTTCTTGCTGACATCAAACTTGTAGTAAAGTCGTATCTATGCTCTACAGAATACTTTTGAAAAAGGTAAATAACGGTATTATTATTATTCTTATTACTATCTATCTATTATATTTGAGCGAAATAGATTGGGTATTTTCTGCTGCGTGTTGATCTTGCAAATGCAACGTAATTATTTTGCAGATATTCCTCACCGAGTATCGTCATTTAAAATAGTAATGTTTTGAAGCTTTTTTGTATCTTAACCTCAATACGTCTTCTTGGAAGTGTTTTTTATCTCATTGAATTACACTTCACAGTTGATCTTCAATTGATTGTTGACGTCCGTCCGCCTCTTGGGTCATCAAAAAACCGTGTAAGTCAAAAAAAACTCAAAACTCCCGTCTGATTGGCGAGAACCTGTGCTCCAACCGGCCGGTTATGGCTCCCCACCCGACTCGGACCCCTGTTCAACTGGGCGCGCCTTTCCTTCCTTCCTTTTCCGTGCGGATTTGAGATGAGCGCATAATCTGATTGGCTGGTGATTTAAAGATTGTCAAAAAGAAGGCTTGGCAAACAAGGCTTGGCAACCGAAGCCATGTGGGTCTGTCTGCAAGCGGGGGGCCAAGGAGGGGAAAATGTGCATTTTTGTACAGGGGATGGATGTGTGGTGTGTGTCACGGATTGGCGGTCTGTCTCTTCCTTTTTTTTTCCCGCCTGGGATGGTCACGCGATATGTGTTGATTTTTTCTTGGAAGGTCAACAAGCGATCCAGGATTTTTGATTCTGGAAGCATTCCATGACTGAGCGGCGCTGTTTGTTCCAAAGTTACAAGCTGCAAAGGCAATTGACCAACAGTATTTGTCCAATTGTTATTCTATTTGGGAGTGTGTTCAAATGTTTATGCCACACACATGCTCAGGTGGACTTTTCAGTTGGGTTGGGAGCACGACATTTGGCGGGCCAGGGGTATGAATAATCAGACGGAGCTTCACAACATGGCAAGGCTGTCGAAAATGCATCTTTTCTTGGTCACGACTGCAATCATGTGGCAATACGCTAGTGCCCCAGAATCTTCAACTTCCATCCCTCCTGGAAATTGTCATATTTTATCTCCGTGTAGGAAAAAAAAAACAAGCCGACTCGATATCGCCAATGCTGAACGTTCTTGCCGGTTGACAGGGCCAGAGTGATGGATATCGGATAAGGCCTCGGCACCAATTCCCGGGACCCAGCATGCTTCCGAGCTGGTGGGGGTTGGTCGCGGCTTATGTCGCATGCAGCCGGTTTTTGACTATCGACAATTCATCCATTGCGGGGAATCGGCATCGTATCTTTGGAGTTTCCGTGACAGCATCTGGAAGGAGTGGGCGATTTCGGCCATTCGGTGCCGGCCGGGAATAGTGAAAAATATAGACCAGGGTACATACCGATGGCTCCCAGTGCGGGGACAATAGTTCCCAGGCCATGGACTGACTGAACTCCCTTTCTCATCATCGTCATTCATTTTGTGGCTTTGCTCCATCCTGCGCAAGACACCATGGCCGTTGAACCCGTCATTGAAACCGACGTTGAAAAGTCAGCCACCCCATCGCTTATTAATAATGAACCCTTCAACCCGTCGACATCTTCCCTCGAAGCAGAACAGGCAATCCTCCAGGAAGATGAGTTCGTCCCTCCGGATGGGGGGCTTCTCGCCTGGTCCCAAGTTCTTGCCGCTTGTCTCCTGAACATGATGGCATGGGGCTACCCAACAGCTTTTGGCGTCTACCAGCTCTACTACCGAGACACATTCAAGCTTCCAGAGGCACAGGTGTCATGGATCGGCTCTATACAGGTCTTTTTGGACTTTGCTCTCTGCATCTTCTCTGGCAGGCTGGCCGACGCGGGATACATCAGATCAACCATCATTGCGGGATCAACTTTGGTCGTCTTGGGGACCTTGTTGACAAGTTTTTGTACTCAGTACTGGCAGATCTTTCTCGCTCAGGGCATCGTCACGGGGTTTGGACTCGGCCTCCTTTTTATGCCCGCATTGTCAGTTGTCAACTCGTATTTCAAGACAAAAAAGTCAATGGCCATGGCCATCGCCGCCACAGGAACCGGCTTCGGAAGCGTCATCTTCCCGACGACTGTTCAATATCTCATCCCCAAGATCGGATTTCCTTGGGCGGTACGATGCGCTGCACTCGTTGCCTTGGTCTTGGCTGTCTTGTCGCTGCTCCTGATAAAGCCAGTGTTGAAACCCAGAAGGTCGGGCCCGATTTTTGAGTGGGATGCGTTTAAAGAGCTTCCGTATCTACTCTACACTCTCGGTGCATTTCTCTTCTTTTGGGTGCTCTACTTTGGTTCTTTTTACGTGCGTTGCGCTTTCACTTCGGATTCCCACGTTGCATCAATGCTAACTACTCTCTAGATCAACGCGTTCGCCCGAAATATCATCCACTTCTCTACCACGGATTCAGTTCAGCTCCTACTCATCACCAACGGCATGAGTGTGATTGCTCGTCCATACTGCGGATACATCGCAGACCGTTACCTGGGACCAATCAACACATATTGTCTTCACATGTTCATCTTGGGGGCAATGCTATTTGCCTGGCTAGGGGTATACACAAGGACTGGGCTCTATGCATTTGCTGTCTTCTTTGGGTTTGCAACTGGAGCCGCACAGGGTGTCTTTGGCGGCTCTTTGGCCAGTTTGACCAAGGACCCTCGGAAGATGGGCACGAGGTTTGGAATGGTCTGCACTCTCTGCGCTTTTTCGTCGTTGGCTGGGCCACCAACTGCTGGCGCCATCATCGACAGATCTCACGGGGATTTTACCTACGCCTTGATCTGGGCTGCTACTGTTATGATCTTGGCATCCTTGACGACTGCGGGGGCAAGGATTGCTGTGTCTGGTTTCAAGTTGCGAGTGAAGATATGATGGGGCGACAGAGCAGGACGTTTGAGAGGGTTGTGGAGGGGAATAAAGAGAAATGCAGGACATACTAGACGGGAAGGGATGGGTTTCTGGGGATAAACCGAGTCCGTAATGAATATAATTTATAATTTTGGCCAGGGGCCATCGTCTGTCATTTTCTACCAAGCCGATCACATGGAATGATGTTTGTTAATCACAAGACCTCCGTGGCTGCCACAAGCCTTCTGCCATTACCAAAGCACTCCATTGGGGCAAAACCTTAGATATGAAGAAGCGTCATTGAGCTCAAAAAGTAGCATGATGTGAGATGGGGCTTGCTCAACAAAACTCTGCTGTTGACTCAATCGAACCCAAGCCACTGTTAATTTTCTGACTTGACGCACCAAAACCATCTATAAAAGAAGCCCAGCTGCTCCCATAAAATTTCTTTCCCCCAAATCTTTTTGTCGTACAACATTCTTCTTTTCTCACCATTTCACCACCGACCGTCTTTCCACATCACATGGCATTTACACACACCAAACGCACCATATTTCAGCGCCATAGATCATGAACGAAGCACCCTCAGCCTACAAAGAAATTTTGATCCCCCATAAGCGCTAGCAACTTTGCGGAGAAGTACAGGATAGAGGTGCCTACTTGCGGAACCAAAGACCTGACTGACTCTCTTCCCCGTGGCGCCACAAAATGCGACGATCACAGTGAAAAAAGGTTGAATCATCAGAAGATGAAAAAGTAATCAAAAATTGTGCACGGTCACCCTTATGGGGACACGTGGACGTACTATGTCCACGCCCCGTGAAGGGCTTCTTGATCCCCCCCACAGGCGTGCTACGACTGAAGAGAAAAGAAAAAGGGGGAGAGATTCTAGGGAGGTTGGACGAGAATATATACTCGGGAAGATGTGCTCGTGCACGTCTGCAAATTTGCAGACTGGCACACACACACATACCTTCCTGGATGACTTTGAACGTGCTGATTTCCTTGACAGACAATTTTGACTTTTCCCCTCGGATCATGATGGACGAGATCACGCCATCGCGCGAGATTCACTGTGCGGTGGTGGAAGGAACATCCCGTGGCTTACCTAGCAAGCCCAGGCAAAACGGGACCGAGCTTGGTCGGTGGGCAAGAGACAAGGGGGAGATCATGCTGACTGCCAAAAAGAATTAACAGAACAGCTCTTTCCTCCTGGCCTTCTTCTTCTAACCCTCAGCGTTTCTAGGCAGCCAATCAAGGAAAGACCGAAGCACATCGATGACGTGGGGAAAAAAATGCCAAATTAAAACACTTGAGACATCTTACAACTTCCTAATAATTGTGTCCGGGGGGGGGGGGGGGCCTCAGAACGGATTCACCCGATAGGCCTTCTCGGCTTCGGCATACGCATCATACCCGTACAAAAACGGCTGAATCTCAGGACACGTCCACCGACTAGGAAATGGTTCGTTCAACTCCTTCCCAAGCTGCTTCATCATCAGCTCATCCCGCCTCTCCTGCTTCGGCCCGTCCTCCATGTGCGAATCGTCCCTCTGCCTGAACGACTCCAGCTGGATCCTCCTCCCTCTTTCCATTCTCAAACTCTGATAAATCCGCGACACGCAAGGCAGCTGCGTCTTTTTTTCTCCCTTACTAACCTTCCCCAGCAGGCTCCCCAGCACCGCGCCGTCTTCCAGGCTCGAATTCGCACCCTGGGCGAGATAGGGAAGCATGGGATGACAGCAGTCCCCGGCCATGAAGAAGGTGCCTTCCTTGTTTGCCCATTCTGGCAACGCGTCCAGCCACATCAGCTTCCACTTGTGCACGCCTTTTACCTGCGCCAAAAATTTAAGAAGGAGCGGATCCCACCCGGAGAACTTTTGCTTCATCTCGTCGAGGGATCCTTCCAGTTTGACGACCTCGAGCGGCAGGTCGTCCGGGCAGAGGAAGACGAGGTTGTATACCTCTCCGGCGGAGACAGAGTAACCGACGCAGTGGGCTTTCGGCCCGAGCCAGAAATGGACGGTTGGGTTGCGAATCCAGCGTCGCAGTTCGTCTGCGTCTGGTCCTGTTAGTTCGTCTGCTCTGAGGGTGATTCGATACGCCAAGTCGCCGGTGAGGATTGCCGGGCTGGGTTTGCCGAGGAATTTGGGCCGGATGGAGGACCAGAGTCCGTCGGTCAGGAGGACTGCGTCTCCTTGGATTAGTTCGCCGGATTGGAGCTTGACCGTTGCCGAGGCGAAGTGCACGTCGGCTGCGCGGGCGCCGAGGCGGAGCTGGACGCCTAGGGAGAGGCATTTGGCGACCATTTCGCGCTGGAGGTCGACGCGGTGGACGTCCCAGAAGGGGTGGGCGTATCGGGAGAGGCATTGGGTTTGGAAGTTGGGCTCGTGGGCGAGGAGGCGGGTGCCGTCGTAGCGGTGGACTGAGAGGGAGGAGGGAACGGCGGAAAGGGGGCCCAGGACGGAGGAGAGACCCCAGTTTGAGAGGAGACGGGTGCCATTGGGGGTTATTTGGAGGCCGGCCTGTGGTTTTCGTTAGTGATCGGGGACAGCTACTGTGAAGGAACCCCCCCAAAAAAAGAAATATGCTCACCCCAACTTCTTGCAACTCTCTCACCGTCTCCAGAACCGTGACTTTATGATTTGGGTTGGCCAACTTGGTCGACAGCGCCGCCGCGAGTCCTGCCAACCCGGCGCCGATAACAACCAAATGAATCCCCTCACCACCATCGCGTCCTCCTCCTCCTCCTCCTCCTCCTCCTGCTGCTCCTCCCGTCTCTGGTGCTTTGATCCCGGGATCTGACTGTATCATCGCGATTTTTTTTTTCTTAAAACAAATGTGTTGTTATACCTTATAAATATAAACGAACACCTGTCGGGATTTCAATACTCGAATGATGTTGTGTGTGTGTGTGTGTGTGTAAGTCCTTTTTTCCGGGATATATATGACTGGATAAATTCTCCCGTTAAGATGTAGTAGGTATGTAGATAGATAGACGATGATGTAAAAGCTTAAAAAAGAAGAACCTATGCCTCACACAACGTAACTTCAAGCACATAGAAAGAGAAAAAAAAAATCTCAACCAAAAACCATATATATATATATACATATATAAATATATAAATATCTACTACACCAAAGTACTTTCAAGTCGCCGCATTCCTTTTTTCCCCCTCTCCCTTCCCCACACACACACCCTTCTTCTTCTTCTTCTCCTCATGTTCTCCCTTACTTTTAAGACAAACCACCAATAAGAACCCCAAGTGGGAGGGAGAGGGGGGGGTTTTAATCGTGCGGGGGTAACAAACCCAAAAAAACCGGGGGAACCGGTTCCGGTTACACGATTTCCAGGAGACGGAACACAACATCGGCTTGCATCCGGGAGTTGGCTTCCGACCGACGGGAGAGGCCAATGGCGATTCCCAAGCCACCACAGGCACATCACATCGAACACACACCAATGTATAGATAAGCATCCTTTTTTTTTTTTTTTTTTTTTTTTTTAATGGCGTCTGTCTGTCTACAACCAACAAACCTGAAAACATGGGGTATCTAAAAAATAAAAAAAGGGAAAAATTCTAGTTTTTCCCATCCGTCCTTTTTGCGTTTTCACCGAATAAAAAGTCACCCCATAAAGTCTAATGTAGAAATATAGCCAAAAACTGACAAAAAGACCCCGTTAAACACCACGTCCCATGAAAAAAAAAATCCTTTCTAGACCAGCATATCATCCCTTTTGCTCCTCTGTCTAAGAAACCTCCAAATCCTTCGGATCAACAACCCAAGGCTGGATGGGACTCCAAATCGTCGTAACAGTAAACGACCCCTGAACTCTTCCCATGCTGTACGTGATGCCCGAAGACGCCTGCGGGTCCTTCACAGTATCCTCTGATTTCTCCTCCTCCATATCAATCAGAGCGGCAGCCGTAAAGTAACTTCTTTCAATGCCCATTCCGAGTTCCATCCGATGACCGCCCCAATCAAGCTCAACCTTGCCCGACTTGCGCACAATCAACTTGCCCACGTAGCCCGTCAAGTCGTCATCGTCATCGTCATCGCCATCGTCGTCGCTATCATCTTCGGCACCATCCTCAATCTTGACGTCCTTGGTTAGATCGACTGTGACTGCCGGCGCCTTGCCCTTGTTCTTGCCGCCTTGTTCCAACATGACCGTATCCTCGTCGTCATCAACCTCGGGCTTGGTGCCAACATCCTCAGACACTGGATGAAGCGGGGGCATCACAGGCGGGAACTGGAAGTGAAACATGTGTCCATCCAACATTGACCTCGGGCGACCCTCGCTCACACTTTGACCGTCGATTGGTTGTTGTGAGAGGCTGAGAAGTCCCACCATCTTCTCAACATCAAGGGCCTTAAGCTCATCTTCAATCTCCTTCGGTGTCTTTGGTCCCTTGGCCTTGAACACGGGGGCCTTCTTCTTTGCAGAAGCAAGGGGCTTGGGAGCATCACCATCACCCTCGGGAATCTGCGACAGGTCGACGCCCATGCCATCTTCGCCACCTTCCTTCTTAATTCGAGGGCTGTTCGCGGCTTTATATCCATCAACATCCTCAGCCTTGCTGCTGCTCCCTTTTCCGTCGTCGACAAACAGACCCTCCTCGTCTGAGTCCTCCTCTTTCGCCTCATTGTCCTCGTTCGTCTTTGCTCCTTCTGTCTTGTGCTCGAAGCGGCGAATACCGATGGGCAGAATGGGGTTTTTCTTGTCACCCATGCCTGGCACGTAGGAAAATGGAGTCGAGGAGTAATAGAGCGTATCGGCATTGATACGGGAATCTTTGGGGCCGCCCTGCTCGCCCTCGCTCTTGACATGGGAGAATGCGCGGCCGGAGGCGACACCGTATTCCCGAACCCCAGCAGGACCCTCGCCGTTGACTGTTTGTGTGTTGTTAGCGAAGCAACTTGCGCAGAATTGAACCCCAAACCAATATGAACCTACAGCTGTATGTGCCGGAAGATAGAGGACCTGCAGCGGGAGCACTCCGGAAAGACCTGTTCATCAAGTTCCCTCGCCCACGACTACCACGACCACCGCGGCCGCGGAGCCGGGAGTCTCGTTTGGCATCCTGACCCATCCTTAGTGCTTCCTGCTTATCAATCTCTTCGGCCCTACGGAGCCGCTCCTGTTGGCTGGCACGGATGGCTTTCGGCTTGAATCTTTGTGCTGCAGGAACAGGTGCTGAGGATGTGGGCGCTGGGGTAGCAGCTGCTGATCGGGGCTCAGAAAGGGCTGAGGCGGCAGGAGTTGGAGTCGGAATCCCACCGGTGGCATCGCTCTCGGGAGCAGATTGTTGGGAAGCAGAAGCAGAGCCAGAGGCAGAGGCAGAGGTGGCGGCTGTGGCAGATGCACCGCGGGCTGTCCCTCCTCGTCCCCGACCGCGTCCTCTGGGTGTTGCTTTGGGAGGCATGTTGATGATGTGGCGCAATATGAATTGATGAAATGAGGATGTCTAATGTGCTTGTGAGTGTAGAAAGGTTGTCAATGGATGTTGGGAAGATGTGTTGATGATTGTTGAAGAAAGATGAAAAGTGTTTGCAAGGATGGGATTTCCTAGATTTCTCAAAGTTTATCCAACCCCACCGCAACAGGAACCCAGACAGGGGTCCTCTGGTGTGGGACGAGAAGCTTAATCGCGGGGCAGCTTCACTGTGACTCCTCATTCAGAGTTGGAGTTCACCCCCATCCCATCCCAACCCACTTCTTGGCATAATTGGATTCATTCAAGATCCATCTGAAGTCCAGCTTCGGCCAGCTCCGATCGGAGTCTTAGAACAGTTCACCATGAGGTGACAACATAGCTCTTTTTTTGTGTACACCATGAACTCGCCATTCCCCAAGTCCTCGTCTTCTCCCGGAGAGGGGCACATTGTCGCCAAATCCCTCCCCGAGGGCATCTCGGGGCTCGAGACATTTTCATATCAATACCCTCTCAAACTTATCTCACCATCCCGACCTCCAGAAACCAAGAGTGTGCTGGTCTTTCTACTCTCATACGGCGGTGGTCTTGTTGCTGGTGACAATGTCAAGTTGGAAGTAGATGTACTGGCCAATGCCAAATTGACAATCGTCACGCAGGGCCACACCAAGGTCTTCAACTCGGTTACCCCCGACATCGTCACACGACAGACCATGCATGTGAACATTGCATCTAGCGGAGCACTCTGCCTCTTGCCCGACCCAGTCCAACCATTCGCAGGGAGTGTGTACGAGCAAACCCAAATATTTAAATTGCACAAAGACGCCTCAATATGTCTTTTAGACTGGGTCACACAGGGGCGCACTGCGCGTGGGGAGGATTGGAGCTTCGTTCGCTGGATCGGACGCAATGAGATTTGGAGCATTGGCGGCGGCGAGCAAGCTGCCAGAGACAGGTTGCTTGTGCGAGATGCTGTTATTCTTGACAGCAACAAGTCTCACCCACAATTGCCGATGCTGCGGGATTCGATGCACGGCATGGGAGTTATGGGAACACTGCTTCTGAGAGGGCCTCTAATGAAAACACTGGGGGAATTCTTCCTCGCTGAGTTCGCTGCTCTGCCTCGGCTTGGAGAGCGAGATTTCCGCAGCGATGCCGCAAAGAGGGCGGTTCCTGTTGAAATGTCTTGTCGGGAGAAATGGAGGGCCGGTAGACTCCAGATGGAAAGGGACAAAACTATACTTTGGTCGGCAGCCAACGTTAGAGGTTGTGTGGTGGTCAAATTCGGCTCGCCTTCGGTTGAGGCTGGGCGATTATGGATAGGGTCAATGTTGGAAGAAGAGGGAAGCATTGCAGAGGTCTTTGGCGATCATGCACTTATGTGTGTGCGCTGATTTAGACAGCTATTTTTCTTTTCTTTCAAAAAGCCAATGTGTGCAATATAGTATTGCAATCGACGTCAAATGTCAAGTCTCAATTGGACCTTTGCGTCACAATCTACAGGGGGTGCAGGGCGGATGAGCCCCGCTAACTGCATAATCAGCCAAGCTGATTTGTTGGTGGCGGGCGGGGGTTGCGGAAGGCAGCAGGGCCAATCCGCCAAAATAATCTGGCGATCGCACCGAGCATTTGACGCGTCAATTGACCAAAACCCGAACCTGCGATTCTTCCCGGATTCGCATTCTCCCCGACGCCACAACAAATGTGATGTCCACCACACGACAACCACTCATGGAGACTTCAGACAACAACGCGACGGGCTCGCCAGCTCCCACTTCCTCAGCGCGCCGCTCAGGACGCGTCTCCAAAGCACCCACCAAGTTCACCCCCGATGCGCCCGTTGCCAGCAAACGCAAGCGCAATGCCGACAATGATGATGACGATGACGACGACGATGCCGAGAACGAAGAGCCTGCCGATGCGGGCGCATTGAGCGATGATGAAGACGACGGAGACGAAACGGCAACCGAAGAGCCCAGGCGCGCCGCAAAGAAGAAGAAGAAGACCTCAGCTTCCCAGCCGGCAAAGCCTAGGAAACCTGCGACGAAAAAGCCTAAAACAAATGGCGATGCTGGCGGCCATGATGCGATTACTGGACATCTTCCTAGCAGACCAAAGAAGACGGTCCGCATTGCAGCGATTGCGCGCCCCGTTGAGGAGGGTCTCTATGGTGTGTACAAGAACCGGTTTCGTCTTGTGTTGTTCTTGCACATGCTAACTCGCCATTCTCATGTAGCTGATATTTTCACGTCTGGCGATTCCTCCGATAAGGTCGCGACCGAGTGGTACCACAAGTATCAGGCCGATGATGCTAGTGCCATTACCGAGCTTGTAAACTGCATTCTCCTGTCCGCCGGGTGCGACCAGCAGGTCACAGCAGATGACATCCGAGACCCTGAAAACTGCTCTAACAGACTGGCAGATCTTCAGAATGTCTATACCGAGGTAAGCGCAGCTGTATTAGATGTGTATGTCTCTCTATTCAAGCTAACCGTGGTACAGGAGGGAATCACCGACTATCCGCTCATATCGAGAGCCAAGTCTAGCAAATCCTTCCGCGACCTGCTCATCGGATTCTTCAAGTCATTACTGACCGTCATGCACGAGACCGACGTTCTATATAAAGACTCGGCCCTAATGGACAACATTGCAAGATGGGTCGCCTCAATGTCTTCGTCGACCCTGCGCCCATTCAGACATACGGCAACCACCGTTGCTCTTGCCATGGAAGCCGCTCTGGTTGAGATCGCCAAGAAGCTCGACGACCGCATCACCAGGATGACTCAGCAGGTTGAGGCTGAAAAGAGCCGCAAGGGCAAGAACAAGGAGAGGATCGCAGCAATCCAAAAGAATCTGGACGAGGCAAACCAGAGCCGGTCGATATGCCAGGAGCAAATCATCGACTTCTTCGCCACTGTTTTCGTCCACAGATATCGCGATGTTGATCCCAAGATCCGCACCGAGTGTGTCGAGGCACTTGGATCATGGATCTGGAACCTGCCCACATTTTTCATGGAGCCAGAGTATCTGCGATACTTGGGCTGGATGTTGTCTGATGTCATGCCACAAACCAGACTGGAGTCGGTCAGGCAACTTACCCGGCTGTTCAAGCGGGACGCCGAAAAGCTGGGCCACTTCATCGACAGGTTCAGACCGCGCCTCGTGGAGATGGCCACCAAGGACTCGGACGTCTCTGTCCGAGTTGCCGCTGTTTCTGTCATTCAGATTCTCAAGGATGCAGGCATGCTGGAACCCGATGAGATCGACTCTGTGGGTCGCTTGATCTTTGATTCCGAGCTGCGAGTCCGGAGGGCGGTTATTGACTTCTTTGCCGGTTGTGTTAATGACTCGATCGAGACAAAGGTTGAAGAGGTTGGAGGCAGCGAAGCCGTTGATGAGTTCTTTGGTGATCAGGATGAAGAAGACTACTCGACGCCGCGCAGAGACTGGCTCAGTATCAAGTGCCTCGCCGAGCTCCTGTCGGCGTACGATGCCCAACTCGAAGAGGAAAACACCACGGTGCAACCCCGCGGTCTGGATATTGCCGTCGAGATGGTTCAGGCTGTTGCATCAGAGACGAGAATATCCCTCGCGTCACAGGTTCTGTATGAGAGAATTGATCAGGTGAAGAACTGGGAGCTGCTCTCGGGGTATTTGCTTCACGATCATTCCACCAGCACCAAGACCAAGTCTTCCAGGAAGAAGCAATCCAACGAGAAAGTTTTGAAGGCTGCTGTAGCACCTGAAGGAAAAGAGGAGTCGATTCTCCTCGAGGTTCTGGCTTCGGCTGTCAGGCTCAGCCTGGCTTCTGGACATGAGACTGCCGACAGGAGCAGAAGAAGGCACCGCCCAGATGGCGGCGAGGGGGTTGAGGATTCAGCCATTCACTTGGCGACGGATATTCCGCGCCTTTTGAACAAGTTTGGAGCGGATGCCAGCACGGCCGTAATAGTATTGCGGCTCGAGCATGCACTTCCTCTTGATATCTTTCAGCAGCTGCGGCAGGACTCGACAACCTTTACGAGACTGCTCGATGAGGTCTGCACGCAATTTAACAGACATGTGGATAGAGGCGTCCTTGCCGAAGCTACGGCGGCTCTCTTGCACGCTCGCAGATACGACGAGTTGCAAGAAGTCACAGACAGCAAGATTGCCGATTTGTGGGAAACCGTCATCAACGCCCTCCGGCACTTTGACAAGAACAACGAGCTCAGCGTCCGTGGAAACATGGAGGCGCCAGCGATCACCGAGCTCGGAAACATTCTTCTCAAGATGAGCAAGCTCGCCAGCATTGCGAACTGCATCGAAGTTCTCGAGGCCGAGGGACAGTCCGAGGATTCTTCAAACCCAGCCGTCGAACTCCTCATCAAGATTGTCCACCGCGGAAAGCTGGACCAGGTAGACGAAGACCTCGACGACCTAGAAGACGAGGCCGTCTCCTTTGCGATCCAGGCGTGCCAGTTCTACTTTATGTGGAAAGCCAGATCCCTGATCGGCTCCGTGCAGAACCGGTCAGACGTCCCCGCGGACGCAGTGGAGAAACTCAACTACCTCCGCAACCAGTACTCTCGCAACCTCATCTGGACTCTCTCCTCTCGAGGCACAAACGACGAGTTGCGTCTCTTCTCCACCGGCGGACTGTGCGACTTGCACGTTCTCTTCGCGACCCTCCGTCAGGCGGTCGCGCAGCAAAACAGCCAGGGTCCCGTCCAGCAAAAGGAATATCCCGTTTTGACGCCGCTGTTCGAACCGATCGTCGCGGGACTGATTAACGAATTAATCGAAATTTTCGACGCGGCGGAGCGGGCGTACGCGAAGTGTCTCAAGAGGACGCTAAACGAGCCGGCGGAGGACGAAGATCCCATCGACGAGGAGCTGTCGGACGACGAGGAGGACGACTCGGCCATGACGCCCATCGAGAGGAAAGGAAAAGAGTTCAAGCTGGAGAGGGCGCTCTGCGAGCTGGCGGGCAAGTACGTGCTTGCCATACTCGCGAGGATGGTTGATTGCGAGGGATCGCAGGCCGGTAAATTGAGGAAGAGGATGTTGAGGAATCGGAGCAAGTTGGGGAATAATTTGAAGGAGACTGTGGCGTATTTGGACGAGGGCAAGTTGAGGGAGAGGGTTACTGCTGCTTCTGCTGCTGCGGCGGCGGCGGCGGCGGCGGCGGGGAAGAAGAAGCTCGCTGCTGCCGTTGGGGTGAAGGGAGGAGGGAAGGGCAAGGGGAAGGAACCTGCTGCTGGTGCTGCTGCTGGTGCTGCTGCTGGTGGGCAGAAGGCTGGTGGTGCTAATGGTGGGAAGGGTAAGAAGAAGAACAATGTTTTGAGCGAGGAGATTGTTGTTGGTGATGATGATGAGGAGTCGGATTTGTCTGAGATTGAGGTTGAGGAGGTTGAAGAGGACGAGGACGAGGAACCGGAACCTGAGGAAGGGACCGTAGAGGATTTGAGGAGGAGGGAGTTGTTGGACGATGATCCTATTGAGGATGATGATGACGATGACGATGATGAGGGTGGTGGTGGTGGTGGTGATAAGATGGATGAGGACGAGGATAGTGTTATAGGGGACTGATTGAACATTTGAGTAAAATGGGGAGATTCTAATGGGTTGGGTTGGGTGTGTGTGAATGGGATTTGGAGCTGTACACACTTTCTTCTTCTTTCGATTTTTGTTTCTATTGTTTTCTTGGTTCTTTTTCAAAACAGAGCTATATTTTATGGGGCGTCTATGAGAATGGAGGCTTTGACTCTTTTTGTTTTTTATTTTTTACTCTACTTCTGGGTGGATGGGTGGGGAAACGTTTTGTTTGTTCGTTACACTTTGACCTCCTCTGGTAAGAAACATGAGGTTTTAGTTTTGTGATGACATAGTAAAAAACACTTGTTTGTCTTATAGTCAAAAAAATTCTTTCATATGAGATTTTTTTCCCCTCCTGCCGTACCTGACTATTTGTATGGTATTTCGCGAGGTCGTTTTCTTGTTGTAGTTGGTACACGCATTGCATGTACATGTACATGTACATACATACAAGGGTCAAGTACATAATAATTAGTTTATTGGCCATGGAATGGAAAGGAGTAATTTGTGTATCTCTTGCATGTTTTGTTGCAAAAGAAGGTAGGTAGCTAACATAGCCAGCCAGCCAGGTAATTAGATGATGGATGTCCTTTCAAATTATTTCCTTCAGATATTATCTAATTTCTAGGCTGTCATCCCCGTCATTCATTCCCTTAAGAAAAGTGTTTTGGGTAAACACCGTGAGAGGCTTGGTTGAAGTGGACAAAAGGTTTATGCAGCTAAAGGTGAAGTTTTGTTGTTTGAATCGATGTTCCGTCTACAGATAGGCACACGAAGATTATCATGTCAAAAAACAAATTTATTTGTTTATTTCAATTGATCAGTAGTGACTATCGATCTATACAGTTAAGGATAATAATATCACAAAGAGGACAGATTGATGTCTACGCTCACTTAAACTTGTCTTCAATCATGTCAACTGATACATACCGCTCTCTGCTCTAGGTCCTCTCACGAATGCTCTTCTGAGCTACCTATTACGCAGTCTTCCTTTCTATTTTGCCTGCCTGCTTGCCCCGCGGCCCTTTTGGTTTCCCATCCATCCAGAAGAAAATGCTAACCTCTTATCGTTCGCCTGACCCCCCTATACTTCAAAAAAACCATGCAACTCCTTGAAAACAAGCCCCAACCTTGTTGCAATTAAAATGAGACAAAACAATCATGATAAACACTCCTTCGCGGGAAATCAAGCCTTAATCCTAACACCAAACATTCCAAAAGTCCGAACCCACTGCTTGGTCTGCGGGTCTTTGGAGCCATACTGCTGGATACAGCACATGAATGGCTTGTTGTCCAGCTCCTTCGCTGCTCCAGCGTTGCCTTCCATCTCTGCACCCGAGCTCGTGAGTGTCGGCTTTGGCACCAACAGACCCCTGCCCTTGTTTGGCTTTGCAGCCGACTTGTCACGTTGGAGAATCTCTGGCTCTGCATTGACATCCTCCAAATTTCCCCACAAGACAGCCAGCTTCTCCCGAAGCTTTGCGAGCACCCTGGGTCTCTTGCGCAGATCAGTTGCGTCAAGATCCGTCAGGCATTGGCCCGCGGCATTGTTCACGATGACCCATACTCGAGACTGTGGTGAGGTACTCGCGGTACGAGGGGGTGGGACGTCCTCGAGCTCTAGAGCAAAACGCCATTCCCACACCCGGCTGGCTGAGTGCGTGGACTCTTCATTATCACCATCATCCATAGTGCCATCTTCAACGGACAAACCAGACTCGGGGGAGGAGCTTTCTGCATCGGAAGAAATTATGTCCTGTAGTTGATCCTTCTTTCGGCTGACAGCGAAATCTTGCAGAGAATCTGGCCAAAAGTTGACAACGCGAACGCGCGATTGGTATTTGCGATTGACAAAGGGAAGAGGCAGAGCAACCTTTTGCCCATCGATGTCCTTGTCGAAATAGGCAGGCTCTAGCATAGACTTGATGGTGGTGCACTGCTCAGAAGGAGACTCACAGGTGATTTGTCCGTTGAGATCGGAATCAAAGTCTAGATTGCTGACGCGATTGACGTTTTGGCTGCGTTGGACTTTCTGCTTGTCTTTGGCCACAACTGGCTGATTCTCCTGCTGCTGTTGTTCCAACTGTTGCGGCCCCAAATCTTTGTTTTTCTCATTTGCCGCTCTTTGCTGTTTACGGCGAGCCTTGGCGTTAAGCGCAGGTGCCTCCTTGTCGTTCAAAGCAGCCTCCGATGCTTTGCGCTTCAGGCTGTCACCAGCGACTTTCGCCTCTGCGATGCTCCTCTTGTGGTCCTTCTTTTCCTTCCCGGAGGCTTTGAAGCGCTGGTAGGCTGTTTTAAGCCGTGGGTCGACATTGTCGCGGGTTATTGACTCCAAATCAAACACAGAGGCATTGATCTTTGTCGGGTACTTCTGATCTTCTCGCAAGAAACCCTCCAAGTTGTTACCATCGCGCCCGTATTTGACCTGGACGTTGCGCAGGTGTAGCCACTTCCCAACTGTCACTTCATCCTCAAGAAGGACGCTGGCATGGGGAGGGTAGATAGTGATCTGCATTGACCTCTTCCCATCTGGCCCTTGCCACTCTTTCTTGGACGTTGCAACATCGGGAGAAGTGTAGCCCCAGGGATCTCCACCAGACTCAATCAAACCTTGCCATGTTTGCAGATGGAAATGTGTGTTCTCGGTGTAATCCGATACATAAAGAGTTGCTTTGCCGTCATGGTCGTAATATGGTTCCCGAACAACACGGACGATGATATCATGAAAGCTTCCCTCCTGTACATCCTTGAGTAGGCTGAACTTGTCCTTGACGTGCAGCGAGACGTCTTGCTTTTCTCTGAATTCGACATCGTCTGGAAGGCCGTATTTGTCGAGCTTGTGGTAAAACACTGAAACATAGCGATCGACCTGGTCTGTTGGGTCAGGGCGAGAATCTCTCGGGCAAGATGGTGGCATCAGAGCGACCTTGGCAGAGTGGGGTGGCTTCGGGATCCGTGAAGATGTGTAAATTCGGATTGTGGTTGTATGATGGGTGATCAAAGAGATGTTGTTTTGGTATCTCTGCACCTTCACTTTGAAGAGAACAGCCACATCCCTGGCACAAACTCTGGGCATGGCCTTCTCAGGGCGGAAGATGTTGAGGGCAATGCCGTTGGGCTCGTCCTCGATTGAGATGTCTTTGAGGGTCCAGCATGATTTAAAGTCGGTTCCGTTTGTCTTGATTGGTGCCCGGCAATCCGTTACAGTTCCGATGACATTGATCAAGCGACCTGGATCAACGCTTTCGCTGAGGATGTCTTTGAGCTCTATGAAAGTGGGCGGGAATGGTTCTTCCTGTTGGGGTGTTGGTGGGGCACCACCCCTCCGAGAGACCAGTGGAGGGGACATGAAGCTTTGATTTCCATTCAATGAGAAAGTGGTGATAAATCCCAAAGAGTGCACACTTTGGTGAAGTTTCAGTGAATGACGCGATGGAACGCGTCGGATGGAAATCCCCAATCGCCAACCTTTCACGCTTTCATGTGCTGTGGTGGGGTACATGTACCTGGGTGCTTCCAGAAGCAGATGGTCGGTGCTCTCCTGTTGAAAGGCACGTGCATTCCATGGGATCTTGCAGAGGCAGACAGAAGGAGGTGGTGCTTTGTCCCCACCACCGGCCTCAGGCAACCAATGATCCCCCGCTGACTCGAAGTGGGTGGGGCAAAAAACAGAAAAGGTGAACCCATCTTGGCGGCCAAAGTGGGCAGCAGTACACAGTCGCGCAAGGACGAGCGAGAGAGGCCCATTTTCATTTTCGGTTCTGCAACCTGGAACCTCCAAATTCTTTCATCGTCCAAAACCCAAATTTGCTGCTTCACCCCACCCACTTTGACTGGAGCAGAGCTCACGCGGGTTGCAAACAACAACACAAAAAAAACACCACAACATCATCCCGGGGCTATTTTAACAGAACCTCTTTCCCCTCCTGAGGTCTTCTGTCTTCCTCTCTCTCTCTGTCTCTCCCTCCCTCCCTCTCTCCCTCTCTCTTCTCCCCCTTATCTCCCATCCAACAACTCCAACCCAACCGCTACCATGGCTGAACGGTATATCCCCGAGCATCGCCGCACTCAGTTCAAGGCCAAGAACACATTCAAGCCCGATGAGCTGCGTCGCCGTCGCGAGGAGCAGCAGGTCGAGATTCGCAAGCAGAAGCGCGAGGAGAACCTGGCCAAGCGCCGTGGTATTGGCACCGGTGCCGACAGACCTGGCGCATCTCTTGGTGCTGCCCCCGACAGCGACGATGAGAACCCTCCCAGCGAGTCACAGGTATGTCTTTTTTCTGTCTTTTTCTATTCTTGTTGTTATTACACAAGTCCTGCCGGGGCCGTGTCGACTTTGCGCTCGAGCATCATCGTCTCGCTTCCACCCCACCTGTACCCCGCCGCTCGTTGTCTGCAGTCAGTCCCTGCTGGACAACCGGGGCCGCATTCGGCACCACACCCCGCGAAACAGACCCCTGGCATGGCAATTCAATTCACCACCACGGCTGCATTCTTGTCGATAAAAATAGAGAGCTAACATGTCGTTCGCAGCTCAACGAGGACCTCCCTCAGATGGTTGCCGGCGTCTTTTCCGACCAGATCGACCTCCAGATTCAGTCAACCACCAAGTTCAGAAAACTGCTCAGCAAGGAGCGCAACCCCCCGATCGAAGAGGTCATCAAGACTGGCGTCGTGAGCCGTTTCGTCGAATTCCTCCGCTCTCCTCATACCCTTGTCCAATTCGAGGCCGCTTGGGCTCTCACCAACATTGCTTCCGGCTCTGCCTCGCAGACCCAGGTTGTCATCGAGGCCGGTGCCGTCCCCATTTTTGTTGAGCTCCTCAACAGCCCCGAGCCCGATGTCCGCGAGCAGGCCGTTTGGGCTCTCGGTAACATCGCCGGCGACAGCCCCACATGCCGTGACTACGTCCTGAGCCAGGGTGCTCTTCGCCCTCTTCTCAGCCTTCTCGGCGACAGCCGCAAGCTTAGCATGCTTAGAAACGCTACCTGGACTCTCAGCAACTTCTGCCGCGGAAAGACCCCCCAGCCTGACTGGAACCAGGTATGTTGGTCCAAGTCCTGAAAACCTTTTATGGCTTGATGCTAAATTGTTCTTCCATATAGATTGCTCCTGCTCTGCCAATTCTCGCTAAGCTCGTGTATTCGCTCGATGATGAGGTCTTGATCGATGCATGCTGGGCTATTTCTTACCTTTCCGATGGCGCCAACGATAAGATTCAGGCCGTCATTGAAGCTGGCATTCCCCGCCGTCTCGTCGAGCTCCTCATGCACGCCTCGACCTCTGTTCAGACCCCCGCTCTTCGCTCTGTCGGCAACATTGTGACTGGTGATGACGTGCAGACACAGGTTATCATTAACTGCGGCGCGCTGCCCTGCCTGTTGTCCCTTCTTAGTTCGAACAAGGACGGAATTCGCAAGGAAGCCTGCTGGACCATAAGCAACATCACGGCTGGCAACTCTGCCCAGATTCAGTCCGTCATTGATGCCAACATTATTCCTCCTTTGATTCATTTGCTGTCTAATGGGGATCTCAAAACTCGCAAGGAGGCATGCTGGGCCATTAGCAACGCGACATCTGGTGGACTTCAGAAGCCCGATCAAATCAGATATCTGGTGTCTCAGGGGTGTATCAAGCCCCTTTGCGACCTTCTTGGCTGCCCTGACAACAAGATTATTCAGGTCGCGCTTGACGGCTTGGAGAACATCCTCAAGGTCGGCGATCTCGACAAGCAGGCCGCCGGCGAGGGCTCTGACGCTATCAACCGTTATGCCCTGTTCATTGAGGAGTGCGGCGGCATGGAAAAGATCCACGACTGCCAGACCAATGCCAACGAGGAGATTTACATGAAGGCGTACAACATCATTGAGAAGTACTTCTCTGACGATGAGGAGGCTGCCGATGAGGCGATGGGCCAGCCCCAGCAGTTCGGCTTTGGTGCCAACGGCGGCCAGCAGTCAGGTGCCGGCTTCAACTTTGGCGGCAACGGTGCCGAGTCGATGGACATGTAAAAACTTGATTGCTACAAAAGTTAATGTCTGGATGAGGATGAAGGATTTTGGCTTGGACGTCGGATGCCTGTCAGGAGCTCAGCCAGCACTGCTGGGTGACACGTTGCTCCCTCTTTCTCCCCCACCAACCAAACAATGCTCGCACTATTTCACCCTGAGCACCACGAGACCCCCTTATTTTCCCCCCACAAACTACTACAACACCAACACACATACACACCACCCAATTAGGCGTATCTTACATTTGTTTTCAGAGGCATCCGATTGGAGAGTGGCAGGCCCTTTGTGAGCTTGAAAGCTCCAGCCTGACGATGAGAGATGCATGCATGATAGGGGAATGGTTTGCCCAAGGAGAGGAGAGAGCAGAGGGTCTGAATGGTAGCTTTATAGCTCCTACCCTGAAGTGGGAGAGAAGATAAGATGATGACACGGGGTAAAAGAGGTGAAGGCGCGAAACTAGGCGCGCGCGCGAGATACGGGGAAGCAGCGGACTTTGCTTGTCTGAGCAAAGGAAATCAGCGAAAGGCTGTCGATTTGAAAAGGTTTCATTGCTAGTGCATGACCTTGGATGGCAGCACGGGATTCGTCTTGCTGGAAGAGGACGGATGGAGTGGTAGTTTTTGGCTAATTGATTGCGACCAAGTGGTTTTGCGATTGAGCTGATGATGATGATGTTGAACGGGGCGCTACGGAAAGTGTTGCCATAGCTTCTTCTCGAGAGACGACAAAATAAATGAATCCATCAAGATAATGAGTGTTGAAGGACCTTGCGACCGCATCACAGGTTGAGCTTGTCTTTGCATAATAAAGGATCAACAGAGGCCCATGACCTTGTCGGGATGTGCATGTACCTATATAGACGCGGGGTTAGTGTGTGTTACGGCACAGCAGGCGAGCTGAGAAAGATGAGTGGTTGGTTGGGGGGTTGCGCTGGTCTGTGCGTGTGATGCAGGAGAAGGAGGGGGGTTGAGACAAACGATCATCAAGGGAAAGGAACGGCAGATGGGGATCTTTGGTAAATATTATCTTGTGACTTTTTTCCAATCACACTTTTGGAATTAGTTTTTGAGAGGGTTAACAAGTCAGTCATATATATCTCTCTCATCTCTATCTCTCTTATTCAACTTGATCAAACTTGGATCAAAAAGATGCCGCCGACATTCTTCTTCACTCTTCTCGCGTACGTCCTGTCTGGGCTCGCCAGCGCCAGGGGCATCTCATACGAGCATTTGCCGGACCGATCCGTTTTCCCCGGACCGTGGGACAAGTACATCAAGGCGCCTGCCGACAAGGAGCGGGTCGAGCCCGTCGGCATCTTTCGGACCGTCGGGAACGTCACTGTTACTGCTGATTCTAGGGATTACTGGAACAAGGAAGGAAGGGGGGCAAACGGCAAAGCCGCGGCGGTCAGCGTAGGCGGAGGAGGAGAAGCGACGTGGGATTTTGGAGAGAACATCGCCGGGAGGGTTTGCTTTGCTGTTGTCGGCTCGAGCGAAAAGGGTGTGAATGTCAGTCTGGGATATTCCGAGTCGAGCTGGTTCGCGGGCAGGGAACCTGACAGCACGGGGGACAGGGTGGAGAGGGATTTGCCTCTGGTTTTGGGTGTTACTGGTAAGGGGTCAGAGGAGGAGAAGGTGGTTTGCGTGGGGAGGGAGTTCGTTAGGGGCGGGTTTAGGTATTTGACTCTTGTTGTTTTGGAGGATGAGGAGGAGGGAGAGGGAGAGGGAGAGGGAACGGGATTGAGTTGGTGGGAAACGGCCAAGCAGAGTGTTTTGGGCGGTGTCAAGGGTGGGAAGAAGGATAAAAAGAAAGAAAAAAAGAAAGAAGGGCCCTGGCTGAGTGTCGGCAAGGTCTGGGTGAATTGCACCGCCTTCCCGAGTCAAAAAAACGGACGGGCGTATTCGGGGTATTTCTACAGCTCGAGCGACTTGTTGAACAGGATATGGTACGCCGGCGCTTGGACTTTGCAGCTGTCCACCATCGATCCCAAGGAAGGGGGCGCCTTGATTGATTACAACCGGGCCGTTGATGGAAATTCCAGTCCGACGGGCAGTTGGTACTCCAACTTTACCATATCGAACGGGAGCGCGGTCACGACCGACGGGGCCAAGAGGGATAGGATGGTTTGGCCTGGGGATATGTATATCGCCATCCCCGGGATTGCCATCTCGACGTACGATTTGGTCGCCGTCAGGAACGCCTTGGACGTGCTGTATGACTTCCAGTACGGGGATGGGAGTTTGCCGTACGCCGGACCGCCGATGGGATACCACGGGGAGTTTTCGGATACCTATCACATGCATACGCTGCTCGGGACGTATTTTTATGTTTTGTATTCTGGGGATTTGGATTGGTTGAGAGGGCCCAGATGGGAGAGGTATTTGAAGGCGCTGGGGGTCAGTACGGGCAAGGTTGATGAGTATGATTTGTTGCACGTGTCGAGCACGGCTGATTGGTTGAGACCGGGCATGACGGGACATAACGTCGAGGCGACGGCGATTCTGCACGAGGTTTTGGGCAAGAGCGCTATTTTGGCCGAGTGGCTCGGGAAGGGGGTAAAGGAGGAGTCGATGGTTACGAGTTGGAAGCAGATGCAGTCTAGGTTGTCGAACGGGCTGTCGAGGTTGTATTGTTCCGCGGCGGGTTTGTATTCGGACAATATCGGGAAGAGGTCTTGCGAGGGGAGGGAGTCTTGTTTACCGCAGGATGGGAACTCGTGGGCTCTGATCTCGGGCATCGATCTTACGCCCTCTGGTCTTCCGTGGGAAGATCCAAAGTCGGCCAACAGGAGTGACGTTCCCTTGCCCGAGGGTCCTCCTACGGCGCAGAATATATCTGCGAACTTGAGGTCTCGTTGGACGAAATACGGCGCTCCGGCCGTCGAGTTCCCCAACGTCATTTCTCCCTTTTCTTCTGGCTTTGAGTTGTTGGCTCACCATTCCGCGGGGCGGGTCGATCGCGCAGTCGAGTTGATCCTTCTCGAATGGGGATATCTTCTTGACGGCCCCGGATTTACCAACTCCACTCTGGCCGAGGGATTCAGGGTCGATGGCGACGTGCAGTATCCTGCTTATTGGAGTTCGGCCAGGAATTCGCATGCTCACGGATGGTCAAGCGGTCCGACGCAGTTGCTGACCAGGGGCGTTCTAGGTATTGAGATTCTGGGCTTGGCTGGGAGCAGATGGAGGGTGAATGCCGAGTTGACTGACTGGCTTGGGTGGGCTAGGGGTGGGTTTACTACAACCAAGGGCAAGTTCGAGATCAGAGTTTGGAGAGTCAGGATCGGGAAAGGTTCGAGCGCGGTGACGGTTGAGGTCAAGGCTCCGAAAGGAACCAAGGGCCATGTTGGAATCGGGGCGGGGACGCAGGGGGGGATTGAAGTTGATGGTGGTGAAACTAGATTATTTTACAAGATGGACGGAGATGGTGAACAGTTGAGGAGTCTGGACCTGGGGCAAAAGAAGGTGCGTGGGATGGGTGAGGATGCCGAAGATTGGTATAAGAATATTGTGGTGGAGCTTGAAGATGGGAGAGAGTTGGTGTTTGACCACGAGTGGAAGGAGCCGGTGATGCAGCAGCGAGAGCCGGGGGTGGTGAACTGGGATGTGATGGAGAAGTACTTCAAGACTGAGCCGCCCAAGGGGTGGAGTGTGGACAGTCTTCGGAAGAAGGTGAACACGTAAGGGAAGGGAAATTTTCATCTTTTAGTTTCATGCAGATTTGCAACGACCAAATCCACACATGTATTTTCGTTCTCGATTACCCCAAAGTAAAAAAAAATACCCCTTGAACAAAAAAACGCCATGAGAGAGAGAGAGAGAGAAACACATGCTTCCAAGAAAAATCCCCTTTTGCGAACACCCACCCCACACCCTAAGCGGAAAGTAATATCATACAAACCCCCCCTCTCCCTCTCCATCTCCCTCCCTGCTCTTAAAACTCCTCCTCCTCTTCCTCCCCATAGCCCTCCTCCACCTCTTCCTGAACCTGCTCCTCCTCTACATCCTCCTCCTCCCCACCAACAGCCTTCTTCTTCCTCCCCGGCCCGCCCCTAGCAGGCGCAGCAGCCCCCTTTGGCCCCTTCTTCCCCCCCTTCTTCCCACTCCCAAGGGGTCTGCCCCTCTTCTTCCCACTCGCACTGACACTTCCCACTTCAACCCCGGCAGCCGCAGCCACAGCTCTAGGAGGCCTACCCCTCGTACCCTTGGGCGTCCCAGCAGCAGCACTCCCAGCCTTCTTCACGCCGCCGCTTCCCTTGGGTCTGCCCCTCGGCCGACCAGACGGCTCCGGCTTGGCCTTTCTCTTTGAGGGGGAGAGGGGCGGACGACCGCGGCCGCGCTTTGCGGGGGTTGTTGCTGCGTCAGCGTTGGCCTCGGAAATGTTGATATTGTCTGGTTTGGTTGGCGCCATTTTTTTTTTTGGTTTTTGTTTTTTTGTTTTTGGCAAAAGATTTCTCTCAAATAGTTGTTGGCCAATGATGGTAGGGAGCAAAAAAAGACGCGTTTTTTTTTTCTTCCTTTCGCGTTTCGGTGAGATGAAAAAAAAAATAAAGCTGTTGATGAAATGATGGGTGCGAAATTGGGCAAGGCAGTTGAAGCGCGTCGTTTTACGATGCAATGCGTGGGGGGTGATGGAAGAGAAGAGAGAGAAAAAAAAATAGAAAAGAAATTCAGGAAGAAAATCGGGGGTAAATGGGAAATATATATAACTATATATATATATATATTTATTTATATAAAAGAAATTTTCCAAAAAAAAAAAAAAAAGAGTAATACAAAAAAATAAAAATAAAAATTAAACTTTTCAAATCAGGCGGGTAAAATTTTTAATAAAGTAACAGAACAGGACAAGGCCAGGCCAGGCCAGGCCAGGCAAGGCAAGGCACGGTTCACTTCGTCTCCTTGTCGCGCGTTTTGATTCCCGAAATCTGGAACAGAGAGAGAGAGAGAGAGCGAGAGAGGGAGCAAGCATTCATCAACTCCATCAATTTCCCACCAAAAGGAAAAATCCAAAATAATATCACCACTGATAAATTTGCTCCAGTTTATTCCCATTCTTTTTTTGAGATTTTTCTGATAAAAACTCGATTTTTGGTCGATTTTTTCAATTTTTATTTTTTATTTCAATTAAATTAATCCAACCCCCCCTCTTCCCCCCCCCTCCCCCCAACTTCCGACTCGGGAGCAATCACTACACACACTACTTCTACTTGCTGCACGGGGGGATACCACTCAAACATGCAGCAGCAGCAGCAGCTGCAGCAGCAATGCAGCAAATTGCACAAACTCGCATTAAAAAATGGCAAATAAAGCTTCATCAAATATATGAACTTTTTTTTTTTTTTGCCCAGAAAAATTTGATGTGTTTGTTGGGTCTAGAAAAGTAATTACCAGGTACTGTACATGGTCAGTATATATACATTACAGTACATATGAATTCCATTCGAGTTGGAAGTTTTCTCGCTCGCGCCAACCAACGATCAAAACTGTACCTAGGTCTTCATTTAATTATACCTGCAACTCCAAAACAAACTGACTTTCAGAATTACTTGCTTGTGCAGAGATGAATCAGGGTATCGGTGAAAGATTTCAGAAAGGCGTGAAAGAAGTTGCTGAGAATATAAAGCAACTTGATTTCCAGGCATCTCCAACATTCCGCAGCTTCTCACATCTACATACATATACATCAATCGTCTCATAATTTCCCCCGAACCACACAACTCATTACAGTATCATACAAAGGCAGGCTTCGTTCGTTTCTGTTTCTGCTGCCCAACCCCATACATGCCCCCGCCAACTTTTGGTGTAACACATACATCGTCATACACTCCCAGAAACCGACGCAACCCATCCATCTCATGCCTTCCCCTCCTTCTTTTTCCCCCAACCCCATTCCCACCGACCAATGATTTGTTTTCCCCCCGGTATATGATATATGTACCCGCCAAATATAACCCTTATAAGCCCACACTCGCGGCGCAAAAAAAAAAAAAAAAAAGAAGAAGCAGAAGCTCGTCGTACAAGAATAATACGGTGATATCAGTGGGATGAATGAACATGGCCCCAAGACACGTTTCTGGAATTATATAAGAATCATGCATGCATGCATCCTGCTGTCTTCCCCCCTCCCCCAACTTCCCATCTTCATTAAACTGCTTTTTTGTGTACCCTTGCTCGTCTCCCATTCCTAAACCCTTTTATTCCCTCATCGTAAAGTGGCCGTAAAATAATTTATTTGGCCTTGCCGCTGGCACCGCTCTTGACGCGCTTGGCAACGGGGCGGTTGATGTGGTGGTTGGGGATCCAGGCCTCATCGTAGTCCTTGCCGTCGGCACCAGTGCTGGTGGCATCGGCAGACTCGGATCCGGAAAGGGGCTCGACCTCGACGGCCTTCTTGACCTTCTTGCTGCTAGCGGCGGGGCGGCGGGCAGCCTGGGGGAAGAGAGCCTCGATCCAGGTCTTGTAGACGAAATAGGTGATAGCGCCGAAGAGACCGGTAAGGAAGATGTAGAGGAAGATGCTAAACACCAAAAAAGTTAGGACCTGGCTGACTTTGCAAACGAGAGGGAACTATCGAAAACATACATTTGGGGGTCAAGGAGGCTGGTAGGGGCCTCAACAATGGTGGCGGGACCGGTGTGGGCGCGGACCTGGTAGACGAGACCGCCGTCGGCGTTGGTGATGACGGAGGTGAGGTCGAGAACAACGTCCTGGGGGTTCATGTCCAGAACGAACTGGAAGGGGACCTGGTGCTTCCCGCCAGCGGGGATGGAGGCATCGACCTTGACGGCGGTCAAGTTGCGAATGATGGACGCATACTCGGGAGAGCCCTCGGGAAGGGGCTGAGTAGTCCTGAGGGAACCGCCAACATAGACAACATCAATTGGGCTGTCCTCATGGTTGGTGATCTCGATCAAGGCCTTTGTGATGCGACCGTTGACCAGCTTGACGCCGAAGATGTCGGAATCGGGGAAGGTGGTCTCGATATCGGCCTTGAGCTCGGGCTGCTCGACAGCTTGTGAAACATTGGGCTCAGCATCGACATCGATCTGTGCGCACGCGCGTTGGGAGTCAGTTTGCAATACGATGCGATGACGATGACGATGATGATGTAACGAAACTCACCTCGTCCTGGGCAAAGACGGTCGCGGCGCGAAGCGCAAGCAGAGCAAGAGAAGACCACTTGAAATTAACCATTGTGTGTGCAGGATTACTGGGGGATAGGGAGGAAGAAGAAGAAGAATTGAAGATTGGAAGAGAAAAGAAGAGTTCCAAGATTCTCCCAAAAAACAAAAAAAGAAGCTGGAAGCTGGAAGCTGGGATAGCTGTGTGACAAAGGGGGGCAGCTGGCTGACTGATCACGTAAAAAAGGTGATGTGTGCAATCTGGCCTCCAACGGGTGAGCTCCTCCAATCGAGCGGATGGCCCTAGCGTCTACCCCAAATATTCACATATCGGGTAGGTAGGTAGCTTTTGATCACATCACGCACCTGGTCGCGTTGGCCTGGCTGGCTTGGCGCAATCAATTGGGGATGCTTCCATGATGCGGCTGAAAAACAATTCAAACTAAACTGGTTACGTAAATACTGTGATATCAATTTTTTTCAAAATTTCCTTTCTTCTCTTTTTTGGAAGAGAGTGAAAGGTGCAGTGTGTGCATTCAAACGGCCAAGTAATTAATTAGTGCTACATAGAATGACGTGTGACTGCTCCATCCATCTGAAATCATCGACTGACTGGCTGCGGGGGTGGGGGGGAAAGAGCCAACAACACATCATAATCATCATCACTTAATCATCAGTAGACATTGCAATATTCCATTCCGCGCAAGTTAGGATTGTGTTCAGCTGCTTTATCGCAAATATATGTAATTTTTTTTAAAAAAAAATTTAAGCACCTGGAAGACCACCCCTTACCCGCCTTTATGCAACGCGCCTCCTCATTGGAGACTTGCTTTCTGCAGTGTTCCATGTTATATGAATCAAGTATTTCTTGATAATTCTCTATCTAGAGTGTATGCGCATTTTTTGTATATTGGCAAATGCTAGACTAGCTCATAACCACAACCAAACACAACAACATTTCATGCCATGAATCCCCGGTCCCATGGTAACGATCCAAACATCCCAGCCACTTACACTTATGCACACTTCAGCCAACCCCGTCCGAGAGACACACTTCCCTTCCATCCCCTTGCATATCACAATCTAACCCAACCATCCGGGGGGGCACACACCTAAACTAATCAACAACTGTGCCGTACGGCATATATAGTTTTGTGAAACCAAAACCTCCCTCCCCTCAACGTTTTTCTAACCACACCTTTTCCTCCCCCTTCCCTTCTCCTTCGTTCCACAACATCACATAGACTACAGTGCGAGAGAGAGAGAGAGGGAGAGAGTCACCCAAGCCCGTACCATCCATTCATGTCTTTTTTCTTTCTTTCTCATAATCATAACAAAACTTTCCCTTACATATATATTCGTTACACACAGCAACGGCAAGAAGAATTACACAATAGGCTTGCTTTCTTGCCCTCCTTGTTTGTTCCCTAGTCTGAAAAAATGTCAAAACGCCCCCGCCCCATGTAGCAGCAGTACAAGTGATAAGAAACAGCTATAAAGAAAAGTCATTTGAAACATGAGATCGTCCTCCCATCCTTGCCCATCCCAAGCGCCCCCCACCACTTCCCAGTACTTATATGCCTTTGTGCTGTGCCCGAACCGACTATGCAATATTTCCTCCCATAACCTCTTTATTCCTTTCCTCGGTCGACATTGCATCGGCCGTCCCTAGAGGGGAAAAAAAATACTTATTTTGTCGTTGTCTCACTGTGTTGTGATCATTGATTTCATCCTTGTCATTCTCATCGTCGCCGCCGTCGTCGTTGCCCTCAATCCTCCTCTCGCTTGATGTGAAGCTTTCTTTCCGGCCCCCCTCGCCGAGCAGGAGGACTCAACGGCAATGCTCGGGGCCCAATCATCCTACTCTATTCCGTCAGTTGCGAGTTCCGAATACCAGAGTAAAAGAAGATGTCTCGGGAGATAGGGCAGGCCAGGAATTCCGAGACGAAATTCAGCTGTACGGGACGTGTGTGGTGTTTATATCATGGAGCATACCAATCTTGCATCGCCAACCACTCACTCCATGCAGCCTCGGCAGCGACAATCTCCTTTTCCGTCGTATTTTGCAGCGGCTTGAGGAATGGTATCGTTTCGTCCACACCCATGTCGTAGGAGGCCTTGACGTCCAGCCAGCTGTTGCTCTTGGTCGCAAAGAGAAAGTTTCTGCGCTCCTGCTCGTGGATGTGTCCGATCCCGCGTTGCCAGTCGTCACCAAAGAAGCCGTGCAAGACTGCAGGGAAGTCGAATCCTGTCGCTACCAGTCGGCGGATGTACGGCACCAGTGAGACGTGGGATGCCTGCCCCATCAACGGTGACCTTCCTGGTGGACCTGCTGGTGTCGCGGCGTATCCTCCTCCTGGGCCGAGTTGACCTACTACTCCTGCTCCTGCTGGACCGCCGCCCGATGGCGAGTTGGCGCGGGAAGACAGCACTGGGTTATTGGACTTTTGAAAGGGCAATTGGATGTTGACAAACGCGGCGAGGGCTTGTATGGGACCTTCGTACTGGGCGTGGTCGAGGAAGAATCGCACACAGGATTGGAAATATGGGTGCCAGTCAAAGATGTCGAACTGGGCATCCGCAAAGGGCTGGGAACGAGGTCTGTTAATCTCGCCGATCCGACACGTTTCTTGTCGAGGAGGAGGAGGAGGAGGATAGCAGAAGCCTGGAGTGGGCCGTGGTAAAGAGGGTGATGGAAACCAAGATACCTGTTCCCCTTGGAAGTTGTGTTCTCCCGGCCGAGGCATGGCCATGATCGCTGGGGCTGGAGACGTGTTTGTTGCTTGGTCAAGGAGGGGCGCGAGTCCTGAATATGAAGCTGGTCGTTAGCAGGTCAGAGACGATACGCAATGCAAACGTAACGGTTCCAATATTTGGGTGGGAAAAAAGCTGGTATTATTAGAAGCAAGAGGAATGGTCGGACTGTACCCTGGTTCCAACGTGTCTAATAACACAATCGGAAAGTCTGACCGGCCTGTGTTCAGTTCTATCCTCCTTTTGGGGAGTTTGACGTCGGTGACCTGGGACAGTGCTGATTGGAATGGCGATCAAGGTCAGGCTAGACGCTGGTTACGGTTGGCGATAGACGATGCATAAAAGATTGCCGTCAGGGAGCCGGGAGATCTGGATGGCGAGGAAGGGGAAGGCGGATGATAAACATGGAGATGGGGGGGCGGCAAGAGCGTTAGGGCGCTTGGGGGGGGGGGGAGCTTTTTATAGCCGCCCGCGCTTGAGCAAACTTTGGGACTACATTTACATGCAACTGGCTCCCCCGGGAAAAATAGAAACAGTAAGGTAAGTAGGTAAGATAGGGGGAGCGGACCAGCATCAGCCGGCGGACCAATCTTAACAACCTCGAAAGGTATGCGAGGCAGGGGAGCCAAGCAGTCCTGACAGCAAGGCGAGGATGACGCTGCAGCTGAACCGCAGTTAGTTCCAGGAAGGGCATGGTCCACGGTACCAGGGCGTGCCTTTGCGGTGGGGATGTATGGATGGACGGATGGCGATCGTCAACAAGAGAGATCCTTCAGTGAAAAGCTGTTCTCATCGACCCACGTGCCGTCCAGAGCAGGGAGAGCAAGCCTTCCCGGTTGTGTAGGCGGGCGAGGACTACATGCCTACGACAAGACAGGACCGGCACGTCCACCTTCGGGTCGAGATCTGACAAGACCGGAGCATCTCTGAGAAAAGTGACAGCTCGAGCACGTATCACGGCCTCGGTGCCATCCGAGCGTCTTCATTCGCTGCTCTGGTGGGCCGTGTTCGTCTTTCCATGGCTCGACGGCTCCGAAGGTGTGCATGACAGTCCCATCACCGCCTAGAAATGGGAGAGAGAAATGAAAGGAAATATCAGCATTCAAGGTCTTGTTTGGCTAGCCGACAGAAAAGAAGGTCGCCGCCAGGCAGGGGTGACTCGTGGCTCGTGGGTCGGTGGCTGCCGAGGGCTGCGAGCTACGGGGGACGGGGTGACGGGTTCGGACGAGGGAGCGAAGCAGACATCCAGCCGTCGACGACCGTCGTTACAAGTCCAAGGGGGGGAAGCCCCAAGGGGTGCTGATCCGGGATCTGGCCGCAAATCCAGATCCAGCATGGTCCTCCCGCAAATCTGCAGACGAGGAGGGCACTTGTTCGGCAGGGGCGTCAAGGGTGTGGGAGTCCAGGGTGGTGATCAAGAGCCCTGGAGGGCTGGGAAGGGCATCTCCAAAGATGGCCGGGGCTGGGCGTGCCCGAGTCGCTGGGCCGCTGTAACCCACCCTGTAAGTAGGTAAAAGGTGTGTGCTCTGTGCCTTGGACGCCCGTTCCTATCTAGATCATGGATGGATTGTGGCCATTTTGTCGGTCTGCCTCAGCTTCTCACCTCTCTGGTCCAGCTTCCTTGAGTCCTTTTTTTTTTTTTTTTTTTTTTTGGTTTGAAATTGTCAAAGTCATTTCGTCTGAAATGGTGGTTACAGGTTGCAGGTTGCAGGTTGCAGGTTGGTTGCAGTCGCAGCTATCCGTACCCGGAAAGGTACCTGCTAAGGTACCCAGACAGACCACACTTGTTGCTGTAACCCCACTGTCTCTTGTCTCTTGGCCGTGGTACCCACTTTCCGGGCCCTGAGCCATGCACACAACACGCCACATTTTTTGCTTCACTGGCAACCATCTTGGAAGGGCCAACCCGGACTCTGGGCACTGTGCTATTGCGGTGTACGTCATCTGACTCGGCAGCTTTTGGCTTTTCCTCATTTTCTCTCGAAAAAGTTTAATCAAAGTTCTGTTTGTTGGGGCAAATGCCGTTTGAGCAGGTAGGCACTCGGCTGGGTGGGGGTCCAGCTGGCTGTGGTCCTTCCCCCAGACACTCGGGCCATATCATGATTGGAGAGGGCAGGCTCTCGAAAGGAGTTTTTCTACCAACGGCGTATCAAAGTCCACTGCTGCAGATCTTGGGAAGTTTTGTCAGCGGCTTTTCGTTGCAGATATCTGCCGTACCTTACCAAAGTAGGATAAATTGGTTGGGTGCACTACATGCACCCTGAACGGCCCCGCCGTATGCAGGTCCATCGAGCTGGAACAAGAGCTTTGACTCCTTTTTTCTGCAGTCGAAGGGGAGGAACCCCGGATGGAACAATCATGGAAGCAGACACAAATGTCAGTGCCAAACACCTTCAACCTTGTCACCACAAGTCATCGAGATTAGTCGTGTACGCAGTATTGAGGTGGGATGGGATGTGGTGCATGTTCGAGTACGGCCCGCGGTAACATGTGCAACGCAACGCGACAGCTTTTGACAAATGACAAAAAATCATCAATAGTCGGCATTTGGCGGAATTCGGCCCCTCAAGCGGATGCAGCCACTTGGGTCTTTTGCTCCTGTTTTCAGCTTTGCAAGGACCGATCCTTTAGCCATGTGGAGTGTTTTTGGATGCCTCCAGAAGCTCCAGCCAGGTAGAAAGAAAAAAATGGTAGAAAAAGAGCATGTGTTGTTGCTTCCCCGGAGGTTGTATTGCCGTAGCCAAGGACTTACACTAGAAAAATGGCAGGGGTCGTTTCAGCCGAGTGTGAACGGGGCGCTCGTAACAACGATAAGAACCCTGATGTCAGGCTGTCAAACAGGTAAAGGCTCTCGCGATGGCAGAGAACTGTTTTATTTTGATGGACCACACGGCCATCGTTCCAATGATCTCGACCGGTGTGACGGGCTGAAAGCTACTATTCAACCTGCTGTGCTTCCTAATAACCTAAAACCGATTCCGGTATTCCGATATGCATGTCCTCTCTCTCCGCACGCAAGCCAATAAATATCGACGGCGAGGTTGCTCGACAGAGCACATGAAAGCCCGCAGCCTGTGCCCGAAGCTTTTCCCGCATGCTAATACTGCGTATTATCGTGACTTCATCTCCCTCAAGAAAGAGGCAGGTATGTCTGATGCTCATTGCGGTGCACATGGAGTTGATGTTTTGGTTGTCTGATCGCGCCAATCCAAAAGGGGCTAAGAACACAGCAGCCCTGGCGAGATCTACATTCTAAACCTTGAGCTTAGGCGCGCAATTAATGGCGAATTCAGCTTCCCAATGTTCCGGTCCAGGGTTCAGAGCAAGCTGAAAAGGCTGCAAGGGGCTCGATTGAGCTTTTCGTTGATAGGGCTGCTGCACTGCTGGTATCAGGATTCGCAGAATGCTACCATCAGAGTGCCAATTTAATGAAAAAAAGGGTTGAAATTGTCATCCATGATATCAGGACTAAAAGTCAAAAAAGCGGTCGAGACCGAAAAAGCAAGCACGTTTGAAAATTCAACCTGGAAAGTGCGCTTGTGGTTGGTCGGTGTAAGTACACCCCGGAGTGTTGTAACTTCCAGGTTGCGTCTTTCTTTTTCTGCTTCTCCAACTATCTAGTCTTGGTAACTTTCCGGCCAATAAAACTTTGGTGCCTCCCAATGTCATGAAGCTCGAAGCTCGCGGCCCATGCCCAGGAGTTCCCAATCAGGGTCACTCATCCGGTACTATGCCATGCACACCGACTTGACTACTATCTATCAGGATATTTGGTCGTGATTCTTTTTTTCTTCTTCTTCTTTTCTTGAAAACCCTCCGAGTCCAATCAAAAAATATCGGCAACGGCTCCGGATATTTTTACTCGAAGAAAATTCGCGGTCTTCTCAGTGGCGCAAACCCCATTCCACATTCCACACCCAACCTTGTGGTACCGGTACCTGCGCCACTTCCCTTCTGTCTTGCCAGCCTGTGTCTCAAACGTGCCGTTGACATGTTACACCGACGTCCCTCTTCTCGCCTGAATTGATGAGAAGGGTACGTATCCGCACTCGTGGGTACAGGGACATGGAGTGTCTTTGGGAGCCTCCCTGAATACCGCGATCCCTAGACTTGCCCAGGACGGTGACAATCGGAGAAAAAAAACAAAAGACGTCATGGAACTCTGTCGATGCGGGATACATCTTCGGGCTCATCGGTTTGGACTTGGATGCCCGTTTGGTGTGTCATGGGTTACGAATATGATTCCGGATGCGGGAGACGGTTGGTGTCTGCCATGGTCCCAGGACAACCATGAGGGGGAGCGGGCAGTTATTGTCTGCTTGGCGATATGCAACCGGTCGGGCAAGTCAGGTCCCGTCGAGAATTTATCTCTTGCGTTCCTGTTTCCTTGTTGACACAATTGCATAGATCGCGTCACATCTCACCTTGTTTTGGTCGCTCTAAATCAAGGGTCCACCTGCTCCTGGGATTCTCAGTCCTTGTTGGTGAGACCTTATCCGATATGATGGTCCTCCAGGGCAATGAATATGAGGCGCACGTCATGCATTTTATTCGGGCAGGCCGCAGGACCCCAATTGCGGTCTTGTGGCTCGGTACCCTGCTGTCGGCTCCCGTTGACCAGCCGGGTATGCAAAGCTATCACCTGCAGTTACCCGTACATAAGGGCTTGATCCCAGAGAGTCGGGACTCGATGCACAACAACGGGCCAGGAGGATATTGAATCTCTAGATCGCAAGCTGGTCGCATGCTTCAAGATGGCCCGAAGACCCTTACAACTCTTGTAACACTCGGAATCTCACCCCCTTGGTTGGCGGCGGTTTTTTTTTTTTTTTTTTTTTTTTGGAGTTTGAGACATGCAGCACTATGGACGTCATCTGGGTTCCAACGCCTCCTTTCCTGTTTGTCCATTGCTCGCATGGGCCCTTGTACCAATAAGTACACAGGGTCCAAGGACAATTTCTCTTCAGCAAAAGCAGTGTCACCACACTCTTCGGTCGTTTTTTTCTTGTTTTGCAGTCGGATGCCCTATATCAAGCCAATCATTCTCCTCATACTGGCAGCACAACCGGGGGAAATACCTTGAGGCTGCGAACCCGCCCCTGAATTTCGGACTCTGCTCGACCTTGACATTACCTTACTGACAAACTCTCGATGCCGTTACCACAGCGGCCACATCCAAGATCGTCGTCCAACCGCCTGTTATTTACTTTCCCCAAGAAATTTATTGAACGACCCCAAATTTTGAAAGTCGGTTTTTCGATCCCCACAGTCGATGTCATTCCGATCTTCAAGGAGAGTTGCGGGAACTGCCCTGGTTTTTCGAAGTTCAACAACAAACATACATAATCAGATAGGAATCGATCATTGGGGACACACGCGAATATCCAGATCAAAAATCTGCTAACGCATCGTGGGAATGGTTGTTTACAGTTGAAGCGACGTGAAGTGGACGACGTCACTCGATTCACGTGGTTGCAAGCAAACAGCTGCCAAGTCCTCTTGCCCCCTTTTTTTCGTTGACAGTGGTGATACCAAGTTTACTCGGCCCTACTATCTAGCAGTTAACTGGGGCGACATATGGCGCACAAACCCTAAGATTCGTCTGCATATCGGTCGGTATCTGACGTTTGTTGTCTGGGATACATTCGCACGTGAGTAACTAGGTAATTGCCACGGCTTCTAAGTGATCCCATTCAGCTATATCGTTAGGAAGGAAGGAAGGAAGGCAGTGACATCAAGTGATTAGGCATTCCAGAACCAAGTTACAAGATTACGAAACGGGAATGCTGTTGCCCTTCGCTTTTAGGGGTTGGTCTGGTCGGCTCTTTTTTTGTATCCACAGCGTAAATTTTCTGCCCTCTTGATGAGCAGCAATTTGATTGACTTCTGCTGCAATCCACGAATTCAGAAAGAAGAAGTTGTAGATTTCGGTCTTTCATCAACAGTCTTGGTCGCATGAATTAACATTGAACATTCTCATTTGCCCCTACCCAAGTTAGCATCTGCTTCACCTTCACAATCAATACCCTCTGCATCCTCGCTGCCACTGCTCTCCTCTTCGGCAGGCTCTGCCTCCTGCGCCCGTTTCTTCGCCCTTGGACCGCCTCTGTTGGGGTTCGTGACCTTTGTTCGCACCTGGGGTGTCGGAGATGCTGGAGCCAGAGCCGCCGCGGCCGAATCCTTGTTCTTTGGAGGTCGTCCTCGTTTCTTCTTTGGCGGCGGCAAATATTGTGAAGCAGAAACTTGCGAAGGAGCAGGACGCAAAGATTTAGGCTTCGGAGGCACAACTTGTGGGCGTGCCGGCGGGGGCGGCCGAGGAACCTCCACAAGCTCTTCACCCTCACCCTCACTCTCAGACCCCTCCTCATCAACCCCATTCTTACTCTTTTTATTCCTAACCCTCTTATTCGACGGCAGCGCCACGGCCCGATTCTTCCCAGGCAGCAACTCCCCTCCCAACCCTTCCCACGGTCCATCGTATGCCCGAGCGTGACGGTAATCCCACCGGGCAGGAGCCCAATCGGGTTTCTCATCATACAAGCTCTCGCAGACCTGTCGGTCCCCCCGCCTGATCATGTCGTCCAGCAAACCCCTCAGATGCTCCCTTCCCTTTCTCCAGTGGGTTTCGGTCGGATAATCTTCAACTCTTGCGGAGCGAACCTCTTGCACCATTCGTTTGATCTCCTCCCTTCTTCCTCTTTGACGATAATATCCATCTTCTTCTTCTTCTTCTTCTTGCATCCCCATGCGCTTGATCGCTTCCGTGGCGAAGTAGACTGCATCGACGGGACCGGGCTGCCACTGGATTTGAATCTGTGGAAACCATCCACCACCACCACCACCATCGCCGCCCGCAGATGAATTTCTTTCCTCTCCTCTATGCACGGGTATTTTATTGTACCCCAACGCGCGCATGTAGGCCCACACTTTGGGGGAGACGGTTTGCGTCAGAATGGACCAGGCCGAGGCGAAGCGGTTGGAGAGGATGACGGATTCGACCGTGGCCGGTTTGGGGAAGATGCCAAAGCGGACGGTGAGTTCCCTGTAGCATCCCGAGGCGCGGCCCAGGGCTTCGAGCTGGGCCGTCCAGAGCGGGAGGTGGGAAGGGTGGGACAGGGAGAGGAAGCGCATCGCGTATGTGAACTGGGCGGTGGAGAGGTTGACGGGACCGGCTCCGGGGGGGTTGTGGAATGGTTGGGCTATTTCGGGGGGTGTGGTGAGGAAAGGGGGCATGGGCGGGAGGGAGGAGGAGGAGGAATAGGGCGGGACATTTTCATTGATGCGTTGGCGTTTTGAGGGGTGGTGGAATTGGGGAGGGTTTCCTGGTGGTGGTGGTGGTGGCGGGAGGGGACGGCCTGGGATGGGTGGTTGTTGGATTTGGAGGGATTCTTTTGCTGCTGCTGCTGCTGCTGGGCGTTTGCGGACGCGTTTTGGTGGTGGATTGGGGCGGCCGGTTTCTGTCAGTTGGAAGGTGACGTTTGTGTATGACGATGATGGTGATGGATTTGCTTGTCCCTGGAGCGGAGACTGAGGGTTCATGGTGAGAGATGGGGCATGGTGTTTGGTGTGGGATTTGAAAGAGTTTCTAGTCAAATGGGAATGAATTCATGAGTTTTAATGGCATCTCAGTCACCGATATATTGATGGAAGAAGTGAAGTGAGATATGCTGCTGCACTGTCTTGGCGAATCGGACACAACGTTTGTTTGACTGATGCATTACTTGCAGCACACAATGCCATGGCACGTGATCTTGAGACAGAAGTTTTATCTACTCGCATGACCAAAATGAATTCCACAGAGAGTCAAAGAATCGCCTTGACCTCGATTTGTTTGGTGTGTTCATGTCTGATTTGCAGCTGATTGGACCAACATTTCATTTATCGGCGCTCACACGGTGCAAATTGATAACCCATCGTGCCCATCCAACACTGTGGGCCACTCAAAGTCGAAGCTTTTTTTGACGGCTGCCAAGTCCTTTTCTTGCCTTTCGCCTGCCGCGCTCGCTGCGCCTGTGATCCTCACAACATTTCACAATCTCTTTGTAAAATTCCGCTCGAATCTCATCGAGCCGAATTTATTTTCATCTCGGAACTCTCTCTCTGATTTGCCATGGAGAGTTGTGCAAAAGTATTTTCAGTTCGGGGGTCTTTTGTTATTACTTGAAAACTTGCGCATTATTTTTTTGTAACTTTTACCGCTCTCACCCACCACCCCATCCCCCTTCAAAATGGCACCCAAAAAGGGAAAGAAACCGGAGCCAACTCCAACACCTGCTGCTTCATCGCCATCATCAGGAAATAAATCCAACAAAAAAGATAACAAGAAAACTACAGCTCCGGCGGCAGATGATTTCATCGTCTTCACAAACTCGGACAAGGACCCAAAGAAGAAAGGCGGGTCAGGCAAGGGAGGTCCCTCCAACGGCGGTGTCCCCGAACTCCTCGACGGTCCCCCCAAGCCAACAGTCAAACAAATCATTGGTGGTGCCTCGTGGACCGGCAAGCTACCAGTAAACTTGCTCTCGGAACACTGTCAGAAGCAAAAATGGGACAGGCCAGATTACGATACCAGGAAGACCAAGGAGGGTTTCTCCGTCCTCGTCAGCTTGAGCGCCCGCAACCCCAAAACCCAGGAAGTCACCAAGCTGCCGCCATTCAAACTCCCTCCTTCTCACGTTCATTTGGCATACAAACCCACCGCTCTCGAGGCCAAGCACTTTGCCGCCACCTACGCGCTTTTCAGGGTCTGCAGCATGAAGAATATTCACATGACCCTCCCGCCAGATTACAAGGCCCTTTGGAAGGAGTTTGAGCAGCTCAAGAAGCAGGACGTCAAGGATGGAAAGGGCTGGATGTACGAGGCCGATCCATTTCAGGCCCAGAGGGAGCGAGAGGAGGCCAAGGCCGCCGCTGAGAAGAAGAGGGCGCAGATCCAGGCCCAAAAGGAAAAGGCTGTCGCCGAGGCAGGACCCGGCGGCGTTTCTTTCGCAATCAGGGGCGGCCCTGGAGGGCCCGGCGGCGGAGGGCCCGGCGGCGGAGGGCCCGGCGCTAGCAACGTTATGAGAGGGTGGGCGACTGTTCCCAAGATCGAAATGGGCAGCAAGACGAGGACGCAGCTCGAAGAGATTTTGAGGAGAGAGACGGTGTGGAACCCTCATGGCGTCGTTATGACTCCTGCCCAGAAGCTCGCCATTGTCAAGGAGCTCAAGGAGCTTGGCTTCAGACAGAGTCACGTTGAAGAGGCTGTCGAGGAGTGCAAGGACCGCGAGGAGACCCTCGAGTGGCTGCTTGTTCATATACCCGAGGACGACCTCCCAAGATGGGCGCTGCCCGAGAAGTACAGCGCCGGCGTGACAGTGGCCGCTACTGATTTGAGGAGGGAAGGGGCCATCAAGCGGTTGGCTGAATCCGGGTACTCGATTGACCTGTGCCGCAAGATCTATGATGCGAATGCGGGCGACGAAGGCAAGGCTGCCGAGGCCTTGCAGAACCTGCTTGTGGCCAGCGGTTCCGGAGGCCAGGACGTTCCTCAGGATGAGGAGGCTGACACGTGGCGATCTGCCGAAGAGTGCTGGGAGGAGGAGATGGCCACCCTCGAGGCCAGCTTTGGGGATCTTTACAAAGCCATTTCGCCAGAGGTGAGCCAGATTCGTCTCGAAGCGGTAACAAACGGAACCCAAAGGGACGTCGAGACCTATTTACAGTTCCGCAAGTCTCCTCACTTCCCAGTTCAGGTCATTTTGTCCATCATCGCCCCTCTTCCTTCGTACATCAAGCTCAGCATCATCAAGAAGGCGTTGGCCTACGCACGAGAGTCTCTGCAGGGCGAAGAGACCAAGATCTACTTTATCGTCAGCTGGGTTCAGGAAAGCATCAACGATATCATAGAGAGACCAGGAGCCCTTCGGGAGGTTGCCGCGGTAGCATCGGCAGCTTCCGAAGAGCCCACGGCTGCTCGCAAGTCGACGAGAAGGCGGCAGCGCTACCCGAGGCCCATCAACTGGACACCGGATCCTCAGGGGAAACAGCAATGGCTGGCCAGAGTCGGGGCTCCCAACTACAAGAAGATGCTTTCTCAGCGGGAGAGACTGCCGGCTTGGAAGGTCAGGGAGAATGTCGTACGTACCGTCAGCGAGAACCAAGTCACAATTATTTCCGGAGAGACTGGTTCCGGAAAGTCTACCCAGTCTGTGCAGTTTATTCTCGATGATTTGTACCAGAAGGGGCTTGGAAACGGAGCGAACATCATTGTGACACAGCCCCGACGTATCTCGGCCCTTGGCCTGGCCGATCGCGTGGCCGAGGAGAGATGCACTCAGGTCGGGCAGGAAATCGGTTACTCCATTCGCGGCGAACACAAGACCAGCCCCAACACCAAGATAACCTTTGTGACAACTGGTGTGCTTCTCAGGCGACTGCAGACATCTGGCGGCAGAGCCGAAGACGTGGTGGCTTCTCTGGCAGATGTCAGCCACATCGTGATCGATGAAGTCCACGAGCGCAGTCTCGATACCGACTTCTTGCTCAGCATCGTACGCGATGTCCTCTACAAGCGGAGGGATCTGAAGCTCGTCCTCATGTCTGCCACCCTTGACGCCAATTCTTTCAGAGATTACTTCATGCTCGACAAGCAGGGTGTTACTGTCGGGTTGGTCGAGATCGCCGGCCGCACATACCCCGTTCAGGATTACTACCTGGATGATGTTATCCGGATGACTGGTTTCACTGGAGGAAATAGGGGTGGTTACTATGATGACGAGCCTTCCAGGGCGTCGGAAGACTCGTCTGATCCCATCAACAAGATTATCCAGAAACTGGGACACCGCATCAACTACGATTTGCTGGTCGAAACGGTCAAGGGCATCGACTATGATCTCGCAACTACGGATAAGGTTGGAGGCATTCTCATTTTCCTGCCCGGCGTGGCAGAGATAAACAGGGCGTGCAATGCTCTGCGGACCGTCTCCTCTTTCCATGTTCTGCCTCTTCATGCCTCGCTGGAAACTAGAGAGCAGAGAAAAGTATTCACCGACGCACCGCACGGCAAGAGGAAGGTGGTGGTAGCAACAAACGTCGCAGAGACATCAATCACAATCGACGACATTGTGGCGGTCATTGACAGCGGCAGAGTCAAGGAGACCTCCTTCGACCCGCAGAACAACATGCGCAAGCTTGAGGAGACGTGGGCCTCCAAGGCCGCTTGCAAGCAGCGCCGTGGTCGTGCCGGCCGTGTTCAAGAAGGCAAATGCTACAAGCTGTATACGCGCAACCTCGAGCAGCAAATGGCGGATCGTCCAGAGCCCGAGATCCGGCGTGTGCCGCTCGAGCAGCTCTGTCTTGCCGTTCGCGCCATGGGTGTCAAGGAAATCGGGTACTTCCTCTCACGCGCGCCAACCCCACCAGAGGTGGTTGCAGTCGACGCAGCCATCACCATGCTTCGTCGCATGGGTGCGCTCGACGGTGACGAACTCACAGCCTTGGGTCAGCAACTCTCCATGCTTCCCGCCGATCTGCGGTGCGGCAAGCTGATGGTCTACGGTTCAATCTTTGGTTGTCTGGATGACTGCGTGACCATCGCTGCCATCCTCAGCACCAAGAGTCCGTTCTTATCTCCCCCAGAAAAACGAGACGAAGCAAAACAAGCCAAGATGCGTTTCGCCCGCGGAGACGGCGACTTGCTCACCGACCTGCGCGCCTACAAAGAATGGGACGGCATGATGGCTGATCGTTCCATCCCGCAACATCGCGTGCGGCAATTCTGCACCGAGAATTTCCTGTCGTTCCCTACCCTGTCGGACATCTCATCCACTCGCACTCAGTACTACTCTGCTCTGTCAGAGATGGGAATCAACACATCGTATGCTTCAGCTGGCAGCAACAACAATAACCAGTCCACTGCGCTGCTGCGCGCTCTTACCGCTTCTGCTTTCTCCCCGCAGATCTGCAGGATTCAGTTTCCGGACAAAAAGTTTGCCACGTCGATGTCTGGCGCCGTCGAGCTGGACCCGGAGGCCAAGACGATCAAATATTACTCGCAGGAGAGCGGGAGGGTGTTTATACACCCGGGCAGCACGTTGTTTGATTCGCAGGGGTTTGGTGGAAGCGGCGGTGCGAGCTTTGTGTCGTATTTTAGTATGATTTCTACTAGCAAGATTTTTGTGAGGGATTTGACTCGTAAGTTTAGTTTTTTTTTTTTTCCTTTTTCTTTTTCTTCTTTTTTTTTTTTGGACACAACACAACACAACACAACACAACACAAACGATGACGACGATTATGATGATGAGTTGCTAACCTGCGGTGCAATGTAGCATTCAACGCGTATACCTTGCTCTTGTTTTCTGGGGCTATAGAGCTTGATACTCAGGGCCGCGGGTTAGTTGTTGATGGCTGGTTGAGGCTGAGAGGGTGGGCTAGGATAGGTGTGTTGGTTTCTAGATTGAGGGGGGTGATTGATCGGTTGATCGAGATGACTGTTGAGAATCCTGGTGGTGGTGTGGATTTAGAGAAGGAAAAAGGGAAGGCGGATATTGTCAAGCTGGTGGTCAAGCTGATTGAGTTGGATGGTATGGATGCTTAGAAAGAGAAAAATAGAAGAGGCGATAGAGGTGTCAGAGAGAATATTTTGTCTATTTTCTTAGATGGGATAGAAAAAAGTAGTAAGTGTTGGGGCTGGAAGGAGGTCGTCGGGAACCTTGGCGGGCCCTGGCAGGCCCACGTCGAATCTGGGGGTCAAACCCCTGAAGTTGCATAGTCTGCAGAGCTAGTCTTGGCATGGAAGCGGACCGAGACCTTTTGCCATCTTGAAGATCGACGCAGTTACTGAACTCTAATTTTCGATCTGGCAACCTGGGAGTCATCCCATCCTTCCCCTCCCCTGACCCCAATAACAAACACAATGGTCCCGCAGCTGGAATTTCTGGAATTTCTGGAATTTCTGGGCGGTCTGAGCTGCCTATATATAACACCAAAGCTCAAAAAAACGACGTAAACAGTTACATGGGAAATTGGGAATGAAGGTCCCGCCATGATCCCTGTCGGTGGGCGCCCCACTCCCCCATTCCCCCAACTTGGGAGTTGATGATTGCTCGGTGTTGCATCCCGCCGGAGCTTCAACAACGCGCCAGAGAAACATCGAGACTTGACGAGCCCAATTCCCCGGTTTTCCACTCAACCTCGGATCGCGCATACCGTCAATTCATCCATGTGACGGCCGAAGCGACGACGACGATGGACAGGCGTTCAGAAGTGACGGCAGGCATACTTGCTGCCGTCGCACAATGGACCAAGTTCCTTTCTCTCGCCGAGGCTCGCAGGCTCGACCCGGACAAGTTTGCAACTTACGCCCACATCACGTTCACAAAGCATCCATTGCCGCCGCAATTAATCGCCGATCTTCTGATGCGCCCGACCGCGTCGAACCGCGAAGCCCTCGACCCGCGCGTACCCCATTACCTCGAGGTTCTGCTGAAGCAAAAGGCCGTCAACACCGCTGCCGTCCTCAAGGCCCTCTACAAATACTCAACCACACACACGCGAATTCAATTGGATGCCCATGGTCAGAACGGGGCAGCCGGAGCCATTAAGGAGGAGCCCGGCGTGAACGCGCCGTCCAAGAAGCACAAGATCACGCGATGGAGGTGTTCGTACTCCTCCGAGGCCGTCATCCTCTGGCAGTTGGCGCGATATGTACGGCAGGGCACAGGAATCAAGAGCGGCAGAGACGTGATTGAAATTTCGAAAATGTTGATCAGGTGGATCTCGCTCTTTACCGACGCCGCCGCCGCCGCTTTCTCCCGGGATGCCTTCAACACCATACAAACGCAGCAGCAGAGGAACGAGGTCGGGTGCTCGCGAGACGCCTTCATTCTGTTCTTTATTTCATTCAGCGAAAATAATACGGTGGTGGCGACCCTTAATCGACCAATAGCGAAATCTATTCGAAAGCATCTGTCGGACGGCTTGGAGACCTTCATTCCCCACGTCATGCACGTCTCGCCCGATTTCGCCAGCCGATTGGAAATGTTCCGCGCCCAAAACCTCGTCACCTACGATTCTCCCGAAAAGAAGGAGGCCGCTGTAGCCGATGTGAACAGTTATATGGATAGCTTGATGGGCTTGGATAACTTCCAGGTTCCCGAGATTCCGATTATCAACACTCGGGCAGGCTTGTACATATATATCAGTGCTGCGGTACGTTTCTGCTTTTGGAAAAAGAAGCACATCTCGAGATGCTAACAAATTCGTAGCTTGCGGGACGTCCGCTGGTCGACGACGTGGCTTTGTTCACGTACCTACACAACAGATACCAGGGTGACATCCACACCGCCGCCGTTCAGCTCATCCTCGCATCATTCGATGTTTTGGCAAATGCTGTCTTTCGTAACGAGGGGGCCAGAGATGGCCACTTGCTCAAGTCATTCGTGGTCAACAAAGTGCCCCTGATCTTGGTTGCGCTTGCTTCGTCTTCCTCGGCTTCGATGTATCCCTTTAATCCAGAGCTCTGCATCACGGAAGCTCTGGGCCAGGTTGACACAAACGTTTTCCCAACATTATCCGGAATGTTTGACATGTCAAACAACAGCTCATCGTTCCAAGACTCTGTGCGACAGGACTTTTGTTTTGCGTGCCAGCTTCACGGGTTAATATCCCAGACGGCCATCGAGAACCTCTTAGGGGAGATCACCTATCAGTCGCTACCCGACGAGGGCCGCTACGTAAAAGAGGTCCTCATCCGGTCGTGTCTTATCGATTCGGAGAGGACTCAAAAGCTCATAGGGGAGCTGGACTTGATGAATGGGAACGTCGGTGCTGCTGCTCAGGCAGTTGTTGAGGTGATCAGCAGTCTTTGCAGAAACAAGGAGACCATGACGCTTAAGCAGCTGTGCAGTCAATTGGCTTGCAAGCCATCATCTCTGGATATCCTGCTCCTTTTCAATCCGGCCCACAAGCTCCTTCACCCTCTGTGCGAGCTCCTCGACGACTGGGGCGGCTACGATGAGGACCAAGGGGAGTATCAGCCAGTCTACGAGGAATTCGGCTCAATCCTGTTATTAATGCTGGCCCTGGTCTACCGCTACAGTCTTTCTCCCGCGGACTTGGGTATTCGCTCGCCTGATTCATTTGTTGGAAAGTTTCTGAGCACCGGCTCCATCTCTCGGCCTTGGACCGAGCTCAGCGGCCAAGAGCAATCCCACCTCCACGGTTGGATAACCGGCCTCTTTGGCGACTCGACGGGCTTGGGCGACGATCTTATGGCTTCGTGTCCTCCCCAGGATTTCTATCTCCTCATGCCGACGCTGTTTAACAACATAGTCATTGCGCTCAGCACGAGGGCCCTGTCGGACGAGACCCTGAGAAGCGGTTTGGAATACCTACTAGATGTCTTTTTGCTGCCGTCTCTGGTTCCGGCGATGCTGTATCTCTCGAACCAGCTCTGGCAGGAATCGCAACAGGGCCAGGCGGCCATCATTAAGATCCTGCAGTTCATCCTCCGCTCTCAGTCTTCTTCGGGCGAGGCGATGGCCATGTTCGGATCGGTCCTGAATATTGTGGCCAAGCCGCTGGAGCACGCGCTGAGGTCGTACCAAAGGCAGTATCCAAAGTCGCAGGAGGTGGAGCCCCTCTTGAGGGCGTTTAAAGATAATCTCGCTGTTTCGAGGAGGACGGGAGGGGCGAATCACAATGAGCTCGAGTCGTGGACCAGCGCGCACACGACGGGAACGAACAGCAATAACACGCCAGCTGGGAATGCGGGTGTTGTTGTTGTTGTTGGTGGTGGTAATTTGCCAAACCACGGTGGTGCTAACAATCCAAACAACCACTCGGCTGCCGTTGTTGTTCCTGTTCACGGCGGCCTCTCGGCTGCCATCAGACATACCACCCAGAGCTTGGTACATTGGGTCCAGCAGCCGGGGATGGTGGCGACCACGTACTACACTCACCGGCAGACCCTCGCGGCGCTGAAGATGCTCGGCGCCAGACTTTTACTCACGATTTTACTTGATGAGCTCAAGACTCTGACCGATTCGGGCCAGGGCAGTGCGGCGTACGATGTGGTCACCGCCATGATTTGCGCGCCGGATGCCGCGAATGACGCGTCTGCTTCCTCTGCGAGCGCTTCTCTGCCTCCGGTGGTGGACGAGACTACGGGGGAGATCAGTGAGAGCCCGCCCCCGCTGCAGAGGAGGATCACGCTGAGGGAGGCGCTGAAGGCCGAGGCGGAGGATTATAAGGCTATCCAGAGGGGGAGTAACCCCGGAATGGCGGAGGTTGTGGTGAGACTGCATAGACGGGTTGAGGCGCAGATGGCCATGCCGCCTCCTGAGGCGCTGGTGGGGATTTTGGGCGCCGCGGGGGGTCATCATCATCATCATCATCATCTGGGCGGATTGGGGGTGGTGGGAGTCGGTGGTGTGGGAGGGGACGTGTTGATGGCGGATGCTGCTGTTATGGCTGCCGCTGCTGCTGTTGTTGCGGTTGGTGATAATGTGGGGTCTGCGGTTGGTGGTGGTGTCGAGGGTCATCATCATCATCACGGCGGGTTGACGCTTGACACTACGGGGTTGGATGGTACTACAGGGGTTGATCTTGGATTAGGTAGTGCGGTTGGGGATATGGGTGGGCTGGGCAGCGCCACGGGGTCGGTTGTTGGTGGTGTTGGTGGAGGAGGAGGAGGAGGAGGGAGTGGTAGCTTGGATCTGGATGCGGATAACATCTTTTCTGGACTGCCGAGCTTGACTGGGGCGGATTTCGATCCGAACAGCTTCCCGGGGTGGGATATGGAGGGTTTTTAAGTAGCGGTATGTGTTGATTTGAGCAAGTCAGTTTGGGAGGGGGGGGGGAAACAATCAAGCAGGCGGCGTTTTTGGTGTGGAAATTATACTTTGTCTTTTTTTGTTCTTTTTTTTTTTTTTTTTTTTTTTTGTCGGAAAAGAGATCCCCCGATGTTTGTATTTTTCACGAGCGTTGTCATTGTTTGGGGATTTTCTGAATGTGTAGATATCATTGTTGGTATGGTGTGTGTGTGTGTATCAACATGGCAAATAGCAAGTGGTGTATGGGGATAATTTACCAGTTGGATAAATTACCTCAACTCTTGAAATAACGTGGTGAAAGGCAAGCCACAGCTAAATTATCTTGACAGCGATTTCTGGGCTCTAGACTAAGGATTTGGAGAGTTTCACTTATTCGATCAAGCCCTGCAGTTTCCATCTTCTCTCGAGATTATTATTCTTTCTTGGTTGTTGGTTTTTTTTTTGGTATGTATCACTTGATCGTTTCGGGGTAAAACATATCTCGATGTGGTGCTGACATGTAATGATCAAGGCCCCTTGACGACAAAAACGAAAGGATGGATAAAGAGGTTTTTTCTTTCTCTTTTTTCAAAAGTTCCCCTCGAAAGTTCCCATCTTTTTGTTCGTTTTCTCTCTCGGGTCGACATTTAGTAAATTATGATAATAACTGAACGACGAGTTCGCAACTCGCGCTTTTCGCTCGCTTATGTGTATATATATATATATATATACACATATAAAATAAAAAACGAGACGTTCCTTGCCTGCTCTTTTTTTTTTTTTTTTCTCTTTTGCCGGGCGGTATTCGTAGACAATTATTACCGACCGAGGGTTGGTTTTGGTCTCATCCATACATCCATACATACATACATACAAAAAAGAAAGGGACGACTGTACAGCCCCTTTCCTTTTTGCTCGGAAACTTTCTTGGAGTAAATTAGATAGGTAATTTATTTCAACTTAAAAACTTGATTTGTCTTGTCTACATTAATTATTTGCTTTCTTTGTTTTCTATTCTTTGTTTCTTATTCTTTCTTTCTTTGTTCTTTCTTACTGCCGAGATTTCGGAGGGTTTTTAAGTGTATTTATTACTCTTATTATTATCTATTGCCTTGGATACTTGTCGAGATGTCTTTGATCTCAACATGTATCCTTTTGCCACGTCTAGGTAGCCACGTGGGAAATGGTTTTTTTTTTTCTCCTTCCTGATTTAAATACCGATAGTTCCCGGATGTTTGAAAGTAGTAGTAGTAGTCTATGGCGTCATGTAGTAGTTTTTTTGTTAGATTTTTTTTTAGGGAGAGGACCTTTTTCTTCTTCTTCTTCTTCTTCTTCTTCTTCTTCTTCTTCTTCTTCTTCTTCTTCTTCTTCTTCTTCTTCTTCTTCTTCTTCTTCTTCTTCTTCTT
>MU858826.1:385498-525498 GCA_033297175.1 Cladorrhinum sp. PSN332 | reverse complement strand
AGACATATCGCCCTTACTATCGCGCTTCTCTCCTTCAGAAAGGCTCCCGCCTGAGGGGGCATGCGGAGAATGGACCAGTTAACCTGTTCAAACCTTCTCCGCACCACCGATGCGATCCCATCTGACCGCACCGTGGTTGCAAAGTACTCGTGCCATGTCGAAACAGTATAGAATGCCAGAAAAATAATATTCGAGCCCCAAAAATGAATCGGAGAAGAAAACAAAAGGTCCTCCCCCTTGGCAGCCGAACGAAGAAAGAGATTAAACTCAAAAGACGGAATGTCATAAAAAACGCCCAAAAATAACACTCCGCAACTTTGGCGCCACAATAAATAGCGATTCGGCGCCTCCTCGAATAGGCCTTTTAAACTTCATGCCTAGGAAAAATACACCAGGTACGGGGTCCCTAAAGCACGGGGAACACGTAAGGGGGCCTTTATTAAGTCATGCCCAGGACCACACCTTGTATGCCCCCCGGGAAAAATGGGGACATAAAAACGGCTATCCTGTCGAGTCATAGCACATAGGCCGTTTCATTTCCTGCCCAGGAAGGTTGTGCCAGGCGATCATCTACCGGTTTGGATGGCGCCTGGGGCAGTTTAAGCTCGTGCCCGGGAAAGTCCTGTCGAGGCATCGTCTGTCGAGACGATGCCTTGGGTAGTCGAAGCCTCATACCCAGGAAATCACGGTGACTTGGAACCATCTCCACCAATGATGGTGCACACGTGAGAGCCTTTTAGAAACGTCATGCTCAGGACACCGAGGGGCCTTTTAATGTCCTGCCCAGGACGATGGCGAAACGGGATAACGGCGTATTTCCGTGCGAGAAGTGTCGTTATTCATGTCCGTAACCGGGATGACGTGGGTGAGCAGACGAGTGCGATTGCTGACAGTTTGTCATGGTAAGATGGTCCACGGCAGCTGGAGGTATCTCTGGTCAGTCAAAGTTGACAATCAAGCAGGCAAGTGGAGGGGGACTGTGAGAAGACTTACAAGATGCCGTGACGCCCGTCTCCGGGCAGCTTCAATCTTCAAGCCATACTTGTCTGCTGTGCAGTGTTTTGACGTTGGAGAGGCAAAAATAGCCTCAATCCAGATTGGACAGCGATGTCGGTGTCTGAAAAGACAGTGATGCAGGAGAACAGATGTGGTTGGGTGAACCCCTCTCTTTAAATAGGCGTGATACGTCTAGTCAGCAGCCTAAGGCATGCTCAACAATAACGTGAGGGGGCGGGGTTGATCAGCGCCTGGGCTGAGGCCATGGGGAGCCTGGCCCGAGCCTGGGGATTGTCCGCATGGGTTAACCAATCACAGCTCGTTTGTGAACTAATCGGTGGAGTCATTGATGCAGTACAACCTCCGGCCGCTTGCTGCAGGCCGACATCAGAGCACAGAAGACAGAGCCGGACCAGAACATCATGCCAAACCACAATAATGATGGCAGGTGAGGAGGGCTGCTCGTTGTTCGGGCCTACCTTTATTATTGAGCCCGGCACAACACACACTCACACTGCCGTCATGCTCCACGGACGGGGAAGCAACGGTCCAGAATTTGCCGATGAGCTTTCAGAGACAGTATCACCAGGCCAGACGAATCTCATCCAAAGATTTCCCGGCTGGCGATGGGTGTTTTTGTCCTCAAAGACACTCTGGAGCACCATGTTTGAGGAAGACTTACCGGCCTGGTTTGAAGCGCACTCGTTGACCGATACCGAGGAGAGACAGGATCTACAGGTTGAAGGCATCCAGGAGTCTGTTGATTACATCAAATCTATCGTCGATCAAGAGGTTGAGAAGCTAGGTGGCGATCGCCAAAAGATTGTGCTCGCAGGCATCAGCCAAGGCGGCGCCATCGGCATGTGGGCGTTGTTGACTCCGGAAAATCTTGATTCGAGATTTGGGGCGTTTGTTGCTGCGAGCACATGGTTACCCTTCGCCAATACAATCGAAACCTTTCTTGACCGAGGTGGGGTCGTGCAAGAAGTTAGTCAAGCGGACTGTGAACCAGGAACGTTTGTCAGAGCAATGATGTCCAGTTGGAGATGCCATCCCGAATTTGCAAAAGGATCTATGGACTTATTGAGTACCCCCATCTTCCTCGGTCATGGCACTGATGATGCAACCGTCAACGTTGAGCTTGGGCGGGAGGCTACGCGTGTTCTTTCAAAGATAGGATTCAGGGTCGAATGGAAAGAATATATAGGGGCCGAGTTGGAAGGGCATTGGCTCAAGATACCTGAGGAGATTGATGATATCGCCAACTTTCTGGCCGAAGTGACAGCTCCTTCCTTGGGTAGGTACCTAGGCAGGTAGCTTCCAGGTTGCCATGAACTGACCGAGGTGCGGGTGCTGGCCGATCATGGCACGTGCCTTCCGTTTGTGTGGGATTTCAAGTTGGAACTGGAACGGGAAGGCACTGCTGGTGCAATATTACCCACCCACCTGCCCACTCAGTTTGTGCACGATGTGAAAAGCATGAGGTGGCCCGGGCAGACTAGAATTTTTGAGTCTCATCACCATCTCGAAATTCCCATCATGAACTACTCATCGTCTCAGGAATCCAGAGCTCTTTCAAGGGCGGGCTGGCGGTCAGCTTCTTCCACGGTGTTAGACCAGGACTCTCAGCTCTCGCAGGCATCAACTATCTTGCAGGAACCTTCGAATACAGAACAGTTCCGTCATTCCGTCAGCAGCAGCTGGGCCCGTTTTCTCAATGCTGCGCAATCCAGTCAAGAACTTGGCGGTCTCAAGAGGTCACTTGATGACCATATCAGGCAAACCAGTTCGTCGATAGGTTCTCTGCACAAAGAAGTTGCTCATCGCCATGAACTCGCTACCATCTCGGCGGTTGAGACCAAGTCCAGGACGGAACAGATCGCCTCGGAACTCAAGGAAGTTGCTTCGCTCAGAACCGACATTGCTTCTTTGCGGGAGGATACCATAAAAAGCAACGTCGAGATTTCCGAGAGATTCGAGGCAAACCAGCAGATGTTGCAGACGCTCCTTACCGGCGCATCTCAAGCCGCTAAAGCCGAGATAGTTGAATCTCTTCAAACTGAAATTCGAGAGCTGAGGGCAGAAAAACTAAAAGCAGAAAAGAAGCTTGCGGCGTTGGAACGCCAGGTTGCGGCCGAGCAAAAGCTTGCTGAGGAGAAGCTTGAGGAGACAAGAAATCAGCTTGCTGCTTTAGAACGCCAAACTGAGACTGATAAGGCGGATTTGAATGGCCAGCTCTTAGATCTGGGACAGCAAGTTGCAGAGATGCCCCCTCAGCCCCCTCAGGAGCTACCTAACGAGATGCTCTTGTTTCTTGGCCAGCTCCTTGGACAGCGAGGTAACCTCTTGAAGCTGCTTGATAGTGTCACCCGCGAGGTTGCCACTCCGTCACCACCAGAAAGTAAGACCTATGTTTCGCAACTCATGATAAATAGAAGAAGCTTACAGGTTAGACCCAGAAATCATTGTGGCAATACCAGGGAGCGACCAAGCTTCAGAGATCGTTGTGGCAATATCAGATACCGCCCAGTCCACCGAGCCTGCTGCGAGGCAAACTTCCAAACGCAAAGCAGAGGATGATCCGCCTCAGCCGAAACCAAAAAGAACTTCTCCCTCCGGTTCAGACCAAGCCCACTTTGACCGTAACTCGGAAGAGTACAAAGAGCTCAAAGACCTTTACCACGCCTACCGCGAAGCATACAGGGCCAACCCTCCCAAGTCCGACGTCGCTTTTATCTGGAGATTCATCAGCAACATTGAGGACCCCAAAGTTTCCAAGCACGTCCAGGAGTCACTTCTCAAAGCATTGCCAGAGTACGTGGTTGAACTCAGGGGCAGTTCTAGGCATAAGCAAGAGCCGAAGAAGAAGAGATATATTAGTATTGCCAAGGGCGTGACGTGGAGAATGTTTAGGGAGGCGCTGGTATATCACCCACCGCAAAACTGAGAGGGGTTTAGGAGATGTTGTGAAGGCACAGGGCGTGGCTGTGCCCCCTTTTGAAACTTTGAGAACATTTGATGAGCATGTCGAGAATTGGCTTGAATCTCAGCTTGCTTCTCTCTTTTGAGGTCTGTTTTATTGTATTGTTGCAGGATTGTCATGTGTACGAGGATTTGAGAAGCCGGGGTCTGTCTCCTGAAATGGCACGTGTATGAACTTATCAGGTCTTCATATTTTAATTTTCCTCTGTACCGTTCCCATGAGCGTCTTGGACCGGAAGTGGCGGTTTCTTTTTGTTTCTTTACAGTTTATCACGAACACTGTGGACGTGAACATAAAAGTCTCTCAAGCCAGAGTAGATAAAGTACAAAAGAAACGCATCCAGCAAGTTTATTCCCCAACGCCGTGTCATTGATTTTTTTTTTTTTTTTTTTTTTTTTTTTTTTTTTTTTTTTTTTTTTTTTTTTTGGAACGACTGCCATATCAGATCCCGCTCAAAAACAAGCAAGCCTTTGCCACACTTCCCCAACCATATTTTTCTATCTAGTTCTAGAAAACTTGCACCAATCCCCCCCGGCCCCCCTCGTATCTTACATTCTAAAAGTTCCAAAAATATGCATGCACCCTCTTATAGACTCAAGAAAAGAAAGAAGAAAAAAACAAGAAAGAAAAAAGGAGTCAGCTCTTCAGCTCTTGAACGCCACCGCCTCCCTTTTCACACTTCTTTTCTTCGTGTTGGTGCCTTTTTTCTTCTGATAAACCCTAACCTCATTAATCAACCAGTACGCGCCCACGAATTTCTCCGGGTTCTGGCCGACCCATTCCTCGCAGGTAGATGCGAGGGCGGAGCAGGTAGGGTCCGACTCCCACACCCGTCCCGCCCAATCGCCGCAAAAGGTCGTGTCGAAGACTATGTTGTGCTCGGCGAAGTGGTTCGCGATCTGGCAGTCGTCGCCGCCGATAAAAGTCGCTAGGGGTTGGCCTAGGGAGGATATCATATCTGATGATGATGATGATGATGATGAGTCTGCGGTGTCACTACTACTACTAGGAGTATCCATAGCGGCCGAGAGTCGTGCAGCTTCACCACTATCCCTAGGAATAAACCAAACAGAGATAGAATCCTCGGTCCACTCCATGACGTAGTATCCTCCCCCTCCGCTATTAAACCCGACCCCGTAATTGCTCGATGACTCTGTCTCCTGGCCGCAGCCGGAGTTTCCCTCGCAGTTTGAGGAAGTCAACCTGGTAGAGGCCAGAGAGCCAGTGGTGTTGGACATGGTACACCCCTCAGCGGTGTGAAGAGTGATAGAATTTGACCGTTGGGAGTTGACGCCCTCCAGGATGTCGATTTCTCCCGAATTAGGCCAGTTGGGGCCGAACATCCAGTAGGCCGGCCATATGCCGCAGGACTCGGCGCGGGTGCGGCCCGAAGGCATGTGGGAAATGTCTGCTACGAAGAGCCCAGTGGTGTAGGCCGTTTTGGAGGTCACGCGCACTGATTTTCGGCCCCGAGTTGTAACGTCGCGGTAGTCGACGCCGAGGTAGATGCCTCCCTGGCTGTAGCCTGCCAGCCGGTCGCGGTTCGCGGCGCTGGCGTTTGCGTACTCGACGAAGCCGTTGGTCGGGTCCGGCTGGCTGAAGAAATGGAATTCGGAGAAGAAGTTGGTGGAGTTGAAGGTGTCGATCAGGGTATAAGAAGAAGAAGAAGAAGAAGAAGAAGATGCTTTGACTGATGGTGGAAATGTTGACAAGGAGAGTAAGAAAGAGAAAATGAGGGCATCCAGCGCCCTGACTTTTGGCCGGACCATCTTTGCATAAAACTGATTGTATAAAACGAATGTGGTTTTGTTTCTTGGTTGGTTGTTTTGGATGTTTGTGTAATAAAGGGGGAAAGGGGGGAAGGGAAGGTGTTAAATGAAGACCTGATTCTTATCTATGAGGATGGAACAGAGTCACTGTATCGATGTAATGTCGATGGCGACTTTTTTTTTTTTTTTTTTGCCGACGTGGCGGGAAGAGTGTATGGATGAGTTGATGGGGTGAAAAGGAGTGAAGTGGTGACCGCACCAGCGGTGTGGTGAGCTGTGTTATAAACCTGCAGGAAACAATACAATAGCGGTGATGTGAATAGACAATTGTTGTTGAGTGAATGGATGGTTAATTCTGGCCAACAATGTGAGGAGGCAAGAAGGCCAGAGAAGAATGAGAAATAATATATGTGTGCAAGCTAGCTACCAACTTGTAGACGTTTCAAAGGGGGATACCGACTGGCCAAGTAGTAGTTCGAGATATATGCAGACTTCTGCATGTACTCACCTACCTATCCGTTGGATTGGGATGCCGCAAAGCCCCGTCGTCTGTTCCATCATCCTAGATACCTTGGCGGTAGGGAATGGTCCCCCGGACACGCCTACGTTGAAGAGAATCAAGATATATGAGGTCTGTTCCGGTTGAGCTAAGAAAGAAACGCTTGGACTCTCTCGTCCCGAAGGTTTGGGCAATGGAGGTCTAGGCACAGCGACCGAAGAAGGCGGGTGGTGGTTGGGAAAGCTACACGAAACACCGGCGGCTCTACTTCGAAGAGACATCTATTTTTGACCTGTCTGTGTGGTCTTAACCGGAAAATAAGCAGGATCACAAGAAAACAATAATAATGCAAGGAACCGAGTTCGATGTCATCCCGACCCTTTATGGGACGAAGAATGCTCAGCCAGTGCCTCCAGCCTTGTTTGTGAAGTATGAGGGAACCTGTTCTGCGAGTGGCAGGCTGCAAAGAAGATCTGATGAAACTTGGTGGATTCTTCAAACCGTTTGCTTCAAAGGACGTTGAAGATGCGAAGCAGTGAAAACCAATCGAGGTCTGGCCCCTGGAGCGCTTGGAAGACAAATCCAAAACCCCACTCTGCATTCTGACCAATCAGCGATGAGAACTAACACAATACAGGCACACAACAGAGACGCACTGCATCCCTTGACATCTGCAGCCTCCTCGTCGTATTACCTCAGCCATTTTATCGTGTCATTGATCAACGATAAGCCAAACCCACAATAGAGACCCGACCCAACAACAGGTAGCTCCGCCCATAAATACCGCCGAGACGAGACAACACAGACATACCCCGTGAAACCAACAAAAAGCTCTGTGTGCAACTCGTCATCGAGGCATTCGGCCGGAAAATGAGGAACCAAAAAATCCGACTTGAATCAGGATACAATCCAGACACTTCCCAACATCTAACATATATACCCCCCTCCCTTCTCCTCCTCCTCCCATCTGCCTTACCATGTCTCTTTTTGTGCCCGTCAAACGCACCTGCCGCGGCTAGAAATCAGAATATGTATGTACAGATCAAGTATAACCCCCTCCTTTCACAGGAAAAGCGAAAGAAAAAAAAGGACAAGAACCCCCTTTGAAAACTTGCAATGCTATATATCTAAAACCCCCCCAAAACTACATGACTCAACTCCCCTTTCGGTATGCATCACAACAAACAACAAGCAGAGAATCAAAAAATAATAAAATCTCAAGCTGCAACCTGATGAATGAAAACAAGGTGATTTCCATTTCGTTGTGAAAGAAAAAAAATAACAGAAAGAAAAATAAACCCAAAAAAATTATTATCTGCGCCGGCGGATAAATCTCTCTCTTTTTCCTTCTCTTGTGTTTATCATCGTCGTACACACGCAACCAGTTGCTCTTTGCTTCATGCTCATGTCGATTAGGTAGGGGGACGGCGTTTCCTGTATCCGATAACTGGTCATGCACGCATACGTCTGCATGCTTCCTGGGTATCATGTCCTGAGTGTCATGGCTCTGCTAGATTCGAGCCCGTCCTTATAGCTTAACCTTCTGGCCCGTCAACTTGAACCAGATGACGGCAACAAGGTCCTCCTTAAACCGCTCCCAAGGGTTGCGATTAAGATAATAGCTGAGCTCGCGGAAGTTGTACATCTCGCCCCAGCAATCGCGACCCCATTCGCAACCGGCCATGTTGACCAAGAAATCCCGATCGTTCTGGTCGTAGTGGATTCTGGTGTCGTTACCGTTCTCGCTGCACGCACCGTTGGGGAAGCTATTGATCATACGCTGCGGGAGGAATGCTGTGTGCTTCCGAATCCACGGCTGCGTCGTGTAAAGCTGCTCGAGCGCGTCCTGCTCCTTGTGCTCCCACTCCATGTGTTTTTGCTCGTAGGCCACAGGATCCCACCAGATATCCAACAATCTGTCAGTCCAAGGACCTCTGCGGATAAAGAAGGAGCCGAGGTTGAAGCCAGAGCAGTCCTGGGGAAGGATCAGGTTGACTGAACCAATCTTGCCGTCGCCCACGGGGCTTCGTGAGTCTGCATCGAGGTAGCCGTCATTCAAGGGATGGGATATGTTGAGGGGGTTGTATTCGTTGATGTCTCGGTAGACGTGCTTCTCAAGATTGTTGAAGATGTGGTCCTGCAGAGAGTAGGTCGGCTCCATTATAAATGTATTGAGGTCCAACCACCAGATCCTAGGGGGCGTGTTAGAGTAAATCGTGTTGGAGAAGACCGGAAACTTGGCCACTTACCATTCGGCCTTGGGATACTTTCGGAGAGTCGTGCGGATAAAGTCCACCTTCTCCCAGCTCTCACGCCACTCGTGAGCGTACCTCTTTTTCGTGCTCATGTCGACAATCTCAAGATCGTATCCCCAGTTGGCCACATACTTCTTCTTGTTCCTTACCGAGTCTCGCTCGATTGCCCACTCCCGTGCACCCTTCCACTCCATCACACCACCTCCAATGTTGGCTGCTAATATTATGACAAACTTTTGCCCTCCTCCAAGCCATGTTGTTCTTCGCCAATGATATACCAAGGCTGCGGGTAGGAAAGTCAGTCCTCACGTCCCTCCCAAGCAATTAATCTGCGGATGCCACTCACGAGTATTGTAAAAAATTATGATGGACAATAGGAGCGTGAACAGGATCAGTAGTCGTATCTTCATCTTCCTGCCCATGCGCCCAATGATGTTCCGTAGCCTCCCGAGCAGAGGTACATTTTGCGCCGACCACCTGCTGACCGGCTTGTCTTTCTCGTCATAACCCGCGGCGTTGAACCGGGGAAGACTGCTCGATATTTTGCGCATGTGCTTGGACAAAAATCCAGAACCCTGTGTCGAAAAAGACGGGTATCCGGTGCCGCCGCCCTTTTTTAACCTTGAAGATTCCCACATGACAGACGTCCCATTCCTCGTCGTCGGACTCGATCGGCCGCTGGCAATGTTGAGGCCCGGACTCGCCCAGCCTCCGCCAGGTTGGGGGGATGGGCTGCGTGAAAGGGACATTGGAAAGCTGGGAGTGCCTTTATAGAAACAGGTCGCCAAGCGGTCAGCTCCAAGCTCGCATCATGGCACACATAAGAGACAACGCATGGATAGAAGAACAAGTGCCGATCCACCGGCTGCTGGTTCCCGACGGGAAGCACACGGCCAAGCGTCCAGGGACAAAAAAGAAAAAGACGGGATGGAACACAAGAAACAACGAGGACACGTACCAGGTATCGGCGACAACGGCCCTTGGGGCTGATGTTGGGGCTGAACGCCCAAATACGCAGAGGGAGAACCCCTTCGATCGTCCAATCGAAGAGGATTAGGCGATACCGACGAGCGTCTTCGGTGATGAGACCGTATCGGCCGGTCGCTGAACGACGACGACGACGCTCCGTCCGTCTGGGGGGGCGCCAGCTTGGTGAGTGTTGGGATGCAAAACCAGGGGGCGCTTTCGTGCCCTTCTGGTTTTATCTCAAAAAAAAAAGTGGCGTCGCAAAGGTGGTTTCTTCCTGTTTTAGGAGGACGGATTGAAACGTTGCCCCAGAAAACGTGGAATGAGAAATGATTGCTGCTTCTTCCCTTTCCTCGAGGCCCTATTCCTCCACAACCGACGTCCTTCTTCCGTCAACTCTCCCTCTCTCTCTCTACCACTTGCTAGTTGGCGGTTTTTCAGTCTCTTGTTTTAATCTCGCTGGGCTTGGTCGCAACTGATGCAACAAGCTAAATAAAGGCAAAGAGGAGGCACCTGTTGTGCGGCCGGGTACCGAAACGGCAGATTCACTTTGTGGCAGCCGGAGGCGCTGAATGTGGTGCCGTCGTTTCTGCCTGTTGCAACTCGTATTTCCCACACGTTGCGTTATTGGGGAATTGGTCCGGGGGACACAGCAGCAGCGGGGTGGATTCGCAGGGCGGAGTGCAAGTTGCAAACTACTGCTTTAGGGTCCTAGGTCGGGGAGCACGGGGACGAGGGACGAGTCGCGTATGTACAACAAGAAAATAAAATAGAAAAAGAGTGACAAGAGGTTGCCTGTGAATTATTAGGTATTACCCAAATGGTGTCAATGATTCAGTGAGGATTATTATGGACGGAGTGCCAGGTGGACAAATTGTGTTCAAGGCCAAGACAATTTTTTTGGGCAGTCAGCTCTGCCCCCTGGAAAGGATTCTGCAGCAAAAAAAAGCCACCAGCAGGGTCCTCGACCGCCTCTCACAGACCCTGATTCTTCGATCCTGTCTCTTGTGGCGGGCTTGGCGTTTGATTCAAATCTCAACCCCCTGTTTCTAGCCTTGGTTGATCCCTTTACGAAGTACAGAAATCATAATTTTTACGTTTCTGGTTTCTTCATTCTGCATTCATCTCCCTTTTGGCGATGGCAACCTGCGGGAGAACGGATCGCGGAGATAATAGCTTGGCCATTGGTCTGGAGAACGCGCCCCATCGAGGTGTTTGCAGATGCTAGCAGATGCTAGCAGATGCTAACAGATGCTAACCTAGCGCCTGCCTTATCTATCCGTTGATTTTAGAGGCTGCACCCCTTAAACGTCGGCTTCGTGTCGTCAGAAACGTTCAGATTAGATTGATGTTCCTCTCCCTTGAAGTTGCCCCTCGAGACTAAAAAATATTTCTCGTGCCCGTCCATCTGAGCTGTGACTTGGTTACGATGCAGCAACCCTCGAGGCTCGTATTGAAAAAGAAAAGGATATGGTACAGTCGTCAATAAAAATGCGAGTGTAAGCTGACATTGGTTGGTGATTTGTTCTGATCCAATGTCTTGCATCCCCCTTTTTTGTACTGCAAGCCTCTATGCAAGCACCCAGATTGCGTAATCTTCCGGCCCGTGCGGCCAGATGGTTTCCGTGCATGTGGCTTTCTGTGCGCGTGGAAATGAAATTCGAGTATTAGAAATCTAGAACCGCTGCGGTTGTGAGCAAACCAAAGAACCCTCATGTGTGGGTGATACCAAAAAGAGTGAATGCTTGTTGGCGGCCAGTGGGTTGGGTTGGGTGCCCCTCCCCCATATTTTTGAGCTTTCCGCTCCGTGGGGGTCTCTCGGTCCAGGGGGTTCAGAGTGGTGTTGGTCCACGGGGAAGGTTGGAACGCGGGCTCGAATGTTTAATTACAATGATTCGACATCCGTGTTCGGATTAGAAGCAAAGCACATCATACCTGAGAAAGCGGTCTTGACCGCCGTGGTGATCGATTCTCGGTTTTATGTCTGTAGCGAACCCCGCAACTCCCCTGGCACAGGGAAACTAGTTAGGAACGGGATGCCATGGGTGCGGATGTCGATCATCATCAACGCAGGCCGCTTTCTCAAGAGAATCCCGGAAATCCTTGAAGAATCTTGTAGCGGTAACCCGGCTTGCCTCTGTTTTCTTGCTATTTCTACCGGCCCGGGTGTTTCAAGATGCAAAGAGAGAAAAGCCCGGTTCCACACACCTGACAACTTATCACAGGGGCACTATCTAGATAGGGGTTAGAGCTTATGTTAGTCCGACTTCCCGCAGCCTAACATTATGTGATTTTTGCTGTCATTCTGTGATCATGTCCTTTGTTTAGCCATTTAGACAGTTATCAGAATAGTTACTGTCACTTGAATGCGCTAATTTGCCTTAAACACTCATTTACTGCCCTCTTGCCCCCAATCTCGGCTTGGAGGCCACGAGAGGTGTTTTCTACTCCGAACGTTGCGAGAAAGAAAAAAAAAACTCCGGTGGCCGGCGAGCAGAAGCCGGCGTGTTCTAGCCGTCAGCGGTGCAAAGCAACACAGGGCAGTTTAAATGACGTAGATCTCGCTTGAATGACCATAGTAAGCACCTGCATTTTGACGGTGACCTGGACTGGCTGTTAGACCGATAATTGGACCGGCTTCTCTCCGGCGTGGCTATGGTGCTCAGGTTCAGGTGCGCTCAGAGGGATTTTTGATACATTGCACAGCATCAGGTTCTCGTTGGTGTGGGAGACCCTTTCCAGATTGCGTGGCACCTGTAATACCTCGGACGCATCTATACTGTGGGGTACATCCCGTCAAGACGAAGAAGAGTGGGAGGCTTGCTGTCGGTTGGTTTGCCTGGAACGGAAACCAGGCCATGGGGCTTTCCGTTCTTCTGAGTTCGTCAATTGGGTAGGTCCTTCCTCGTGATTCCGAAAGATAAAGAGGGGAGGACTCTCGGTGTTCAGGCTGGGTTTGGGTTACCTCCCTCCTCGACTTTATAAGCCAGACCTGAAGACCTCACCCCTAATACCTACTCTCCCTTAACCCAAACCCAAACTACCGCTTCCATTTTCCAGAACACAAAACAAGACATCGCAAAATGCCTGCTACTACCGGCGCTCCTCAAGAACAGCAGCCCATGGAGGCGGTCCCGCTCGATGCTATTGTCACTCAACAACCCGTAAGCGATATACGATTACCACTCTCTGCACATGAATCTATCAAACTGACAGACATGTGCCCACCAGGCTGCGGAACCCCAGCCGGAAATGGCGCTGCGTGGTGGATTTGTAGAGGAGTGCAACTGTTGCTGCTGCGGCGAGGAGTGTATCTGCTGCTGAAACATAAAGGCAAGAGAAAACCAGGGGGCAAACTGGAGGCCCGGAAGTAGTTCGATATCGGGTCGGAAGCTATTTTAGTCCTGTCTAACGGGCGAGAAAATTTACAATACGCTCTGATATCTGTCTTGGTGGCCAATGTTCAATATGCCGTGAACGCGTAAATGAGGGATTTTTGCCGGTCATGACCGATGCCCATCCACGTATGTTGAGTCCCCTGGTGCGTATCGATACATGATTTCAGATAGCTTGCTTGGACCTGATGTTGCTCCAAATGAGGTTGAAAAGATGTGTTGTTGTGGAATTCTTGACAAGTGACGTCTTGAATGCAGCAGTTTGACGGCTTGGCGATAAAGCTTGGCGAGATCTAGAAGGCTTGGCGATCTCGGCTCAGGGACAGCGGCCACAACAGCGGTTTTTCTCGCTCCCCGGTGGAGGAGGTGGAGGAGGAGGAGGGGAAGTCATTTCTCAAATAACGTTCGGCGACTTTATGCAGCAACCGCTCAAAATATCGGCGAGCTCTTATGGAAATTTCGCAATCCGCATTTAGTTTGTTAGACCAGACCGGTCTGCCATGCGCCCAGATTCTTAATCGATGCATCCCGCTCCACCCGGGCGCGTATCGGTCGGACAATATGTGATGGTCTTGCAGCAGAGATGGTCTCTTTCTCAGGCTCAACGGTTTCCGAATCCGAAAAACTCCTTCTTCACAAGGAATTAGACTCCCCGAGAGAGTGAGGTAGCTCACGGTATCAGCGGCCGTTTCCAAAATCCCGAGGCGAGATTGATCTTGTTTGTCCCACGGGGTAGGTGAGCATTGAGGCCCGCTCTTCTCAGGATAACGACACATGAGAGTCCCCTCCCACCACCTATTGACACCTCGTCATTGATAGGTGCATACCGCTCAGCTTCTCTGCGAAATATTCTAGTTTCATCCAAAGCCATTCATGATGCGACAGCAAAGAGAAGACGAGGCGACGGAGCGGGTACGATTGGACGGTCGCTTATGAGGGGCCTGCGACAATCAGCCAATCAGGCTCGATTCCAAGATGCTGGGCGGTTCACTGCAGTGTTAATCTACCTCTCTCAGCGCTTATTTCACGCATCCCTCGCGCTCCATCAAACCTCCGGAATCATTCTGTCCATACAGCGCTTGTTGTTTGACGACGAGCCCTTCCAAGCGGACAAGGGGGGATGCGTCAGGAGGCAGGCGAACCACTCACATCGCAGAGGTTGCGTCGAGCCGCGACCATTGGGGAAAAGCCTCGACGTCGAATCTGGCTCGAGCTTGGTGCCACGCGCGGTTCACGATGGCTTGGTATTTTCAGTGTTCTTTCTCAAAATCAAGTTTCAAGATGGAACGTGATTCTTTTCTTCTTTATTCTGGGGGGTTGTTTTTTTTGGCTTTCCTTTGTCTGCCCATTGTCAGGCTCTATTGTTCCCGCGGCAGCCTATTGTCTTGCCACGGTCTATTCCTTTTACCAGACTCCAAGAATGCCTATTTTTGGGAAGCTGGTCTTTCTTTATTCTCTCGTCTCAACTAGGAGACTGTATTAAGTTCTTCGAATTTCATTCTCCTGAAACACTCACTCATTGCTTCTCGATACAATCTCGACGTTCACACCACGCCGCATAGAATAAACGCTATATCAGAAATTCACACCATGAGCGACCCACGGAAGCTCCAGCCCAACCCGGGCAGCCAGTCCCCCATATCAACTACCACCAAAGAGGAATGGGAAGACTGGGAGGATGAAGAAGTAATCACGCCCATTGCGGGTTCACCTTTTGATGATCCTCTGGTCCAGGTTGGATCGGACAACATTGCCGTTTCCCAGTCGACCGCCGGACCATCGAGACAACAATCACATCAGTCCTCGACAGCAGCATCTCGCATGTCTGTGCCACGGATCAAACGACTAAGGTCACGACACAGACAAAAGGCACAAAATGCCAAATTTGGGATTAAGCTCGTCACCGACATGTCCATTCTGCGCCAACAACAACAGCAGCAGCAAAAGCAACACATCGCCACCCAAATGAGCCGAACGGGCAAGTTTGTGGATGCCGCAGCTCTCCTGGCTCTGGAAGGCAAGTCATATGGTGACTCTAGCAGCGCATTTGACTGGCTGAGGCGGAGGCCGACCAAGGGCAAGAAGGTTGAGCGAGTAGCTTTCGTTGAGTCGCCCGCGGAATCCGATCTTTCACCCAGCGCCGCGCCCATCATGATCGGCTTCGAGATGCCCAAGGATTCGGATGTTGTGATAAGCCCCCAGACCGCTGTTGTCGAGACTCCAGTTGACTACCCTTTCTATACGGGGAAGCAACAAACTCGGGCTCCTCCATCCAAGCTCCCAGTGTCAGCTTGGTCGCCAGACACGGAGGATGGTTTCTCGCCCCAGAGTCAAATCGATTCAGCACTGGCTGACAGAGCCTACGAGGTACCTGCAGTACCAACAATTCCAAGGAATTACCAAAACGACAATCAGAACAACTTCAAGCCAAGAGATCAATCAGGAAATGCCAGAGACACCACGACGACAGCGATATACTTCAGCGATGACGACGACATGGGAACTCCGGTTACGCTTTTTGAGGAAGATGGCAGCCCGGTGGCTCAAAGGAAATCCTACAAAGCGGCTGGTAGGCAGCGATCAACGACTGTTGGGAGTCGACGCTCTCAGGGTTGGTGGGATCAGGTCACATCTCCCTTTGTGCCGACTCCCGCGACCCCAAAAGCCACTTATGCTGGCGAATCTCCTGCAGAGGAAAAGAAAACCTGGTGGGGTGTCGCAAGCAAGCAAACGGCACTCTCACCTGTCTTGCCCAATCCATTTGCTGAGCAGTCAGGCAGCTTGCAAACTGTGAGCAAGCCGCAAAACTGGTGGGAAGAAGCAGACAAGAAGAGAGCATTCTCCCCCGCATCAGAGTCGGTTGCCGAGGTATCCAATAACTCACTTGGTGTTACCATGCCACAAAATTGGCAGAAGACGAAAGAAAAGAAGGCGGCATTCTCCCCAGCACCGCCAGAACCGATTTCAGAGCAATCAGGGAGCTCACAGGGTGCTAACAAGCCACAAAACTGGTGGAATGAAGTTGACCAGAAGAAAGCATTCAATCCTGTTCTGCCTCAATCAACCACCGAGAATTCGAGGGAGTACGAGAGTGCTCCGAAACCTCACCAACGACCTCCTCAGATCATAATCCAAGATTACTCGCCGGTGGGGATAACGCAGCCTTCATACACGGAACCCGAGCCAGTGATTTCTCGAACCGAGACCCATGCAGAGAAGGCACGAATTTTGCTTGAGGAATCCACGAATCCATCAACCCCTGAATTACCACCTCCATATTCACCACCTTCTGAAAGCAAAAAGGAAAATGTTCGTTATCGGCCTGTGTTCCCCCCGGGCCACCAGTTGAATGACATGTACCCTCCATCCCCGGGCCCAGTGCCACCTGGCTTGTCAGCAACCATGACCTCTCAGGGTGCCATCAGTCTGGCGGATGTCCCTCTAACCCCCCCACCAGTCGCATCCCGACTCCCAGATAGGCCAGCAGGGTCCGCGCTGACAGGGGATCACTTCTATGATGTCTCTGGGCGTGGTGTCAGACAGAAAACGGAACGGAAGCGGCGTCGGCACGAGAAGGAAGATGTAGCGGCCAGAAAAACTACCAGAATGTGGAGAGGCCGTGCCTGTTTCTCAGCCTGTGGTTGCTTCGGCCTTGGAAGGGCCGGGGCTGTGGGCAGGAAGCGCAGACGTGTGTGGCTGGGGCTTTTCGCTGCGTTGCTTGCGCTCACTGTTTTGGGAGTTGTTCTCGGGGTAGTTTTGTCTCGGCGCAAGGGTGGTCAGGCTGTCATTCCTTCTAGGTTCGTTAATCTCACTGATTTCCCACTAATGCCCACCGGTATCTCGACTGTCGTTGGGCCAGAGTCGGATGCTACTGCAACCTGCGTTAATCCGCCAACGCTTTGGAGCTGTTCTCTCCCTAAGGAGCAGGCGGACTCGGTCAAGCCGTTCGCTGGAAGCCAGCCGAGCTTCGTCTTCCACATTCAGTTCGACAATGATACGAGACGGCTGTGGGATGTCCCGCCAGGAGAAACGCCGAAACCCACCCCAACTTCTCCTGGCTCTACAACCAGTTCTGCTGCTTCAACCGCTTCATCTACTTCAAGGCCAACATCCACTTCGAACTCGACGGCACCAACAGCCACATCAAGCCCACGAGCCTTGTCAGTAAGAAGTGGGGGCATGAGCTTTAGGGACTTTGTCCACCGACTCGTAGGACGCCAGAACACTGGTCCATCCAGTTCCGGATTTACACCTGTTCCTAGCCCTCCCACTTTTGCAGAAATGTTCTTCTTGGGGAACACCACCGACGGGGTAGTTTCAAATGACAAGGCAGGCGAACCGACTCCATTCTACATCACCATGTTGCAGTCCGTGGATGATACAACTGAGCCCAATGCCTTGAACGGCCGCGACCTTTTCCCCAGACAGAATAATGGCGGCGGGGCAAACATCTCAAACCTGCTCCCGCCACCAGAGCTGAATGCAGACAGGACTGGCGCACCAGCAAGGCTCCTCCCGTTCGCTAAGCAGCAACCGGTGCGTCTCTACGACCGTGGCCTCCCAACAGAACGATACAGCTTCTACACATACTACAACAAGACCATCTACGTACAGTCAGTCGATCCCCTCCGGACAGGAGGAGATACAAGGCCTGTTGCTGCGGATCAGAATGGTGGCTCGCTAAGGAGCGAGGCCAAGTTTGTGGTCACTTGGCTTCAGGCGCGATACAAGGTTGAGATCTGGACGCGCAAATCCAACAATACCCGGCTTGTGGGCGGATTCCAGGGCGCCGACTCAAACAATAACAGCACGCAGCCGGGGACATTCCCGTTCCCAATCACCATCACGCTCGATACACATGGTGGTGGTGAACCCAGAGCCAAGTTTGCGTTTCTCCGTCGCGTTGACGAGCGGCAGAGGATCCTTCTGGACGATGGCAAATTCGTCCCAAACAACTTGAACACGACGGGTGATTTGGTTAATCCAGGGGGTAGCTTCAATCCCAGCTTCGGTGGATTTGATGGTGGAAAGGGCGGATGCAAGTGTCAGTATACCAACTTTGTGGAATTGAACCGCAGGGTAGGAAGCTGAGGCGGGGGGGGGGGGGGGGGTGGATAAAACAAAAGGAGGATGATGGCTGGAACCACTTAGACGCATATCAAGAAAATATTGGGTTTGGGATAGAGCAAAGACATACTATGCATACCATAGGACGCATTATACGGGTTCAGGACATGAGATTAATACCAAGTTTTTATGATTTACTCCTTCCTCTCCATTTGTAATGATGCATGTGTGTGATGGGAAAGGGGGATACGGCCGGGCCGCTGACAGCTGTCTGGGAGTGTCAGATTTGACGAGAGCAGAAACTGGAAGTCTAGTCTCATAACAAGCACCTCCTTGATGGTCTCATTCATATCCACCATCTTCCAAATCATACGTGTGTGAATAAAGTTATATGTTGAAGGAATATAATTGATGGTACTGATTAATAACAGATTTCGCTCTCTACAAAACGACTAAATGACGATGAGATCAAAAGCCCAGCCAACACCATGAGATCGCTCATCCCTCCGTACGGCGCGCTTAGATGCACCCGCTACACAACCCCGAGATATGGGCGACGATGGCATTCCAGCACCACTGATAACCACAGCCAATCACTACTCACTCTCGCCATCGAAACATCCTGTGATGACACCTGCGTGGCCATCCTCGAAAAAACAGGCCCAGCAGCTCGGCTTCTCTTCAACAAAAAGCTCACATCCGACTCTACAGCATACCGAGGGATACATCCCATAGTATCAGTAGAGGCACACACGGCTCTGCTAGCAGATCTTGTCAAAGAATCTCTAGATTTCTTACCAGAATATGAAGGAGACCCGTCATCATCCTCATCATCATCCCTTGGTGGCATCATCCCGACCAGCAACCCTTCAAAAGATTCAAACCTTGGCCCAGTCCTCCGCCGCATCCCAGACTTCATCAGCGTCACCCGGGGTCCAGGAATGACAGCCGGTTTGGCAGTAGGCCTCACAATGGCCAAAGGTCTCTCAGTCGCCTGGCAAAGACCCCTCCTGGGCGTTCATCACATGCAAGCCCACGCACTGACACCCAGACTCGTCACCGCCCTCGAGACATCTCAACAGCAACAACAACAATCACCCTCACCACCTTACACCCCAAAATTCCCCTTCCTAACCCTCCTGATCTCAGGAGGACACACCCAGCTCCTCCTCTCCCGCTCCCTAACCTCCCACTCCATCCTCGCAACAACAGCGAACGTAGCCATAGGCGACATGCTAGACAAGTGCGCAAGGGACATCCTCCCACCCTCAATAACCTCTTCAACAAAATCAACAATGTACGGCGCCGCTCTTGAGGAATTTGCCTTTCCACCACCCTCCTCCGAGTCCGAGTCCGACTCGGACCCATACGAATACTCCCCACCGCAAAAACCAAAACACTTCTTTGCGCCCTTTACCTATTACCACTCACCCTCATCCCCAGACTCAACGTCCCAAAAACAAGAAAAATGGCACCTGACCCCTCCCCACAACCTATCCCGCTCCCTAATGCAGTTCGACTTCTCCGGCCTAGGCGGCGCAGCCCGCAACACCATCACCTCTTCCTCTTCCACTTCCACATCCGCTTCCGTTGAAGAACGAAAAACCCTAGCAAAAGCAACAATGAAAATCGCTTTCGAGCATCTATCCTACAAGACGTTGCTCGCCCTCCAACAATTTAAACAACAACACTCGGACTCACACTCGCCAGAAAAAATGAACATAAAGACTCTAGTAATATCAGGAGGCGTGGCGAGCAATAAGTTCCTGCGCAGAGTCCTTAGAGACGTGCTCGATCATTACGGGTTCCCACAGATACAGATCGTGGCTCCGCCGCCGGGGCTCTGCACGGATAATGCGGCCATGATTGCTTGGACGGGCGTGGAGATGTGGGAGGCCGGGTGGGAGAGCGGGCTGGAGGTGTTGCCTGTCAGGAAGTGGGGGCTGGATGAGAATGGGGAGGACGGAGGGATTATGGGGATTGGAGGGTGGAAGGAGAGGAGGGATCTATGACAAAGCTGTGCACATGTGCAGTTAATAGCGCAGCAATTTTGTATATATATTTGACGTTGCATTGCCCACGAGTAATGAATTTCAAAAACTCACGAGTTGATGCATGCTCTTCTCCAGCGTATTTGTTTTCATGAGACCATAACCATCGCTTTGCCATTCCATCTACCAAAAAAGTCTGCCCACTAAACTCCCCCCCCCCCTAAACCTCCTCCGAAAAGTCACTCGTAACGTTGCTGAACTCGCCCTTCTCCAACTTGGTCTTCCAAAACACCGGGTTGGTGTCCGTGAACCCGTGCTTCTCCCAGCCGGACTCCTTGACGTGATACAAATTAATAAACCCACCAGAGTACGCATCGCGGTGAGTGGCCGCCAGGATACTCCGGCTGCCGAGCTCCAGCGCCTCCTCCACCGTCAAGTCGTACCGATATTCAGCATCCAACACACCATACGCAAACGTCTGACCCGAACCAACGCAGAACAGGTTGCCCGCCAGCCTCGTGCCGTCCGAGTCGATATAGTAAAGCGCCGGTCCCTCCTCCTTGGTCACACCGGCGCACATGGTGCCCATCGACAACCCCTTTCCCTTGTACTGATACACCAGGTTGGCCAGAATCTTGGAAGCCGCAGCGACGCTGATGCGGCGCTTGTGACGGAGCTCGTGCAGACGGCACTGCATACCCAGCCAGGCGAGCCAGTACTGGCAGTCGGCAGCACCGCCGGCCATGGTGCCCAGCAGGTCCGAGTTGATCTCGATAACCTTCTTGACCGTCTGCGAGGCGATCCAGTTGCCGGCCGTGGCGCGAGAGTCGGTAGCGACGATGATGCCGCCCTGGAAGCGGAAGGCGAGCGTGGTGGTGCCGTGGGCGATCTTGATCGGGCATTGCGGGTTCGAGCGGTCATCGGTGGCTGCGCGGAGCCAAGAGGATGGCTGCACAACGAAACGGAACAGGTCAGGACAAAAACCCAAACAACACCCAAGAAATGCCGAATATTAGGCCAAAGAGAAACAAGGTTATATATACCTGAGCTACGGGCGGCATGGCAAACTTGAGCGAGAGACCGGGGACCGAGTCGGCGGCATAATCATATTCCTCCGTCTCTGAGAAGTGGTGCTCCTGCTGGTAAGCTGGGCGGCTGTACCGCGCTACGAGGGCGTCCATCTTTTGCGACCTCTCTCGTCTTCAATCGAAATGCTCTATGGGATTGTTTTTCAAGTTGCGCAGTCGTAATAGACAATCGGGGGGCTCGACGGGGGTATCAAAGATTTGAGTTTGTTGATGGCGGGGTGTGGTGGTAAACGGGCGTTGACTGATGATGGAAGTGGAAAGGGCTAAGGTATGTAGCTTGAAGTTGGCTGCTTGCTGTCTGTCGGTCGAAGCTCTCTCTCAGGCAGCTCCCGATGCAACGCGTTCACTGGCACAGCGCTGAGTGGCTGTGGGGGCCTGAGCTTCCAAGGAGGGGCGGGACAGCCCGACCCATAATTAATCTTGGCATCTCCCGCCTTCCACTTCCCCAGATTTCGGATGGCCCATGGACCATCCCAGACAGGGAATAATCAACTCAACCGTGACTGCTTCTTATGTCTTTCACTTGAACATTGTACACTGTTTCAAAAGCTTTTGATATTTGTCTTCCTGGTCCGATTCCTATTCCTATTCATATCCTTTTTTTTAATCTTGCCCCTGACTCCACGGCGGTAGGCACCCGAGTCCAAAAAACCGCCAGATTAGACTGAAGATGGCCCAAGAAGGCTCATTCTTCTCCCAAAGAACCCAAGCGCGAACCGATGGGTAATTTCAGCATCCTAATATGATTCCCTTTGATGATTCGGCCTGCCCTAGAAACAAAAACCCACCAAACCAAACCATCAGAATTCCAAATTTGCTCAAACACCCCAACCAAATGCATAACTATTTCGTGCGTCGTGAAAAGTATCCTCAGTAACAGCATCAACCGCCATGGCGACATCCCCTCACCCAGCCATGTGATACAGAATCGGCCTTGTCGTGCTTGTGACGAATTTGACCCAGCCTCGTTTAAAAAAAAAAGTTTCCAAATAAACCAAAACGCAATTATCGTACAGCTTGCTCTTCAAAAATTCTTCGGACCGGGGCGAAATCGATGGGTATTGAGTGCTGCCTCCTTCTGAAAACACACAGTTGGTTAATAAGAAACGCTCGCGAACGAAAGATTAAGAATTATTTCCTCCACCCAACGTTCCAGAAAACGAACGCTATATCCCGGGCCGTATTTACCGTATCAATGACTCGACCGATGAGGCCGCTTCCGTTGGACGAATCCGCCTCTCTGTCATCATAAGGCATAAACATGCCAGATCCTGTCCTTCGGATGCCGGCTGGCTCAGCCGAAAGGCTGGTTGTCGAAGCCGATCGTCGCATGCCAAAACTGCCTTCTGAGAAGGTCGCAGAGGGTTTTGGCACTGCATCGTACCCATTCTTGCGTTCATCTTCGTCGTCATCGGAATCATCGTCGTCGTCGGCAAAGAAGAGCTTTCCGGATTTCTTGGCAGGCCGTAGCGTCTCCTGCGATGATGAGGGCGACATAATTGGACTCCTGAAGGCACTGGTGCTGTGCTTCATTGCCGTCTCGGTCGGCTCTGGCGTGTCTTGGCGATATTTTAACGTGGTCGATGGGAGCATGGCGATCGTCTTGCTCTCTGCGGTCCCCGTATGACTCCTCGCTCTTTTGAGGATGGGCCGCTTCTTCTTGGTTGATGTCTTCTTCATCATAATGGCCCCGTCATCCGAGTCGCTGTCGTGATTGTACTGATATCGGTCTTCGTCATCGTCCTCGTCTTCTTCCTTGACATCCACCGCAATGCATTGGGACACTTGCTCATTGAAATGAATGTGTTTCCGCTCGCTGTAGGGGGAAGTTACCCCGGATGATCTCGTTGACGGGAACAAGCTGGTCCCATCATGGCTCACCCCGCGGGACGAGAAGGGAAACGTAACAAAGTCGGTAGTTGCCCGCTCAAGACCAGGCCGCCGGCCGATCCTCTTTAGCCCGCCGCTCTGCTGAGCTTGGACCGATGCAGCGGCCTGTTTGAGGAGAGACGAAGTCGAAAGCGACCTTTGCAGCATGATTTCCGACATGCTTCTCTTCTTCAAGATAGGCTTCTTCTTCTTCTTCTTGCTGAAAGAGCTCGACTTGCACAGCCGGGAGCTGGAGTCTCTTGATGTTGGGTTCATGGTGGAATGGCCTGTTTGTAATGGCCCATAGAGCCATGTTACGTCACAGTCTTTCAGCCTGTTGTTTGCGTGAGCACAGTGAATACGAAAAGTAAAACATCGGATTGACCCACCAATTGAGTGTCTCGGGTGAGACCGTGCTGAGATTATTTTTTGCTTTCATCCAGGTTCGCCAAGACGCATTCTCCAGTCGTGCGGAATTGCTGTAATCCCCTCTTCTCGACACGATGTGTTTCCACGACGACCAAATATCCTCCTCGCGCCAGTTATGTGACAAATAGTCGACATGGCGAGATGGCTGCGCCTTCAGCGCTATGTCGTCCTCGGCCCTTTCGCAATACTCTGGAGTTCCTGGCCTCGAGGCGCTGGTAGATTCATCCTGTCCGATCGGCGGTGATTGTGACGTATATGCATATCCCGACACGGGACTCGGCGATGGCTCCTCAACAACATCAAAATAGCCTGCGTTATCAAATTGTGCGAAAACAATTTCGTCTTCTGACGTAACAGACCCCAGGAAACCGTCGCCATCAAAAGAAAACGTTGTAGTGGACGAACATGACTGGCTGTCAGATTCGACATGAACTGCCCGAGGAGATGAGGGTGGTGAAGAAACGCTCGAATCCGAAAAGCTCCTGGTCGACTTGGGATATAAATCGGCCAATCGGGATGTTGAAGAGGATGTGCGAAAGTTGGGGGTTTTGGTTGGGAATTTCTGTTGAGAATGAGAGCGGCGCAATGTCGACGAGGAGAAATAACTCTCCTCTGACGAAAGAACCACGGCCATGTTGAAGAAACGAGTACCCTAATGATCAATGGACCGCCGTCCAGCCCAAAAAAAATCAACCTTCAGTCCTTCTCCAACAAGCACCCAGAGGAGTCCCTCATGGGATGGTTGATATCGAATCCAAGATGATGGTGTCCAATGACGCGATTGGAAGGGTGGAGGAGTGACAATGGCGCCGAATTCTTTCTAGAGTTTCTTTGGGCGACAAATCGGCCGTTGGCTGAAATTCTGGGGACAAAGGCCTCTACCAGGATGGAAAAATTCGCGGTTCCCTGACGTCGGCACCAGTTGCGTTCGGCTGAACCAGAACACTGGTTTTTTTTTCTTTTCTTCCTACTCGGCAAGCTGCATAAAAAGTAACGAATTAGACGGCCAAACTGCAACAATGATGGCAGAGAAATCGAGATTCGGGAGGGCGGAAGCGGATGGGGCCGTGGCAGCAGCAGCAGCAGCAAAAGAGGATGGAGTGGCAAGAGAATGAATTAAGCAAGATATATCCTTGAGTGACTAGTTGTAAACTGAAAAAAGGCAGAGACAGTAGAGGTCAAGCAAGGTCGAGGGTAGGTGTACGGATAAGTCACCGGCTCTTCGGAGGCACCTTGTGCAGATTAAGCGGAAGTGGGCTTTTGCAATTCCCAGTGTCCCACACTGGCAGCTTTGCACCCTGGTCCCCTGGCTGGTGTGCCTCGAAAACGTGGGATGCGTGACCCGAAGAGGGGCTTTTTGATGCTTGAACGGGGGTGTGAAAATTGGGGGTTCGAGAATCGAGAATCGAGAATTTGGGGGTTCCACAAACTGGGCGTCCAGTGCTAGGCTTTTCCGTGAAGCAATTTCATCCAACATGCTAGCCCGTTGTTGATGATCGTCATGCGCACACATCACACCAAGCAGCAAACAGTTGCACCTGGGAAAGCAGGCATTTTACTTTCCTTCTTTCCATTCGCCCGCAAGGGGCAGCCAAGTCCAGATGGAAAATGCAAACGAACCGAACTGCACCACTCAATCGAATGGCTGATCAGTGGGTGACCACTTGTGACCTTCTGACCAGAAATCTCAAAAAGAAAACAAAATGCAAAATCTCACATACCTTTTTGGGAGATGTACCCCCGCGTTTTTTGTTCCTGGCGGGTGTGTGCGTCCTGGTTGGTTTGGGATCAGAAAGCAAGGGAGGCGTTCGTCGCAAGTCGAGGGCGCGATGATGAGATGATCGAAATGTGAAATCGAAGAGGGGCAAGGGAGGAGAAGTGTCAGAATGCTGCTTTCATATTTTCTGCGTATTTTTGTTTTCTCTTGTGAGTGTTTTGCGTGCCAGGCCGATGATATTAAAAGCTCGTCTCGTGATGCAGCGGTGCAATGCTCCCGCTCGTCGCTCAACAATGGGCGATGCGATGCAACGGACCGGGGGGGGATATCCAGGGGCTTGCAGAAACCGGGAAAAACCAAGCTGGCTGGGGGTTCTGTGCAACTCCGATGCCGAGAGTTTGGAGGCGGTCTGGGGCATTGACTGCAGCGCAGTGTCTGCAGGTCACCAGTGCCAGGGGTGGACAGGTGGGCGACGGGGCGCTGGATGGGCGTGGGACTCTGTGGGAGGCAAGGGCGACTGACGGAATGAGTGGCCAGGGGGGGTGTGCGTTCTGTTTAACCGTGTGACCTTGTTCGGCCACTCTGCTTGGTCAATCTTTGGTTCTCTTTAGTCAACGAGTGTTGCCATGAAATGCGGCAGTCATCCAAGTCCGGAGGAACGAAAAAAAGCAGCGCTTTCGAAACGAAAAGAGAAGAAGCATGTCGAAGAGATATTTAATGGTCAACGACTGCAAGTGCCCTGGAAAGTTGGGACACCATGCACGCACTACACTAACCACACTAAGAAAAAAAAAGAAAAAAAAGAACAGAGTTCCTGGTTCCATCCCCTGGGGATCCTCCCGTCGTCCGCTCATCTTTGAACCTTGACCAATTTGAACCGTTTTTTTTTGGTGCTGACACGGCGCGGCATGTGTTTTGTCGTGTCCCATCCAGGAGTTTCTTTCCTGCATGACAAACTCTGGCTGTCCCCCCGCTGCTTCCCCTCTCGCTGAGTCCATTGCGTCCATTGCGTTATATTCTCCAGCCATTTGTCCATCAGATGCGCCTCTTCTCCACACTGTACCACCGATGAGAGACACCAGCCTGGTCTCGTCTCCGTGCGGGGTTGCTGACATAACAACCTTGAATTCAAACAGCTGCTGCTTTCTTTTTCTTTACGAGAGGGGCGAAATGGCGAAAATGGCGAAAAGGAAGCAGAAAGAGATCGGCACAACTTTTCATTGCTTAAACACACGCTACACGACCCTCGGCTGCTCCGGCTTTTCCCGCAGTGCTGTGCTAACAAAAGACTCCAGACCCAGTCGCCCAGCGCCCAGAACAACAAGTTTTTTTTTTGTTCGATAATATCCGCCAATGTTTCGTGCTTACTGCCCCCTTAGAGGCTCAAAGCCATGGCTAGCAAGGCAGCTTGACGCTACCATTGTGGGCTCGGACGGAGGATCCATGAAGCCAGAGCCTATGAATCAATCACGCCTGCAATAACACCAAGACAACGGCTGGTCTGTAGCCCGCTTCGCCGGGAATTACTGCATGCAACTCATGGAAACAATTATCAGTGGACAGCATGGATTCTGAATCCACAGGGAGCCCTTGCTCCTCGTCACATTGCGTTCCGTATTTGTCAACTGGAACGATATCGACTTGGAAAAAAGTAATGGGAAGAAAACTTTTTCATCCGTGGCCAATGCTCCTCAGAGTGCCTCGGTCAACAGACTAATCTGCACACACTCATGAAACCCAATGAGAGACGACAACGGAAACCCGACGGCCTTCTTGGAGCTTTTCCGGCCATTCGTTTGTTCATACACAAGAAAACCGTCTGGGAGATATGAGGTTTGGACTTTTTCCACGATAGGTCGTTGACGAAATCCGGGGATGGGAGTGAAGAACCTGGTTGACGAAACGATACCGATAACGTTTCTCCTCCCAACCCGTTGAAAGCAAAGGATCCATTCCGGACCCTTCTCACTGTCCCACAGTCCAGTGTCTGAATCCCCCTCCCAAAACTAATGCGCCACCAATGCATGCTTGGACTGTGAGCAATGCAAGGAAGCACGCTGTCCTCCCTTCCGAACCTTGTCCCGGGTTTGAGAATATTACTAACACAACAGTCTGCGTTTTCCAAAAAACGTCCAGCCCTCTATGTTTGGGAAGATCGAGATCTCGATGGCCATTGGGAAAAGACATCTGATAGGCATATATATCATCTAAGAAGTGAGTTGCGATCGCAACGGACATGGACAACATCAAGATCGCCCGATTTTCCGGGCCCGGTTTCCCCGGTCGCTCTCCGGCCGCACTGTTTCGATGCGGTGCAAACGCCATGCCACTACCGTTCCGTCCAACCAGGTAATCGTGGCTACGGGTTGTCTTGTCCCTTTTCACCGAAAATTCCAAAGCGAATTCAAAGGCAGCTTGGCCGGCAGCAGCACTTGAGATTGGTCTGATATAGATATCTATATACAGCTCTCTCTATCCCTTATCCAGATCCGATCATCTTGGCAAAGACTACCTTGCACATCGGAAGCCGTACCTTGCTACTGGAACTGTCACTATCTCGCATTGCCAAGATGTTCCGTCACAGCCGGCTTCCATCGGAAAGGGGAGAATGCGTTTCGAAGGTGGGGGTTGAACATCAAAAGCGGGCTGTTGGAAGAATCTGTCGTTAATATTTTGCTCTAGCGTTGGCATCCTTTGTTTATACACAAGTATACTGCCGACGTATTCCCACGGTCCTACTGCGGGAAAGCCGTTGTGCCTCGGATCGATTCCATCGAAAGCGGAAACTGGCGGCCGCCACAGGAAGCAGAAAACGAAAAGGAAGCACACGGGAGAGAGAGAAATACCACAGTGACATTGGCCTTGTCACATCTTCTTCTGTGGTGGGGCTTCGAAACATTTCTTCCTCACTCAACCTTATCACCGAAATATATGGACAATCGTGACAATGCAGTGGCACCTAAAACGGTGGTTGCCGACCGATCAACATACGGAACAAAACAAGCGAGCGACGGACCTGCCCGTTATCTACGCAGCAGGTCGGGTACGTAGCTATGTAGCGTTGCGTTGTTCCCCATAGTTTGCCGGCCGGAAACACACTCGTTTTGCTTATCTATAGTACCAGGGAGGGGAGCCTTGACAGATGCCCCCGCTTTCATTCGCCTTCCCGCCCTCAGTGTTATGATAATGCGGCAGCATTCAACCGTCCTTCGCAGCTCACCGGTGAGCAAGATGGTAATTATGATGCTATGGTTGGTGTCTCAACCGAGCTGCTTCCGCTCGTTCTTCCCTCCATCCGAGAGAAAACTACTGCTGCTTCGGACCGAAGATTGAAGTGTCGGGAAGATACCAATGGAAGATGCAGGTAACATGAAACCAAACGGCGAACTCGCACTAGCTACCGGGCCCACGCCACACTCATTCCAGAGAAAAAGGGTTTGAGACATTGTGGTTATCCGTGTAGCCAGCAGGATTGGCGAGAACAGACAAAGTAAGGTAACGAGCTTCCAAAGTAACACCCCGAGGTTACAGTGTGCATGGTGTGCGAGTGCGAGTGCGTGAGTGTGGTTGTGTCTTGTTCCGACCCGTCCCAACCCCATCCTTTCCCGCATCCGATAAAAAGTTATCGATGAGATATGTGATACATCACTACATAATCCTTTCCACCGATCCCTCCATCATGCACTGCGATCAAAGCAGTAGGATCTCTCGTTTGTATATTAAAAATGTGACCACGACATTTTATGTTTCCATGTGAGGGATTGCCGGGATTGGTGAAATCCCCCTTCCCCCAATCACAAGGTGCATGTATACATGCATAGAATACGTACACACTGCGTATGTAAAATGCAGGCAGGCAGGCAGGTGGTTTGTCGAGATTGAGCCTGCTGCAAGAATTCTGGGAAATGCCATTGCGTATGCATATGGCAAGCTGATGGGATACAGGTCGCTGGTTGGATATATCTACGGCCCCCCTCCCCCCCGTTCAAAGTTCGTGGGGGTCACTACATGTAGGGTGAAAACAGGATAATATCGCGGGGTGAAGTAATTAGTGCTCGTTAATATGGCTCTTGGGGAAACTACACCCGACTTCTCACCGCAATTGCTGTCATACATGGACATATTTGTTGTCATGAGTATCTCATACATGGTCATTGAGTGGGATAGGCCCAATCGGAATGGAAAGGGCAACGGCGTGTCTGTCTCGGCGGTTGCTTTAATGGATTGTGCGGTTCACGATAGATGACCCGTGGTGGTGAATGGCTCCGGAACAGTTCTCCTTGGATATTGTCCACAAGAAATTGAGGGTCAACGGCCAGGAGCAAACACACCTACAGACCACGGTTGCGGTTTCTGTCCAAGCAGTTCAAGATATCACCAACTAGGTAGGTATTCAATTGACCTGTGATTCACAATGGGAACAGCCCACCAATGAGATCGTCTCATTTGCGCCCTACTCTTGCAAGGCTGCGTAGCCTTGTCAATTTGGTGATGTCATCTTTTCCTGAGAGAAAAAGCAAAAAGGTTTCAATGTCGATTTTTAAACCTTGTTGTCTTTATCATATTTTTTGTTTGTTTCATGTTACAGGTTGTGCCGAAGTGTCTGTTCACGGGTTGTTCCTGAGAAGGTTGGGTCGATTTTGTTGCAATTGGATCGATCTGGAACACATACATGAGACGGCGTCATCAGAGAAATAGTACACGCTTTAGAAAATCAACGTTAAATTCAGCTTTGAAGAAAAAAATGACTCCAAAAACGCAAACCAATTCGGTTTCCATTTTGAAATAAAGTCTAGACTCCGTCAACTACTACTTGATAAACCACAAGATCTTACTTGCGTCCTTTGCCTTCCGAAGAAGTAGTCGTCGCCTCCCGAACACAATGTCTAAAAAAAGGACAATAGACTCCTTTTTCTCACGCGATCCCAAGAAACAAAAAGTCACTACAGATAGTAGCGAAGTAGAAGAGGAACCACCGTCATATTCCATCCACGACACCTACCCCTTCCCAATCCGCGACCTCTCACAATCCACAACCAAAGCGCTAGACTCCTCTCTCCCAGCTCGTGCCGGACGACAAATCAACAACCAGCCAGACCTGGACCTCCTCTACTTCGAACCTTACATCCCTTCTCCCCTAGCCAAAGAGCTCTTCTGCTTCCTCCGTTCTCAGCTCCCATTCTACCGAGTCGAATACACAATTGAGCGAGGAGGCACGGAAACAAACATCAAGACCCCGCGCTTCACCACCGTCTTCGGCATCGACGACACTTCCATATTCAACCCCGGCGGCAACAGCACCACCACCACCTGCACCATCCTCAACGCTAAAACCCACCAACCGTACCCAAACGGCATCAACCCTTACGAGCGGTACGCACCCCGCCCGATCCCACAGTGTCTCGACCAGCTCCGCAGATCAACCGAGGCCGCCACAAACCAAAAATTCAACTTTTGCCTGGTCAACTACTACGCCTCCGGCTCGGACAGCATATCCTTCCACAGCGATGACGAGCGCTTCCTCGGAACTGAGCCCGCGATCGCGTCCTTCAGCCTCGGCGCCGCACGAGACTTTCTCATGAAGCACAAACCTATACCACCATCACCACCACAGCAGCTCAAGTTATCCCTCGCAAGCGGTGACATGGTGCTCATGCGCGGCAAGACGCAAGCAAACTGGCTGCACTCAATCCCAAAACGCACAGGAAAGAAAACAGAACACGACGGGGGTCGAATAAACATCACTTTTCGCCGAGCCGTGGTCAAGGCCGGGACGCATAACTATTATAATTACAACGTTGGTAAGGGGCCCGTGTTCAGATGGGACGACGTCTCCAAAGAAATGAAGGAGTGGAGGAAACCACCTGACCACAACCAACAGCAACAAAATATCAACTCCTCCTAACCGCAAGAAAAGAACAATGCCAATTCAAAAATCTAATCTACAAGAGAAAAAAAATAAAGAAAAAAAATAACAACCAGGAAACCGGTCTATAGCATGAGAGAAACACATAAAACAACCGCTATACACCTTTGCTGAAAAACCCGAGTACTTCAACTCTCAACAATAACAACCCTCACGCTCTATCTTTCCTCAAGCACCCCCTAATCCTTTCCATAGATGCAAATTTTTCGAGAAAAAAGTAGTAAAAAAATAGAAAAAGCAACCCGCACCCTCAATCAAACCCCAAATATTTACACACCAACCCCCGTCTTGTTCCTCTCCTCCTGTTTTATCTTCCCATCCGAAAATTTGCTCGCGCATAGTTGTATAGACCCCTCTTGAACACCTGGTACCCCACCCCTTGGTTATCCTGTACGTGAAAGATCTCAGTCAAGCGGATCTGCCACGGCGGATACCCAGCCAGCTCGACATGAGGACTAAACAGAATGAGCAGGTCCGGCTCCCCCATGACACTCTCGCTCAGCTCGGCGTCGACCAGCTCCGTTGTGATATCTGTCTTGTCGAGCTTGTTACGCTGCGACATTTCGGCGAGCGTCTTGGTCAGGTCGACAATCGAGTCGCGTCCGTCCTCGGCAGAAATGAGCAGAATGGAGAGATGCTTGCGGTTGCTGCTATCAGAGAGTCTGTGGTGCGGCAGCGCAGTCTCGACCGGGTGGATATGAGGCGCAGCGACAGAGAGGACGGGGTAATTGGGTCCGAAGTAGGCGTGGAGTTTATTAGACATGGTACGATGGGTCTCGGAAACGTAACCTTTGAGGATGCCTGAAGAAAGGGATGGTGGGGTTAGTAAGATATGTTTACTTGCTCCTGTTGAGCAGAAATCGTACCTGTCTTCTCGTAGATAGATAACTGAGGAATTCCGGCACTAGCGCACCAGGCGGCGATATCTGATGCCTCGTTTAGGAGCTTCTCCAGCGCAGCGCCGCCTCGGCCCTGGTCCTCCAGTGTCAGAATGACACTCAGGTGAGTCGGCAGCCGCTTGAGGTCCTTGACATCCTTCAGTATGAGCTCGGGGCTGTGGTGATGGTGTTGGAAAAGTGAATAGACGCGGTCGGATACGGCATGGTAGGCCTGGCGAGCGCGGATGTAGATGGAGAAGAAGAAGTGGATAGCCGTAAAGACGAAGAGGTGGAAGTTACGGCGCAGAAAGCGGCGCACCCCAATTCTTCCCTTCCTGGCTTCCCTGGCGTCGTCGGACTTGGGTATTTTCTTGGAGTTGAACGACGGCGGCGGCGAGGGGAGGTATGGCTTGAGGAGTCTTATTCTCTCTTCGGCCGTCAGAAGCCTGTGACCGAACTGCTCATCTTTGCGGTATGCATGGAGATCTCTTTTATTAAATGGCATGTCGCCGTCGTCGTCGAGGATCTTTCCGCCTGGACGGGTGAGAATGTGCCTTTGCTTTAACTTTGTGGATACAAAAAAAAGAGTGTCAGATACCAAAACAATTAAACAATCGGAAAACCTGGAAGCCCAAAGAATGAAGAGAGAAAAAAGAGTGGTGTCAGACCTCCACAGCGTCACCCAACTCGGAATCTCCCTTGGAAAAGTTGCCCTCCATCGCGCAGCTCCTTCCCAAGTCCTGGGTTCCGAGACAACCACTGGCCGTTGCAACCTCCCCTGCCCGGTTCCCTAGCCCTTGCACCTGTTGATTATCTTGAAAATTGCTGATGCAATGCCGATTGCTGCTGCCAATGAGGGTGCCGTCTTTCCGTCTTGGTTCGTCTTCGTCAGCAACGCACTCTGCACTGCACTGTACGTATACGTATGCGCATGTAATGGCCCTCCACGTAACCAATCAAGCCAAGCTCAGGCAGGTACCAAGGCTATGTAAGGTTGGTGGTGACGAGGTGTTATTGACTCGACGGCCAGTGGCATTTTCAGGGTGAGGTTACACTGACTCCACCGCCCAGGTGCCCCGCCGAACATCTTGGCGGGCAGTTGCTGCCCGCTGGGATGCTGCTGCTTGGACCGCTGAACCAGTAACAACCACTCCTCCAAGTCACTTCCAGAATAGCATCCAATCGATTTCACATTCCACATTTCACCCGCCATCTCCCATAGCTCCCTGTGCCACGGTAAACCCGAGAACCGTCTCTGGAAAAGCCATCCCATGCGCACACACTTTCCGGCCCACGAGAGGTGACAATCGCCGCTGCCGCTATGGAACGCGGCGGGTCCAGCGCATCGCGCGCCCTCTTCCCCAAAGGACCTAGCTTCACCCTCGAAGACTTCTCCAACAAGGACTTTATCGTTCGCGACTTTGTAGACTCTCTCGCCGAGGAGGCAGTACCAGCAAGCCGACGGTCCGGTCCGGGAAACCAAGCCTTCGACCCCAAGCCCTTGATCCGGACATTTGAAAGTGAGCAGCCACTGTGTAGCTCCAGATGTGTCTGCTGGTATCGCTAACACACACACACCCTCAGACGCCCAGTCGCAACTAGGTGCTTTATCTGAAGAACTACAAGCAAAGGAATCGGAGCTTCTATCCCAGGTTCGCCGCGCCGAAATACAGCATGACCAGACACTCGAAACCCTCGGGCGCAAGCTCGACCAATCCATGGCCCAGTTCGAGGCTCTCGACCTGACGCTCAACAACGGCGCTTCGGCTAATGGAAGTAACCGCATTGATGGGGGAGGCAATATTGCCGTGCAGATAGGCGAGAAACTGGAAGAACTCGACAGGAAACGAAGGAAGGCGCAGGATGCCAATTTCTTGATCCAGTGTTGGATGGAGGTCACAGAAACGGGACAGCTTACATCGCTCGAGGAAATACAGAGACAGGGCGGCGCTGAAAACAAGATTCGGTGCGCCGTTATCGCCCGCCAGCTTATGCGTATCAGTCAGAGGCTCGATCCAATATCGTGGGGCCAAAAAGCGAATGGTTTCCGTGGTAATGGTGTAACAAATGGTGTCACCGGAGTCAACAGGAGACATAATACAAGAGAGGCTCTCGAGAAGTTCTCTGAGCTTCTGGAGCAGGATCTCCTGAAGCAGTTCAACAACAGCTACCGGCGCCAGAACTTTGACGACATGATGGAATGTGCCAGAGTCCTCCTCGACTTCAATGGCGGTGCCAGTGTTATCGCGGCCTTTGTCAACCAACATCAGTTTTTTATTGACCGTGATCAACTCATTACAGACGAGGTTACTACGGACGGCGAGACATGGGATCAGCTGGCTGATCCTGATTCGGACCCCCCTGGAGTTGAGCCAAGTTTGCAGTCGCTGGTCGATGAAGTCAAGATTGTGATGCAGGAGGAGTCCTTCATCATCAAGCGGGCCTTCCCGTACTATGAGACTGTTCTTATCAAATTTATCCAGCGTGTATTTCAGCAATCGATCCAGCAAAGACTCGAAATGGTCCTGGACAAGTCGACCACCATCTCGTCGTTAGCATTCCTCCGCTGTCTGCATGCCTCCCGAGCATATATAGGGGCTCTTGTGGAGGACCTCAAAACACACGGCCTTACAGAGCATCCAGAACCCTGTTCGGCCCAGATTGCACAGACATTGGACCAGCAGCTTGAAGAGCTCTTTATACCATATCTCGTCGGCAACTCGTACATTGACCGAGAAAAGAAGAGTCTGGAGGAAATGTACAACTCGCTGCTCTTCAAATTTACCCTCTACCACTCCAGAAGGAAAAAGGCGCCCACCGGATTCATGGCTGCCATTGCTCAACAGGGCACCCAATTATTAGCATCAGCCAAGGATGCTTACATGGAGCGCTTAGAGTCGTCTGACCTGACGCCTACTCAGAAGCGGATAATGCTTAGGGTGGCCCGTGTCCAAGATACCAGCAGCAACAAGAATGAAATCGAACTATCCGACCAGGACGGTATGCTCAGCGTCGCCTACGCCAAGCGCATGATCGGCTGGCTGGCGGAAAGTGTGCGCCGAACCCTCGAGATGGGATCAAATACCGAGACGCCAAAGGACGTCAACATCCTCCTTAATCTCCTTTTAACTAGTATGGGCCAAGTCTACGTCGAAACTGCCCTGGACGCAGCCCTCGACCAGGCCACTTCGCAGGAAAGCTCAAAGACGGAGCCAGATCTATCATACCTACCCAACATACGTCCCGCCGTCACGATTACCAATCTCATGTCCCGCTTCATCACGACGGTTCTCATCCGCCTTGCGGAATCCAACACCACGGTTCGCCGTAGCATGGAAGCTCAGACCAAGATGGCCATCGAAGCTACGGAGCGCAAGACAAACGCAGTCATGAAGTCGACTATGGATGTGGCGCTCAACTGGGTTCCGAAACTTTTGTCTCAGCAAAAGAAATTGGACTTTAGGCCAAAAGATAACGACCTCGAGGGAATAATCGACACGCTGCAGACCCCGCCCTGCCAGGCTATCTGCAACTTTTTGGCCTCGAAGGTTGCCGCGCAGGTCCGTCTGGCGATTGACGGGCACAATCTGGAAATGTTTTGCTCGGAGCTGGCGCTGGCCGTTCACCGGCTGCTGTTTGAGCACTTTAAAAAGTTTCAGGTCAATGCCACAGGCGGGTTGATGGTTACCAAGGATATCGCAAAGTATGTGTCGACGATTAAGGAGTGGTCTCTGACCAAGGATGTGCAGCAGATCGTCGAGGTCTTGACGGAAGTGGGATACTTGTTTATCATTCAGCCCGAGGCTTTGAAGGAGCGGTCGAGGAACTTGGCGGGCGGCGATAGCGGAGTGGCCAGTGGTGGTGGTGCTGGTGGTGCTGGAGGAGGAGGAGGCAAGAAGCTGAGCAAGGCGGATTTCAAGCAGTTTGTGCTTAAGCGGGAGGATGCGTCGAGTGTTGGGGTTCAAGCTGTTTTGGCGGGGTTGTAGAAGTAATTTTTTTTCTTCTGGGGTTGTTACTGTTGCTGTGCCGGTATGTTGTGGATGATCATAGGTATATATGTTTGGAATGCGTAAAGAGGGAGGAGAATAGGAATGGCGGAATGGCGGAATGGAAAAAAGATCACAAATGTTGGCCATGACTGTTGAGTGTTTCCCAGCTTTGATTACTCTCCGGTGCTCGAATAAGGAAAAAAAAAAGGTCGCATGCTTTACTGGTTGGACTCTGTGTGCTCCTATTTTAAAAACACGGAGAAATGATTGGAAAAGAGAGAAAGAGAGAGAGATAGAGAGAGAAATGGATGTATGCAGTACACTCACCCATCTATCTTTACTTCACTTGAAAGTTATTCCAGAACGTTATCTGATCAATTTTTTTATTTTTTTTTGCATCTATTTCGTCTATTTCGTTGCGGCGTTTTTGTCTAATCATACACTTCATGTACTGTACATGGGCGGCATCCTCCATCTATTCAAGAGCACCTAAGCTTCACTTGATGATTCTCAATGGTTTGACGTTGACCATGGCGTCAAGGAGACGAATGTCAGTAATTTCAACCTCGAGCACCATTCCCATCTCAAAGTCGGTGAGGCGCATTCCCGTGCCCTCCACATCATCAACCTCGATCCGGGCCCTGACGCCGAACCAGTCCATCTCTCCGCTGACGATCTGCTTCGGCACGACCTTGGACACGGAGAACCGGAACGTCTTTGGTATCGCCTCCTTGCTCTCGCCAAACTTCCAAGCGCGCAGCAGGGCCTGCAGGATCCACGACATGTTGCCGTCGAAGTTGTCAAGAGTCTTGAAGTACCGCTCGCGAATGCGCAACACGGGCAACACGCGCTCCTCCAGGTCCTCCCTCGTGAAGCACATGGGAGGCAGTTTCTTCCTCCCGACCAGAGACTTGCCGGTTTTGTGCTCCTCCAGAAGCGCGGCCTCTATCTGCCAGTGGGCGACCAGATCGGGGTATCTCCGAAGGGGCGAGGTGACCTTGGCGTAGCAATCGAGACCCATCGTGGGGACTGGGCCCGCCGTAGCAGACATGTCGAAACCGCCGAGGAGGTTGCGATATGTGGTCGCATCTGCTGGTGATGGTTTCTTGCCGGCGGCGAGTTGAGGGTAGAAGACGTCACGAGAGAATGCGGTGAAGGCCGCTTCGTTCGCGGGGTCGGTAAGCTGGACCCGGTAGGGAATAGGGATGTTCCTCTCGGAACACCACCGAGCGGCGACCTCGCCTGCTACCAGCATCAGACGTGAGACGAGCTCACTCACGTTTAGGTTGTAGGAGATCCGGATAAAGGGGTCGCCGTTGCAACGTATCGAATCGCTGCCTGCTGGCAGTGCTTTGATGTTGTCCAAGAATACTTGGGCGGCGGGCCTTGGTAGGAAATATGGCACCGCGCCTTTGGCGAGACGGTTCTCGTGCAGCGCCTCGGCCAGCTTGGAAAGTGTCTTCAAATCTGCGATCTGCTTCTTTGAGAGATCACCGGGCTTGACCATTCTCCTCGGGGGCACTTTTGATGGCTCCGGGGGCACTCCCACTTCCAGCACCTCGGATTTTAGATCGGAATGATCATGGGAAACGCCGCAGATGGAGTTCACATCCTCTGGAGTGATGCACACAACATCGCGGAGGATCCCGGGGGTGATTTTATAGTCGACTATCTTTCCGTCCTCGGTCACGAGACCGCTGAATGTCAAGCTGGGCTGGTTTGATCCCAAGGAGAAGGTCTCCCGAACAATTTGGTCTTTGAACATGGTTGAGCCGAAGCCGGCGAGGTATTGAGACTGAGCCTTTAGGGCTGCTTCCTGAGCTATGGGGCTGTCTGGCCGGATGCGTGAGGCGGGATCAGCAACATGGACGTGAATCCAGTATTTCCCGTCGGCTGTGGGTTCAAGCGAGACTCCATCATCAACGTCGAGAGTGCTTTCTGAGTCGATACAGTAAACAGTCTCGCGGGCAAAGTCTTGTCTCATGTGGGCAAGTTGGTCCTCTGCCAGTTTCACCGGAATAGCATCTGCTTTGGTCTTGGGCTCTGGCAGGTTTAGGCCAATGCGACGGTCAACCTCGATTCCAGGAAGGCACATGGAATAGCGAGCCGGGATATCCCACGGAGAAATCCAGCCAATCTCTTGAAGAAAGGTCCAGCCGGTACTGCGGTCAAGCAACACGCCGGCATATCGACCTACAGCACGTAACACTGAGGCGCCGACCCAGTGGTAACGCGACATGGGCTGAAAGGTACCTGCAGCTGCCCATTGCTGCATGAACTCAATCACAGCGAGGCCCGTTTCAGACCACTGAATGGGCTCCAACGAGGAAGGGTCAACCTCTTTCTTGCAAGGGCTGATTGTACCATGTGGCGACCAGACCCGGGAGGCGCGGCTCTGGTCAACTGCCTTGCGGGCCTGAAGGATAAAGTCCCGAAAATGCATGGCCTTGAGAGCAGAGTTGCGGGATATCCTTGACGAGTTGTTGCCGAGAAACTCGTAGAAGGTGCGTAAGAGTTCCTCGATCTCTTTGATGTTTTGTTGTTTGCTAGCGGGGTGGACAACGAAGAGGTGGGACTCATGGTGACGGTGACCGCGGGTAAGTGGACGGAAGCCGACATCGTCGCTGGTGATGTTGGTATAGACTGCATAGAGAATCTCGGGAGTGAAAGTCTTCTTGCCGCGTTTGAGAGTGTGAGGCAGCAAGATATCGGCAATCTCGCGCAAGCTCATCAACTTCTCTTCGGGACCCAACCTGGCACTCGGGTTACTCAGTCTTTCGACGTAGGTCTGATGGATCGACCGAGCGTCGACTTGGAACTTGTGCAGCTGGTGAATGAGAGATGATCCTATATCTCGAGTAGGTCCCAGGTTGAGATCTTGGAGCTGGTCAAGTATAAGGTCCGAGGCCGACTGAGAAGGGATCGCATCGACGATGGCGCGCAACTCCGAGGGGTCTTTGATAAAGTTCTTGACGACAAAGCCCGGATAGAAATTCCGACTGGTGAACCACTTGCCGGTGCTGGTGTAGAAATGACTGTGACCGTTGAAAGTCCCCAAGCATACTGCCAGAATACGAAGCCGATTGGCAGCCGAATTAACTTCAACCAGGTCTCCCGATTTCAAGGCCGAGCCCGTCAGGCCCAGATCGACACCATCAATGCTGTCAAAGGTGGAGGCCGAATTACGCTCACTTTCCGCCGAAATATGTAACTGAAAAGAGGCATCGGCACTGGCCCTTGTCACAGAATTTGTCACGTCTCCTGGGACGTCGTCACGGAAGGCTTCCTGTGGAATCACAAATGGATTTTCCTTCTCCCATTGTGCCAGCTGATTCCGAATAGTCTGCTCCCTAAAGAGGGTGACTGTGGAGTGGGAGCGAATGGGGTACGACGACGACGACGACGATGATGATGATGATGATGATGATGATGGTAATAATAATGATGCTACCCTCGAGGAAGATGATAGAGGGGTCCGTCGTAATTGCACCACACGACCTGTGGGTTTTGTCTGCTGGCTGAGACACCTCCAGCAGACATAATTTCGGCTGCTGGTTGATCGCAGCATCTTGACGGAACTGGCACTCGAAAACCGGAGGTTCCGCAGTGAGTTGGTACCTGCTATCAGCCCTTGCGCAGTCGCCTGAAAACTCTGAGGACGCGCCTATCTCAAATTTCAGCGGGGAGCTGCAACGCGACATCAGCTGACCTCTAGCGGCCATTAATTGTCTCTTGAGCAAACCCTAACCCTTCGCAATGCAAACTCATTCTTCAGGGATTTGGAGGCCAGGCTTCCCCAGGACAGTTCGTTTCGCCATCCCATCTCCGTTTGGCCGGCCCCGGGGCCTGAGAACCTTGCGGGTTTCTGGAAATCTACTGGAAAATTACACAGTCAATCTCTCATGCCGACGATCACTATATTTTTTGGGATCTAATACCCGGCATCCGCGATCCATGCCCGCAATGGTCTGGAAGCATCTGTGATTCCGTACGGAGTTTCGTATCGAAAGCGGCAAGCGGATACTGGCTTCGATTATTGAATTGCAGGATGGTTGGAGCCTTGGGGGTGTCCAAGCGTTGTGTTGGGGACCTTCCCGGGCTGCCTTGTGGAGAGTGTGGACACCCGATGCAGGAACAACAACATGAATTCTTTGAACAGTTAACCCCATTTAGATGAATGATTGGAAATAAATAGATTGGCTTGAAAATAGAAACAGCAGTGATGTGCAGAGGATCGCACACCGTGTGGTTGCACAGAGTGCCGAGAGTGTCGACACACAGAACCAGTTAAGCATTATGCATGTTTCTCACGAAGTTTTCTTCTTTTTCTGAAACAAAAGCCACCAGATCGCGAGTTCGCAACATGACGCCGTGGTGGCTGTTCCTGGTTCTCTCCATTTTGCTAATGTCGCTTAACCAATCTCCCAAAACGGCGCCCAGCCATTCAGGAGGTTTGCTTTTTTTGCCGCCTCTGACCACTTGCGCTAATCCACAAATAGGGGGTTAATCGACAGGCACTGGACGGGCTCGGCGCGCATTTTGATGCTTGGCGGGTGCTTGGCGAAGACTTGGGGGACCCTGCATCACCCTGCAACCTCCTTTTTCCGTTGGTTTCTGGTGCCGTAATTTTACAACGACACCACACACCACCACCAACACCATGTCCGTCACAACACACACCGCCCCAATTTTCTGAGGGTTTGCATCGCATTGGATCGGAAATCTGTGAATAGGCAGGCAGGAAGTAACGGTGAGAAGAAGAAAAGAAAACGATCCGCGGTAACCAATTCGACAGATGGAAGATGGACGCGCGGGAGGATCATGGTGATGGTGATGGTGATGGTGATGGTGATCGTCATTCTTCGAAATGGAATCAAAAACAAAACTTCGTTTATGGTGTAGATTCATGACATCTAATGACATGTCATATTCTGGATACCATCGCCAATCTCCTTCTCCTCTCTCTTGTTGGAGACCTCATCTTGCTTCCCCTCGTCGTCTCCATCACCCTCACCCTCCCCAGAACGGCGGTGCTCGGCAAACCAACACCTCCTAATGAGCGATCCACCCCAGAGGGAACGGCATCCACCACTCAGCAGGCTCAGCACACCGACACGGTCGGCCCAGGGCCAGGGGACTGAAGCGGCATCCACGGTGGGCATCCTGATGGAACCTCCTCCATGGCGCCAAGTGGCTGCCCCCAGCAAGGTCTACTAATTACCGCTGGGCCCCCCCGTTTTGCCATTTCCTGAAATCCCTTCCCCCTTTACCCAACTTGGTCCCCCCAATGTTGTTATAGTTAACATCGAGAGCACTCTTTCCTTGCTTTCGCCCTTCCTTTGCCATTCTCTTCACACCACCGCTTCACTCTTTTAGCGGGCATTCGTTTCCTGGGAACAAACATACGCCATACTAATCAAAAACAACACTGCTGCTATTACGAACCACTTGGGATTTTTAAAAACGGGTTTTGTTTGGAGAAAATCGTCATCATGAAGGCAACTGTTTTGGCCGCCGCCGCTGCGGTCTTGGCCGGAGGCGCGAGTGCTCACAACCATCGCCATGCTCACCGGGGACTCTTCGAGAAGAGAGGAGGACTGAAGAACGAGACCGACGTTTGCGTTCCTACCTGCACCACCATCTACTCCACCATCTATGGTGAGGCCACCTGGATCCAGCCTCCTCCCAAGTCCACCTCGACCTCCGAGGCCGTCATTGAGGTCCCGACCACCACCAGCGAGGCCCCCGAGGTTCCGGCCACCACTGAGGCCCCGGCCGTCCCGACCACTACCGGTCCCCCAACTGTGCCGGAGCCCATCACCGAGATCTGCCCAACTCCCGGCACCTACACCTTCCCGGCCAAGACCATTGTCGTGACCGAGACCACCACCGTCTGCGGTGCTTCCAGCACTGAGGTCCCCGCCGGCACCCACACCCTCGGCGGCGTCACCACCGTTGTTGAGACTGCCACCACTGTCGTCTGCCCCGTCGCCACCACTGAGACCCAGCCCAATGGCGTCGTGACCAGCGTCATCAAGACCACCACCTTCGTCTGCCCCACTCCCGGCACCTACACCATTGCTCCCGTTACCACTGTGGTCCCCAGCGTCACTACCGTCGTCGTCCCCGTCGTCACCACCTACTGCCCCGGTACCTACACTGCTCCCGCCGTCACCACCGTTGTCACAGAGACCAACTACGTTGTCGTCTGCCCCTTCACCTCTGAGACTCCCGCCCTTGCTCAGCCCACCTCCGCTCCTCAGGAGGCCCCCAAGGATGCTCCCAAGGAGGCTCCTGCTCCCAAGCCCACCGTCAAGGCCACTCCCTCTGCTGTTTCCAAGCCCAAGCCCAAGCCCGCCCCTGCCGGCGGCCTTGGTGCCAAGCGTGGTGATCTCTGGGCCATGACCTACACTCCCTTCCGCGCCGACGGCAACTGCAAGACCAAGGGTGAGGTTGCTGCCGACGTTGCCCTGATCAAGAAGGCCGGCTTCGAGGCTCTCCGTCTCTACTCCACCGACTGCGACACTCTTCTCAACGTTGGCCCTGCCGCTCGCGAGCACGGCCTCCGCCTCATTATTGGCATCTTCGTTGGCAAGGTCGGCTGCGACAACAACAACCCCAGCGTCGCCACCCAGATCGCCGCTCTCAAGGCGTGGTCTCAGTGGGATCTCGTTGACCTCTGCGTTGTCGGTAACGAGGCTCTCTTCAACAACTTCTGCACTGTCTCTGAGCTCACCAACCTCATCGTCCACACCAAGGAGGAGCTCGGGTCCGTCGGCTACACCGGTCCCTTCACCACCACCGACGTGATCTCTGCCTACCAGAACAATGACGTTTCCTCCATCTGCAACGTCATTGACGTGACCACCATCAACGCCCATGCCTACTTCAACTTCGAGACCACCCCCGAGAAGGCCGGTAGCTTCGTCAAGGGCCAGATTGATCTCGCTGCTGGCATCTGCGGCAAGCCTGCCTACTGCATGGAGACTGGCTGGCCCACCGAGGGTGTCTGCAACGGTGCTGCCTGCCCCGGTAAGGAGCAGCAGAAGATTGCCATCAAGTCCATCCGCGAGACTTGCGGTCCTACCGTTACTTTCTTCTCCTTCAGGAACGACAACTGGAAGGAGCCCGGTGCTTGCGGCTGCGAGAGATCGTGGGGCAGCGGTGACTGCTTCGGTGTTTAAATAAATAAAAAAGAGGAGAGGTGTTGTTTTTTCTATCTAACTGGATCGTGGTCTAAAAAAGGGGGTAGGTAACACCCCCCATTTTGGAAAACCAGCTCATCCAAAACAAAAAAGTATATATAAAATTTCAACTGTCAGAATATTCATTCAAGCGCCCATCTTTTTTTTCCCTCCCTCTTTTGATGTCCTGTATTTAAAAGTGTTGTTTGTATATATATATCTCCGCCCGCAGCGCTTGATCCTTTTTTTTTTGGGACACAAAAGAGGCCGACGAGAAACAATCACGAAGATCAAAGAATAATCTGTTCAGTTGGATACCAAAGACCCTCATTTCTTTCTTTTCTGTCTTGATTTATGAACCGATGGTGGTAGCAGTGGTGGAATGATGACGATGTCTGGATTTTTCTTCTGCGATTGTATGTACATGTGCATGTACATGTACTGTGTATCTTCTCATAATTCCTGTAAACTTTTTCTCATTTACGGTTTTTTTTTTGTAGTGTTTATAAAATGATTTCCGTTTGTCATCTGTGTTTATATACCTATGCACATATGAATCGATGTGCACCAAACAAACCGCTTCACATCACTTCGTTCTTATTCCCCCCCCCCCCCCCTTTTTTTTTTTTTTGTTTTTTTTGGGGGGGAGTAGCTGGTAAGTGAACCGGTCGATTGATGACTCTCCCTTTTGTTTTCGGTTCGTAACAAGCCTGGTTGGGCTGGCTGAAGCATGCGCTTATCGACATATACAGCTGAAAAATATTGGTTTATTTTGTGGACAGCCTTGGACTCTTGGATTTCTGCGGCGGTACATACCATATGCGAACTAGAGACCGGGACTTTTCGGTGCCCTCAGATTTAATTATCGTCGACTTGTATATCTTCACATGGCAATCCATCCCGATTGCAGTTAACTAATTCCTCACTAGTCCAGCCAACTAAACTATAGGCTTTTCTTCTGAGAGGCTGTTAATTTTGGTGCTTTTTGAGAAACACACCGTTCCCATCTAGCCAACATGCAAGTCAAACCGGGGAAATTCCGTGATAAGGCTGAAAGTAGAGTCCTTTTTTCAAACTGGGAAGTTGATCGTCAACATGCATTTTTCGGGGCTTCACAAGATACACGTAGAGAATGAAAAAAGAAAGAGAAAAAAAAGCAATATTGCGGAATGCACGGAAAACAAACTGCATTATCCAATCAGATCAAACCTGCTGATATCTAACATCTGACAAACCCCGGCGCGATCCTCCGGACGTAGGATCTCCAACGTCTTACAACATGGCATTCTCGTGTTTTCGCACTTCCCCTCCCCTCCCCTCCCCTCCCCCTCCTTTTTTTTTTCTTCAGTTTATGGTTCGGCCCGAGCGATGCCTAGTCATGCCAACTGCCCACGAGTCGTCATGAAAAGGGGGGGAAGGGTGAGAGGAAGGGAGCAGATACGGAAAGATATATAAATGGCTTAGATGGTCCTCGCTAAGAGGAAGAAAACTTGGTTGGTATAAAGGTATCTTGTCAGTATCGATAAAACATAATTACAGCGCTCTTTAACAAAACTCCCAAGTTGATTACTACTCACTCCAAGCAAAGATGGGATCCAGAGGCCCTCAACTCCATCGTACGACCATGTTCAAGATCCCCGACGAGCGGAATCAGGAGAAGATGGTTGAGTCGTACCGCACACTGGCAAAGGAGCAGAAAAAGGTACGAGGATTTTTCACCTTCACTGGTCAAGCCCCCCAGGCCTTCACCGGCGGCCAGATAAACAAACTAACAATGCCATAATTACAGGACGGAAAGCCTTACATCCTCTAGTCAGTACTCAACACACCCTTTTCCCAATACCAGAACCAGCCGAATTTATGTCAAACCCCCATAATACCACCCAAAAGACCTTTTTTTCTCTCTCTCAACAATTAATAACACTCCCCAACCAGCTCATGCGCAGGCAAAGCCAACTCCGACCAGCGTTCAAAAGGCTACACCGTCATCGCGCACATGAAGTTCGCCGGCCTCGGCGACATGAACTACTACGACAGCGAGTGCCCGGCACACGCGGCGCTCAAAAAGGAAGGATCGAACCTGGGAGTCGCCGAGCCTCCCCTCATCGTCTACTTTGAAGGAGAGCCCATCATCAACTAGGTAACTAGGTAATTAGCAAATAAACAACAAAACATTTACCTAGAAGGAATACACATGATTGTGTATTTACATTTTTTACTCGGGCACTGCTTTTCTCCTTTGCGCCTGTACCTCCTCAGCCCTGCCCTTCAATCCCTCCATTCCCACCTCGAACCCCCTTTGAACTTTGATCCCAACAGCGATCTTCACCACACGCGCCAACGGTCCATAAAAAGTTTCCCAGCAGAGATACTCCGTCTCTGTATCTGATGACGAGTCGGAAATTTCTATAAACTCTTGCACCCTCTCAGACCGAAGCAGCCACTCGGGCATCAAAAGTGAAGGCCGATGTCCCCATGTCACTCGCCAGCCTTTGCGTTTGCGCCCTCCTTCTTCATGATACTCGACCGGTTCCAGAATATTGACCTTGAGAGCCGTCGGTCTCGGCGATGCACCGCCGCCCTCCCCCTCTGGGTCGAGAAAAACGTCAAAGGTGAATTTGGTGCCAAGCCGTAGTTTGCCGTCGTCGTCGTCATTGGCGTCATTGGCGTCACTGGTGTCATTGGTGTCAGGTTGTTCATCGATGGTGCATTTCCGACAGAATTGGTTCCAGATTGGATCTGTTTGATTGAAAAGCGTGTTAGAAGAAAATGAGAAAGTGTGTGACGAAAGGCAATATGTTAATTACAGTTTGGTGCGTCGAGAACAATGTCAAGTACGGTTGAAGGGGTGGCCGAGATGCGGGTGGAGCAGGCAACGGTGAATGTGCCGCCGCTGCCATATGTCGGTGTTTGCACCGGTTTGGTGAGAGTTTCGGTATAAGCTGTCACAGCTCCGGATGGAATTGGCCGCGGCATTTTGGAGGGAGTTAGTTCAGTTCAATCAATTGGGAAGATGGTTGAGTTTGGGGATGAAGTGGTGCTTTTTTGAGAGGAAGAAAATAGATGGACCTCCCCGCAAAGGATCGACTAGCTGAACCAACAGTACATGTACATCAATCAACACAAAGCACGGACAGCATTGTGGTCATTTACTCTGTGTCACATTCAAGTTCAATTGATACATCTCTTTATAAAAATTGCTGCCAATGCCGTGTTTGGCAATTATCAGGACCATGATGGATAGTATTATGGATGTTGAGGAGAATGAAGGCGACAGAGAAGGGGGGGGGGGGGGTTATGCTCCTGGAAGATGGTCTGTGTGCCTTCCCTCAGCACGTTTTCTTTCGGACGTCAAGAGGCAGGATCGATGGTTCACGCTGCCAGAGCAGTTTGCAGACAAAATTAAACTTCAAGCAAGACTCACAAAGGGTAGGCACCGGGCAACATTGACAGCCCACACCATCTGCCTGCCTGCCTGCCTGCCTGCCTGCCTGCCTGCCTGCCTGCCTGTCTTCCTGCTTCCTCTGAGCAACAGCAGCAGAGTTTGGTTCGAGGTCACTTGTGCCCTTCCATCCGCGCGTCTATATGTGTGCACGCACTGAGCTGCCCGTCCTTCCCTCACACTCCCGTCATGTCCATCGCCCAACCAGTCTAGTGAACAACAGTCACTTCCTCATGCAACATCTCAATCCATGCACACCAGTTTTTAACCGATTTCACAAGTGATTCCTTTGACAAGTCAAATTGGTTTGGGTGAACCCACTCACCCAACGGAGGGGATCCGTCACCTTCATCATCCAATCTACAGTTTGCACCCCCTCAATACATATCCATTCCATCCACATATACCCGTACACGGCCGAGTCGACACCATCTCACAAGGATCTTGGTTGGCTCCCACCGAGTTCTGAGACACAAGTTCCTTGAAGCATCGAGACGTAAACCAGAGTACGGGCGTATATGCAATAGACACATATTAACTAGTCTGTCCAAGATTATTGGGGATTATTACAAAAGATTCTGTCAGCTGTTGGCCATTGGTAGTGTACAAACATATATCCAAACTCACCGTCCATCTTTTTCCCCATCACATGCCAAACGTGTAACTCTCTAATATCTCTCTTTCTCTCATCGAATCCCCTAAGCATCTTGGAAGCCCCGGGTTTGTACCTCGCTACCTGAAAATGTCTTACAACCTCCTCTTTTTGCCCCGATCTACCGCAAATCTTGTCATCGCCGAGCTAGGTATTCGACCGAGCTATCAGTATCCCCGAAGCATCACAATTGTATGGCCCAATGCCACAAAAGGTGGCAAACCGGTCTTGTACATACACCTATGTATCAGGACCAAACAACCATTGATAAGTCTTTATTTAGACCCCTGCCCACGAAGGCGCGTTTATATTGCTTTAAATATAACTCTTAAAATAGCTACGACATCCCATCAAGAAATCCTGGAAGTTAATGGCTAATTATTTTATGGCAAGCCTCTCCTTTTCTCTCTGCAGGAGGAGAAAGCGCCGTGCCTGGTATTATCTTTTTTGGCGATGACTTCACTTTTTCCTTTCTGCTGGGAAGAAAGGAAGCACGCCATCATCATCATCATCATCATCATCATCATCATCATCATCATCATCATCATCATCATCATCATCATCATCATCATCATCATCATCACTTTGCCGGCAGGCTCGCAGACTGTCTGATAGGGAAAAAGAAAATACAACCATATTTCCTTCCAAGTTCAATATATTATACTGTGTTAAAGCTTCACCAGTAGGTATATCATCGCACACTCTACGATTTCACTCACAAAACAAACAAATTCAAGACAGAATATTCCGTGGAATTTTTTATTTTTATTTTTTTTTTTTTAAAAAAAAAGAAAAACTAAAAAAAAAACTCATGAATCTCATGTCTTGCATAAAACAACACCAAATCTTTTTCTGTTTCTCTCCAATTCAAAAAATCCAAATACTTCATTCAAAAACCCCCCCCCTTTAAACCTTAAAATGAAAATGGAAAAACCCCCACCATCGCCATAGACAAAATACGTGACTACTCCCCAAAAGTAGCTAAACAAGTTGTCGTATACAGGAAAATATAACCCTAGGACTGGTATGACAAAAACCTCCCAAAATAAACATATCACATAACCAACGCCCCCCCCCCCCCTTTAATATCAATAGACCGGAAAAACAAAAACAAATTCCAGCATGTCATGATGATCTGTTTCTTTGTCTCGTCGCTGCCTGCTTGCCATCCAGGCAAGGGCTTTCTTTTCATCTCCAAACAGGGGGGTGTTGTTTCCCAGGGAAAAAGTAAAATGCAAAAGCAAAAACGATTGACTATTGAAACACCATCCCTCTATCGCATCAAACTCCTCACACTGCTCGTTCTCTCCAACTCGGTATCACTAGACGACAGCGACAACGACTGTTGTCCCCCAGCTTCCTTGTGATGGTGCGCCATGACATCCACAACCGGCGACGGATTCTTCCTGTACGTCCCAACCGCAACAAACAGCGCCACTCCCGCAACGACCGTCATGGCCAACATTTGTTCTTTAAAGGCACTCATGTAAACAATCATCACTTCCGTCCGCTCCGCGGCCGACAGCGTCAAGACGGCCATCAGACTTCTGTGAATCGCCTCCAGCTGCTTTTCGTCAATAATCGCAGACCCCGAGTCCGGTCCCAGGGAGCCGTGCAGCTTCTCGTTGAAAATTATGGTGCACACAGCCAGTCCGAGCGCTCCTCCAAACACTCGGGCTTGCGCAACAGCTCCTTGCGCAGATGCAAGATCTTCGTTACCGGCCTCGATGGCAGCAATCATGGTGCATGCTGCAAACGAGAGCCCGACACCGAGCCCATAAATGGAAGTGAAACCCAACAGGTAGGCAAGGTCAAGGTTCCGCGCAAAGCCGAATACCAAGCCGAGACCAAGAACTTGCAAGGCGTTGCCGACAATAAGGCTTTGGCTGGTCAGGTTTACGCGCTTCGAGAGGGCGCCGCCCAAGAAGGAGCCAAACGCGCAGGATCCGAGCATAGGGAGTAAGTGGACGCCAGCCATGAGGGCGCTGTCGCCGTAGATGATCTGGAGGCGCTCGGGAATCTTAATGACGAGGGCGATGTAGACGAATCCGGTCAGGAGGGTGTTCAAAAGAGTCGAACAGTAAACGCGGGCAACGGTAAGACGGATGGGAAAGATGGGCTCGATCCGACGGGCCGTACCGTAGAAGAGATATGACTCCCAGATGCACAGGAGGACCCAGCAAACCCCCGAAATTGTCAAGGACCATATTATGACCGGGCTGGACCATTTCCAGACAAAAGAACCGCCTTCCTGCAGAGCAAATACAAGAAGGATCGAGGCCAAAGCGAGCAGCGTGTTGCCGATGAAGTCGATCTTTGCGATCTTAGTCCAGAGTCCATACTTGTTGCGGCGCTCATCTGGCCACAGCGTATAGATGCCCATAACCGCAATAACGCCGAACGGGATACTATTGACAAAGTTAGATGGAACTCTCGTGCCTGGAAGGGGCTGTACCAACTTGAGCCAAAATATGCCCCTCCAATTCCACTCTGAAATGCCCCCTCCGAGCAAAGGGCCAAGGACGAATGAGATAGACAGGGTGATACCAACCAAGGCGCCCACGAGCTCAGGCCTGCTAGGCCCTTGTTCCACAAGACATACCTGGGCTAGGCTATACAAACCCGAGCCTCCTATTCCTTGAACAGCACGGCCAGCGATCCTGTAATATCCAGCATCAGTAAAGGCTCGGAGGCTAGACTGTGAAACAAGGAAACCCATACAATTGACTCATCTCTCGGGCAAAACCACACCATACTGAGCCCAACGTGAAGAGGAGCCACGCAACAACAAGCACACTCTTGCGCCCGAAGATGTCGCTCAACTTGGAGAAGCCGACAGCGAAGCCTGTAGAGACACACAAGATAAAGGATATCAGCAACAGTACTCAAAATCTCACCCGCAGCCCGGCCACACCACCCGACACCCTTACTCACTCATATATGTCAAGAGATATCCCAAAACAGCCCAAGGCGAGTCCTGCGTATTTTGGTATTCGACCGAGATAGACACGAGCGCCGTTGAGACAATTGAGGTATCGAGACAGGAGAACATGAGGCCCATGCAGAAACTGTGATAAGAGGACCAGTCAGTTCGAGGTCATCCCATGATTTGGGCTGGGGCGGAAGAGGGACAAAAGCCTCACATGAATGTCAACAAAATTTGGCGGACAGCCATCTTCCTTGGCGTGGCTCGTTTTTCGGCAGCAGCAGCAGCGTTGTGTTGTTGGGCTTCGTCGACGGCTAGGGTTCCCGAAGACGGAGAGCGGAACTCGTCGTCTGCCATGTCGGACAGAGAATGGTTTGGATATGACAGCGTCATCTTGATGAATCTTCCGGCCTGTCAAAAGAGGGGTTTGGTGAGTGCTCGTTTCTTGGGCGGAGGGGTTTTTGAGATGAACCCAACGACAGGAGGAATCGGTTGTGATTTGGGCTTTTTCTAAACCCTTCCAGTATAAAAGAGAGACTCTGTGCTGCCAGGCCTGTTTTTCTTCTCAAAGAAACGAAAGATGATAATGGGAACAACAACCTCAGATGTGCAGCAGCACAAAGAGAGGGGCTTGCGCTTTGCGGTAGGTAGGCCAGAAGAGGTCCAATCTTTTGGTTCAGTCGTGCCTGCACCCGCCCAGTGGGCAGATTTTCAGATGAGCGGCAGAACGGATAGAGCAGCCAGCTGAGGAAGCAAACACCCAGAATGGACGCGGAAGGAGAAGGAAGTCCAGACTCGAAAATAGATATACGCGGGAGATGCCTTCTGCTTAGATGGAAGAACTGACAAGACTAAAAGCACAGAATCCGGCCCCGGGGAGAAGAGACCGTCCCATGTTACATATGTATGCCGTCGGCCCCAGCTTCTTCTTTTGCTAAATTTCTGTTGAGCGGTTTCGAATGCCCCATTTCAACCGCTTTTTGTGGAGAAATGAGACACGCTTCATATACTGACAGATCAGAGAATCGAGGATATCCGCCATGGGATCGCAATATGGCTGGACCAAGGCAGTTCTAGACGTACTCTGGCATGGAGCGGGGTTTGGACGACGTTGTACTCCCTTCGTATGTCGGCCCATGAGAGGAGGTGGGAAAAGGGCTGAGCAAGGGGAGCGGCCACCATGGGAGGCAGCTCGCCTCCGTGATTTGTATGACAATTCCGAGACCGCATGTCTCTTCGTAGTAGGACGGCGATACAACGAGCGATGACGGGTGTCGTGCAATGTGTGACGCGCGTGCAATGGGCTTCCTTCTGGCTGACTGGGCTGTTGTGGGCTCGTCGGCGATGCTGAGAGACGCGGTCGGACTTGTTCGGTAAGTTTAAGGGTCAGTCAGAATCTCTCTGGTCACGGAAGGGTTTCGAACTGACCATTATTGAGGTATGAAACAAGACGACAAGTGCGGGTGAAGGAGACCCAATGTCTCTGCGCCGAGCCCGTCATCTCCAGTAATAATTCGTGCGATGTTGGACCCTTGATGAAATCTCATCTGGGTCTCAAACTCTCCCGTCTCTCTCTGAGTTGAAGTAGGTAGTAGGTTCTATGTTTACTGCCCAAAATGCGTTTGCTCGGCACTCCCGTCTTGTGACACCACGGACGGTGCACCCTGCCGGATCTGGGGCGCTTCATGGACCACGGTCATGCGGCATGGTGGCCTTGATTGCTTTGGTTTGGCAGATGGGGGGGGGGGGGCGACGGCGACAGGATCTGATGCTGTGCTCTGGGGACGGCGCGACTGTCGATCCAGCGATGCTGAACGAACAGCCAGACATGTGTCTTCTTTTACTTGGAACGACATGGATTGTTTACACAACTGCAAGTTCAGTTGGGTATCTGAATCCGTCGCACGGTGAGCCACGAATCGAGACAGGACTATATCTGTGTGTGCTGTCCCCCTCCCCTCCCCTCCCCACCTCCTCTGATCGGATCGTGACTCCCCATGCATGCTGAGAGACACATCTCAGAAGCAGTCTCCCGTGTAACATGGCATCATCAGGGTGGGCGATCGGCTGGAGGGAATATTTTATACCGCCATCCATGCTTGTTTGTTCTTGACGTTGATTGAAGTTTGAGGGTGCTGTTGAAGTGAAGAAGCTGAGAGCAGGACGTTGATTGGTTCAGCTGAAGCTTGAAGGGATTAAAAGGCCATTGCATTCTGAGAAACGCTAGTGTAACATTCAAAATTCCCTATTTAGGATTAGTCCTTGATTTATCGATTACTGGTTTGGACCACTCCTCATCCCATCATCGTCGCTGCGGATGGATGCTCCTTCCACTCTCAACATTCATCGACCAACTTGAAAGCGCAAATTTGGAAAAAACTTAAAATTAAAGCAAAGAATCTTTTCGACCCGGAAGACTGCAGCTGCCCGGTGTCAATGGGAAGAACCCAAAAGTCCCGCCCTGTTCTCCCGGTCCTTCCAGAAAGCTCCGAGTCCGTTCCAATACTGCCAAGTTGTAACAGCACCAGGACTTTTATTTTCTATTGTTATCTGTTTACTCCTACCTTTTTGTTCGGCCGAACATCATTGGCATCAAGAGTTCCATTGCCAATACTTTGTTTGTGACAAGTGTCCCAAGACTCGAATATTGGTATCATGACACCCAAGAACGAAGGACCAGGGACATATATTCAAATGGCAACCCCGTGCATGTATTGCAAAAGACCAGGCCTTGGGAGTGTCTACATTTTGATATCAGGGCATAGCCATGTATCATCGAGACTTCGTCCTCTTTGAAGGGCCACCGAGCCTCCTAGGGGCCATCCATTGTCAATCAAGGCGTTGGTGCTTTACGGAGATAACGGATTCCCTCGCAACTTTCAGATCAAGCATCTGATCTTTTTGTTGACTGCAAACATTGCAGCGGGCCTGCAAAAAAAAAAAAAAAAAGTCACATCCTCCACGTCAGGCGGTAAGCGTGTCATTAGTTCACTAATCCATTGAGTGAGGGGTACCAGCACCACCACCACCAGCAGCACACTTATCTTTAAAGCAGGCCGGGTATTTAAATTGAAGCTTCAAGAGGCTTATCACTGGCGGTTTTACCAATATCACGGACCGAGGGTCTGGATCCCGAAGCTCCGAATTACACATATTATTAGCCTCCACGGAGGAACCAACAGCTCACAAGTTAGACACCCTATCTCGGCAAAGATGGCCACCCAGAACGACCAGATCCCGATCGCTATCGTCGGCGCAGCATGCCGTTTCCCTGGCGGCGCCACTAGCCTGGAGAGCTTATGGAACATCCTCTCGGCTGGTGGCAGTACACATACAGAAATTCCTCGGGACAGGATGAACGTTGATGGCTTCTACCATCCCGATCCACTGCGCCCCGATACCGTATGTTGTGAGTGCCCCAGAGACTAGCTCGTTTCTTTCTGACGCTTCTCAAGTTCCATTTCAGAGGTGGCCATTTCTTACAAGAAGATATCTCTGTCTTCGACGCTGAGGTAGGTAGTACCCCTATTTGGTGGTGTCACAAGCTTTGGCGCTGAATCAAACGTTCAGTTCTTTGGCATCTCGCCCTCCGAGGCCAATGCTATCGATCCTCAACAACGCATGCTTCTAGAAGTAACCTACGAAGCTCTCGAAAATGGTAACCGTGTCACTGTCCATAACCGGTTAACTGTAACTGACAGTCATGAAGCAGGAATTCCTATGGAGGCGATACAAGGCAGCTCGACGTCGGTTTTCATTGGTTCATTCACCAGAGGTCGGTTCTAGTTCCAGATATAAACATTAGTTTCCCTGTTTGACACCCACAATGCCGTGTAGACTACGAACAGCTATCTTTCATTGACCCACATAATTTGGCCAGAGAGTCAGCTACGGGCACAGCTACAGCTATTCTCGCGAACCGTATCTCGTACTTTTTCGACCTCAAAGGCACTTCATTTGCGCTTGACACTGGATGTAGTGCAAGCCTCGTTGGCCTTCACCAGGCTATCAAAGATGTACGAAGCGGACAATCCGATGCCGTAAGTGTACAAGAGCGCCGGGACTCTGGAAAGATGCTAAACAGTTTTCAGGCTATTGCTGGTGGTGTTGGGCTCATCCTCACCCCACATACAATTCTACCAGAGACCTCACTTGGTATTTTAAGCCGGGACGGGAAATGCTACACTTTCGATTCGCGGGCAGATGGCTATGGCCGCGGCGAAGGGGCCGGGATCGTGGTTCTCAAGAGACTTGACGACGCGATTCAGAACAACGATACGATTCGTGCCGTTATTCGCGGAATTGCAAGCAACCAAGATGGTCGTACCGCCGGTATGCTTGTTCTTCACCGGGTCCAAAAGATCATGTGCTAAGTTTGCATTAGGTATTACAACCCCCAACCCTGACGCTCAGGTTCGCTGCATCAGGTCCGCATACGTCGATGCAGGTGTTGGCGTTCACGAGACGGGATATATCGAGTGTCACGGAACGGGCACGCCAACCGGTGACCCTGTCGAACTAAAAGCCATTTCAGAGGCCCTCTGCACCCTCCGGCCCCAGAAGCGCCCAATGCTGGTTGGCTCAGTCAAGCCGAACATTGGCCACCTTGAAGCGGCTTCTGGGGTTGCCGGTCTGATCAAGGCCGTTCTGGTTGCAGAAAAGGGGGAAATACCACCTCATGTCAACTTTAGGAGCTGGAACACACAAATAGACAGCACAAGCTTGAAGGTTGACGTGTGCACCAAGCGCACCGAATTTCCACAGATGGGTGGCATCCGCCGAATCAGCATCAACGGCTTCGGCTTCGGCGGGACGAACTGCCATGTGGTATTGGACGACGCCAAAAGCTTTCTAGAAGAAATAGCTGCAAAGCGGAACGGGGATTTGTCCAGACACCCGGTTCACCACAATACGGTATCCTCGCGTCTACTGAGTAGACATTCCTCGGCTGCAGTCAGGCCAGGCCCGCCGACTCCTACTAATGGCTCCTCGAGTAGCTGCGGATCCGGTGTGCAGTCATTGAGAACAACGACGGACATGACCAAAATCCCTTGTCTTGCGGTGTTCTCGATGCAAGACTGCAATGGGCTGGATCGTATTGTCTCAGACCATGGGAAGTATATCAGCCAAAATAGTGCAAGCCCATCCTTTCTTGGCGATTATTCGTACACCATGTATTCCCGCCGGTCACTTCTAAAGCACAGGGCATTCGTTGTCGCCAACTCTACTTCAGAGTTGATGGATAAAATAGGCAACCTAAAGGGTTCGAGCGATATGAAGACGCTCAAACAGCTTAGATCTGCCTTCATATTCTGCGGTCAGGGTGCCCAATGGGCGTGTATGGGGATGGGGCTCATGGCCTTCGCCCCATTTCGACAAAGCATTAACACAGCAGACTCATATATGCGACAACTTGACAACAGCTTCCATCTCTTTGCCACGCTGGAAGACAAATCAACTGATATGCAGCGAGCCGAGGTTGCGCAAGCGACAACCACAGCTATTCAGGTTGCGCTCGTTGATCTTTTGCAAGCTTGTGGTATACGACCAGTCGCGGTGGTTGGACATTCGTCTGGTGAAATAGCCGCGGCTTATGCGGCAGGTTTGATCTCTCAAGAGGATGCGTGGAGGCTTGCTTTCTATCGTGGCAGGTGTGTTGCAACCCTGAAGGAGACCCATCCGGAGCTACAGGGTCGGATGCTCGCCGCTGGGCTGTCAAAAGCTGATGCCGAAAAGTATACCCTCCTTGAAAGCTCCGGGTTGGTGACGGTGGCTTGCAACAACGGCCCGCGGCTCGTCACGCTCTCGGGCGACAAGGAAGGAATTCTTGCCATCAAAGCCAAACTCGACCATGACGAAATTTTCAACTCCCTGGTCCGAACAGACACGGCGTATCACTCTGGCCACATGGAATTGGTTGCCGGCCAGTACCTCAAGGCTATTGGCAAGATCACTCCTCAGAGCCAAGGTAAAACGACCATGTTTTCGTCTCTGTTCGGTCGGGCGGTCCAGCCGGCAGAGCTCACAGCCAAATATTGGGCTCAGAACCTAACGCAGCCAGTTATGTTCCAAGAAGCTATAAACTCCATGATGGATACTGCGGTTCCTGGCAGTTTTGAGCCCAATGCTATCATTGAGGCTAGTCCTCACAGCGTTTGGCAGCAAGCGCTCGAGCAGATCGCGGACGCGGAAGGCTCTGGGCACTCGCGACTACCATATCTTTCGATGCTCCGTCGTCAGAAAGACGCAACCGAGACCGTGCTGGAGATGGTTGGCCAATTGTTTCTACATGGATGTCGTCTCAACATGGACTGGTTTTTCCAACGTGATGGGGATTCTTCTCGGCCCATGTCTCTGGTTGATCTACCACCTTACTCTTGGAACCACTCCAAGTCATTTTGGCATGAGTCCCATCTGTCCCGAGACCTGCGTCTCCGATCGTTTGCTCGGCGCAACCTCATTGGCTCATCAACTATGGACGCAATCCTTCCATTCGAACCAAGGTGGCGAGGGTTTTTTCGCGTGCACGAAAGCCCCTGGATTGTCGATCACCGCATTCGGAATGAAGTCCTATACCCAGCCGCCGGTATGGCTGTCATGGCGCTTGAGGGGGCGAGGCAGGTCATTCACAATCTTGTAGAGCGGCCATCTGATGTATTGGACTTTGAAGTCTCAAGCTTTGAAATCAAGGCACCGATGGTAGTTCCCACCGACGAGAGAGGTTTGGAGCACTTCTTGTCCGCCAGGAGAGTTACGGATTCACACGAGAACGGCGTGACGACTTGGAGCTACGCTTTTACCATTTTCTCTAAGCTCTATGACGACGCCCCTTTTCAAGAAAACGCAAAAGGTATCTTCAGCATTCGCTTTCTCAAGCATGGCACTCACCTGGGTGATGACGACTATCGACTAAACCAATCTCTCAATGCAGAGTATACGCATGTTGCTGAACAATCCGTCCTGGAGGGCACTCCCACTCAGAGTTCATTCGAGTTTTATGAGGGCCTAGACGTCATTGGAATGAAATATGGACCTTCGCTCCGAAACATTGTCGATATCGGGAGGCTGGACGACATTGGGGATGTCAAGCAGTCTTGGGCATCCATTTCGATTCCCAACACAACCACACAGATGCCGCAGCGATTTGAATTCGATCATCTCATTCACCCTGCCACCCTAGACTCCATATTCCAGACGGCCATTACGGCAGAGGCGGGTGCAATGGTGCCTACCCATATTGACAGGATTCGGGTTTCCCCCAGAATTACATCGCAGCCTGGCAGATCGCTGTTCAGCGTTACCAAAGCGGCTGAAGTGGGGGATCGCCAGGCATCTGCGGATATCGATGTGTGGCACTGCCCCGGCGACGCTGTTGAGCCCTCGCATGTTATTGAGGTCACGGGGCTCAGGGTTCAGTCCATCAGCTCAGCAACTGGAAGGCGCTTCTTGCCGAATCACCGGCACCTAGCGTCGACAATCATCTGGAAGGAAGATGTGAGAGGTGCTGATCCCAAGGACTGGAGAGCCTGGGTTGATCTGTTTGTTCACAAGTATCCTGGCGCATCCATCTTGCACCTTAGTGAAGACCCCAAGACAATTTCGACAATGCTGGGGAGTCTTTTCGGAACGCCATCTAGGTCGCCCCAGGTTGGGAAATACACCATTAGCACCAACTCAAAGGCAGACTATGATGATATCATGAAAACCGTGGAGCAAGACGGCCACAACTTGTTGGAATATCGCAACCCGAGTCTGCTGATGGCTGACGGCGCCGAGACGTATGATCTCGTGGTGTACGACTCGAACATGACGACCCCATCCAAGGAAGATCTACAAGGGCTTGCCCGCCCTCTGGGAAGTTCTCTCCACCAGGATCTATTCTCACATTTTGGCCTCCCTGGTCAGAGTCTCTTGCCAAACCTGGCTTCACCTTCGGAACCCTTCAAACCCCTGACTGGCGAGAAAATCATTTTGCTCACGTCTCAGCTACCAACCAAATCAGCCATCGCGGAACACCTCAGCAATCATCTCAGAGACCACGGTTGGTTGCCTATCATTAGGAGGCTTGACTGGGTTAAAACACAGCCACAGGACGTCATTAACGAAGTCGTCATCTCACTCCTAGAACTCGAAGTCGAGCATCCGGATGGTGTTGGTTGTGTCTTTGACATGGACGAAAACCAGTACAACATGGTCCAGACGCTTATGAAGAAGACAAATCGACTTTTATGGGTGACCCGTGGTGCCCAGATGAGCTGCGAGAGCCCCACGTCTTCCCCCTTTTTGGGTTGGGCACGTTCAGTGCGATCCGAAGACAGCCATAAACGGATTGTGTGCTTGGACCTTGACGTAGGGCGCAGACGACCGGAGGCCGCCGAATCAGCGAGACTGGTCAAGCAATTTCTAACAGTTTCTTCGGTTCTTGGTCCAACTTCAGTCGACACGGACACGGAGTTCGCCGAGCGTGGTGGGAAGTTTTATGTCCCGCGCCTCGTGCTACTCGATGGGCTGAATAAGGTCATTGAGAAAGTGGATGAGGAGAATGAAGGGGATTTGATCACACATCATATGAGTATCAGGACTGATGGCGTGTACCTCATCTTTGGCGGGTTCGGCGGGCTTGGTCTGAGTATTGCCGAGTGGCTTGTGAGGCATGGGGCAGGACACATTGCTCTCGTCTCTCGTTCCGGAGCACCACGAGGAAAGGAACTCGAACGGCGATATCAGAAACTGCGCTCTTCTCGCGCTTCACAAATTCATTCCTACGCCGTGGATATCTGTGTGGAAGAGGAGGTTTCTAGCCTTATAGAGGAGGAGCTTGAGAAGCAAAAGAATCTCAAGGTCAGAGGCGTCATTCACGCGGCAGGTGTTTTAAGAGTAAGGTTTTGTTGCCACCCTATCCCCTTTTTCTTGTGGGTACATATTGAGGTCTGGAACTAACATTTGACAACAAACAGGACGCCACCTACCAAAATATCACGCACAAAAACTGGACAACCGCCGCGAACCCCAAAACACTCGGCTCCTGGAACCTCCATAATTACTTGCCCAAAGACATTGACTTTTTAATCTTTCTCTCCTCGGCTTCGGGAGTGATCGGCAACCGCGGACAAGCAAACTACTCTGCGGGCAACACCTTCCAGGACGCACTGGCGCGCCACAGGAGCTCCTCAATCCACAACCTGCACACGGTATCTCTGGACCTCGGTCCAGTAATCGGAGCGGGCATGGCGTCCGACTCGGCAACAATGGGCAGACTCAGGGCTTCGGGCTTCTTTGGAATTCGTCTCGGGGATGTGCTCTTTATGCTAGAGCGGGCGATCTGCGGGTACGGTGTCAGGGATGAGCGCGTCCCCGCCCAGGTGGTCGTGGGTGTCGGGACTGGGGGGCTGATGATTCAGAACGCGGTGGTAGATCCGTTTTGGGCGGATACTGCGCTGTTTTCGGTGCTGAATCGGGTGGATGTTGGTTGCTCTTCGACGGTGGCTTTGACGACGGGTGGTGGCAGCGGTAATGGTGGTTCAGAGGATCTAAAACTCGCGATTAAGAAAGCCGGGACAAAAAAGGAGGCAGTTGAGAAGTTGATGAGGGCGCTCGTAGAGGCGATGGTGGGGATCTTGCCGAATATGAGGGTGCAGGATGTTAAGGGGGAGATGACTCCGGCCGAGCTGGGGAGTGATTCGATGAGGGGGGCGAGCATAGATGGATGGCTGAAGAGGGCGGCTGGGGTGTCTATGGGGATGGGGATTAATGCGATGCCGGTGAGAAAGATTTGCGAGGAGGTTGTGAGGAGGCTTTCATGATGTCTCTCTTATTTTTAGACTTTAACTACCTGGGGAATACCGGACTTCTAAAATTGAATGCTCGAAACAAACCCACCACCTTCCTCTCATAAAGAAGTTGACACCAAATCCTCCCCTCGCTGATAAACATACATTGCCTCATCCTTCCCCGCGAAACTCGGCAGCGGGATCTGCACAATCCGCACCCACCCGTTCTGTTTCTGCTCTCTCTCCATGTACTCGTCAAACGTCATGTTCTTGAACCCCGTGTACCCGTTGTGGTTCTGAGTCCCCACCACCACCACCGTATCCCCTTTATAAGCAGCCATCAAGTCCCGCGTGAACGAACCCTCCACGTTACCCGAAACGGCCCCGCCCACAACGGGGTAAACAAGCATCATGATTGTGTCTTTGTGGTTTGCCAGAGAGGCAAGATACTCTGTCCCAGCGAGGCAAACCGTTTCAGACGGGAGGTAATTGACCCTCCTATATATATATATATCATGTCAGTAAGAACCAAGTTTAATTTTTTTTGAGGATGAGAGAGAGGAGATATTTATTCACACATACCATTCACTTTGACCATTATCAATAGCCACAGTTTTCACCCCGTAACGCCCATTATTATCATCATCATGATTCCTCAAAACCCAACTCCAATACCCATTACCCGACCCTATATCCAACACGGTTCTCCTTCCTCCCGCAAGTATCTTGATAACGCTAAGCGCCTCATGGCTGGGTATCGCGCAACCGAAATGATGCATCAAAACGGGGAGCAAGTGATGTCCCCTCAATTTCTGCTCGGGAACGGGTCCGCACCACCCCACAGCCTGGCAGGACCATACCCAAAAGTCAAAGTAAGGATTCACCGGCGGAGCCCTGCTGTTCTTCTTTGACTTTTTCGACTTTGACATCTTGAACTTGTCGACATAATCGGGATGAGTATACCGCTTGGAGACGAGATGCTCGGCGACGGCGGCCCTGATTGACTTCTTTTTCGCATTGGCGACAAAAGATTTCAGGGCCGAAGACGGCGATGCAGAGGGCAGAAATATGTTTGTGTAGGCCGTGATGTCTGATGATGAAGGAAGAACCTAAATACGTTGTATGTACAATCGCTCATTTTTTTTTCATTAGTAAATTATTGAATTTAATCAAACCAATCATGTTATAAACAACAAATATTCTCACCGCTTCAAGTTCCTCCTCCTCGCCCTCACCTAAACCCTCACCTAAACCCTCATACCAAGCACACAACTTTTTGCCTCTTCCCAGCTCAACAGCCCTCTGAACCTGTCCCAACGTAACGCTAGCAACGGCATGATAAACATATTCATCTTCCAGCGGCAAACCAAACAAAACCCTTATAGCCGTCTCAAATTTGTTCCCCTCATTCAACACATTAAAGACCTCTTCGCGTTTCACCTCATCGGTAAAGGCAACAGAGGGATCAAAGTTGGGGTTGCCGATGCAATAAGGAGGAGGAGGAGGAGGAGGAGAAATCGTTTTCCTCTTATGCGGACCAAGAGAATTCTTTTTTAAAGCCATTGACCACGAGACGGGTAAAGCAGTTAAGCTTTAAGAATAATTTCGATATATAAGAATTATGGTAAAAAATGTTAACGGAACACATCAAGGGACAGAGAGTCAAGAGTAAAAAGGCCAAGCAACAAATGATGTCATCGTATTTATGGTTCGAGTAAACCAGATTATGCACACGAATAATGCCCACCAAGCGTGATAAAGGCAGCCAATTATGTAGCCAGCCAGGAGAATCAACAATCAAACCGTCTATTCTCTATTCACAGCCCGCGGCTTGCTCAAATTCAGAGAAAGAAAAAAAAAAACCCCCTCGGGCTTCTACCCTTTGAAGCTCGGTTCACCCGGCCGTTCGGATAATTTTCCTGTTCAACGACGCACAAGTCACAGTTTGAATATCTCGTGTCATCGAAACACTAACCAACCATCTATGAATTGGCTTGTCATCGATTGTTCATCCTGACCGCCAAAGAGGCCACCCACCCCCGCCCCATAGAACTCCATTGTGAGCTCAAGCTTTGCTGTCTTGAAATTTGTTTCTTGCCCTAATCATCTATCATACAGCCGCACTGCGCAAGCAAGCAAGGGCCAACGGACAACCTCACATGGGCTGACAAAGCTCCGATGCATCCTAACGAGCCCGCTTCGAATCCTTGCCCTTCTTCGACTTGACACCCGGTTGAATTCTGGCCATCATCTCTTCCTTGGTGATAAGATGGTCGACCCGCTCGAGCAGGCCCAACAGGCTCTTCATGTTGAAGCTCCACTCGTTGAGAATGTCATCGGCGTCGCGTGGCTTGGCAAAGCTGACGATGCGAGCTGGCCGATCAATCTTGGCGTGCACGGTCTTGGATGTCACCAACTCGCTAATGTACTTTTCCGTCTCGTCCTCGGTCAAGTCCAGGAGCTGTGTGAGACGGGGCATCTGGATGCGCGTGTAATACTTGGCCACTACGCGAACGTTATGCTCAATCACACGCTTGCGCAAGTCCTGCCACCTCTCAAAAGCCTTCTCGTCCCCAGATTGACCCTTTTCCGCATCAAAGATCTCGGTGCTACAGATGTGCGGCCCAAACACCTTGGAGACCTCGGGCCACCGCATGAGCTCGTGTACCGTAAACAGCTTTAGGAGCTCTGCATCCTCCGGAATTGCTGCGTTTCGTGAATCCTTGTGGATTCTGTGGAGTAGATCGTGCTGCTCGTTGTCGTGTGGCGCAAGAATGATGAAGTAGATGATTCTTTGCAACACCTGTCGCCGATAAAGTTAGCAACAGCAATTGTTCAGGAGGATATGTTCCTCGTCAAGCAACTTACCGCCCGGAGCTTCTCGGGGTCCTCCTCCACAGCCTCTGTATCCAAGACTTGTCTGTAGTGCTTGCACACCTCTAGATACTTGGCATCGTGCTTGGCCAGCATGATCTGCTGTTCGTAGTAACGGAGCTTCAGATCTGTGACATCGTCCTCCACCGGCTCTGGAACATCCTCGCCAGAAGCCTTGGCCTTCTTTTCGCGCTCCTTCTTCTCCTTTTCAAGCTGCTCCGGTGTCTTCTTCGGTCTCCGTGCCAGGTACCGGGTGCTGATCTTGCGGCTGAGGATGCCGGCCTGTGTCCAGTCGCCAGTCTCGATGCAGAGCGCCACCTGGGCAAGGATGAACTCAACCTTTTCTCTCCGTGCCATGGACCCAAAAGTCTCGACCTGGAGTTCACAAAGGATATCCGCCGCTGCCTTCAGATCGCCCTGTTGTTTCTTGATGTCGGAAAGAGTCTTGGTGACACGGGCGCGCTCAACCTCGACAAAAATCTTGCCCTCGGTGACGGTGCGGAGAGTCTCGATGAGGGAAAGCTTGACTTCCAAGTTGGGTGTCTGTTCTAGGAATCCCATGACGGTCTGCACCATTTTGGTGATGGCCTGTTTGAGTTGGCCATGCTTCTTGGAGAGGACGAGAGTCTGGTCGTTGAGAAGGGCCCAGTCGCCAGCATCCTTGCAGAGGGTGACGATGGCGACGAGGATTCGTGATGTCGACGCAAGATCGGAAGCCTGCAATGCTCAAGTGATTAGTCTTGGCGGCAGGGGAGCTGCGAAGAATGAGCCATGGACTTACTTGACGAGTTTGCTTCTCGAGGACGGATAGTTTCTCGATGGCAGCTTGGAGGTCTGTCTAAAAAGTCGAAATGTTAGGCAAGACGGATGGGCGCACAGAGAGGGTAGGTGGGGGGTTTGGTACCTTTGCGAGCTGCTCAGCCTGGGGGAGCTGTATGTCCACCTCCTTGGAGTAGTCCTTCTCGGGCTTGAACGCAGCGTCCGCCATTGTGAGAAGCGACTGACGATTAAATACCTAGACTTGATTTTGTATAATTGAAAATTGCGTAATGTCCGACGTCGACGGTACGCGTGGGATGTTTAGGTGGGAGTTGGGTGGATTTTTTTGAGGATTTGGGGTGTGGTGACTTTGGACGCTGTTGTTGAAGTTGAACGCAATGCCGCCTCCAACCAAGGCCCCAGTAGGCCCACGTCAGTTTGCTCTGCCTGCCTGGGCTGCCACTGAGAGAGGCGGGGACCTAAGCTGCAGCCCAGCACCCAGGGAGAAATGAGGCTGAAGCTTAGCACAGACCCCACTTTCGAGGTTCATAACTAGCCACACAGTGGCTAGTACACAACAGGTGCTGGGATGGAGTTTTGGTGATACCTGAAGGTCAGGAACACTCCCACAGCTAAACTTTGCCAAACCAACACGGGTCGTGACGCACCCAGACACCTTCCACTTGTTGTTCTAATTTATTCTCGAAATCGAATGTCCTCTTTTTAGTCTTTCAAGTTGCAGCGTGGGCAAGCACGACAATTCCAAGTAATGGTGTCATTTGACCTTCCCAACCATGGAAAGCCCACCCGATTTCAAGGCTGTGAAGGAAGTCCGAGCCAGTCGCTCCGAGCCTTGTTCGACTTATTTAGTGCACGGAGTAGTTGCTCAGACTGTTCCTGGTTCCCGTGGTTCCTGTCCCTCCCTTCTCTTCTCTGAATGGAAAGGCCCTCCGAAACTTTTTCCCTTGGCATCTCCGAAATCTTGCATGCGCAATCTCTCTCAGAAGAAGCAACCACTGGGTCGACTGCAGCCATTGCAACCATTGCAACCCCTCCAGACATCTGCACACATCGCTTTTAGGGTCATGCTCGGCCACACTTTCTTGAATATTACAAGGAGGGGATGTCCCTGGAACTAGCCAGCTTGACACCTTCCATCTCCACTTCGCTGTCCCTCTTCCCCACGCATCAAAGATCACTAAACAAGGGTTCCCATACCCACGCAATTTTGGCTGCGCGCTCCCCCCACTGGTCGGTCGGTCGGTCACCTTTAGAATCTTGGGGGTTTCCCTCAAAAGATCAGCCGCCCCGTCTAGACCTTCGAGGACTTGCGACAACCTGCTTACTGGAGTTATATACCGTTGCAACGGCTCACCCTCACACGGCCGCTCACCAGTGACCACCTACACCAGTGACCGACTTACCGGCCGAGCACCAGATCGGCAGTGGACACACACCCAGGGTCCCAGTACCCATTGTCACCTCGGCTCTGCACCTTGGCTCTATATCTAGCTTTTGTTTGGTTGATCGGTTCGAAATTTTGCTTTCATTCTGTTTTTCTCTTCTTGTTCTCGAACGTCCCTTGCTGGTCACACACGCGTAGTGCGCGCACGATGGAGCAGCCACAACCGCAATCGCAACCACAACAAAAGCAGTACGCCGATGAGCCGGCCTCATCGGTGGCAGTAGCGGAATCTACCGAGAAGCAGCCAAAACACAATAAAGGCGACACTCTTCCCCAACCCGCGTCCACAAAGCAACTGCATCCTATAGTTGCCGCACATGACTCCTCGCCAGATCTTAGTAGTACCTCGATCGATCGCTCATCAAGCCCACCAGCGGGCCGTCCCTCTTTTTCTACTGAAGGAGGGAGTTCTGGCTTCTCCTCCTTTGTAGACATCTCAGAGTCCAGGGATTTCACACCTTCAACCTCAGTTCCTAGTCTTGACGAAAGTCTACGTGGCGGCGGCTTCGGCATGGCTCAACGTCCCGGCGGTCCCTATGATGGACAGGGGAGGGATAACAACGGTGACGATGAAGACGATGACGAGGGGGCAAATCGGTATGCTTTGGAGGAGCAGGCGGCCGCCGCGCAGGCTGAGGAGGGGAGCATCATTATCGACAGTGACGACCTCGGCACCGATGATGGCTATGGATCCGACACCGCTACTAACGCGTCAACATCTCTTGCCGAGAGCGTGCGTGACTATATATACGAAAATGGCCGTCGTTATCACAAATTTCGAGAGGGACACTATAACTTTCCCAACGACGACGTCGAGCAGCAGCGGGAAGACATGAAGCATGCCATGGTCAAGATGCTCTGCGGGCAACAACTCTATTTTGCACCTATTGGAAACCGACCGCAGCACATCCTCGACATTGGAACTGGGACGGGCATATGGGCGATTGAGAGTTAGTTGCATTCTGGTTATTTTGTCGCTTGGTTGTCCCTCGAAGCTGACCTCCTTTGTTTAGTGGGCGACGTGTTTCAAAGTGCAAATGTGTTGGGGATTGATCTCAGTCCAATTCAGCCTGACTGGGTACCTCCCAATGTGAGGTTTATGGTGGACGATGTCGAGTATGTCGACGGCCGAATCTTTTGTAGTTGCCCATGCTAACTTTTTATGATAGGAGCCCGTATGTGATCCTCGCTGTTTAAAAACAAAAAGAAACTAGACTATTTGCTAACCTTCTCGCTTGGAAGTTGGTTGCATCCACGAAACCACTTTGACTATGTTCACTCTAGGCACACGGTCATGGGAATAAAGAACTGGCCCAAGCTTATGAGGAGAGCTCTAGAGTAGGTCGGCGTCCAAGCTCCGTTCGATGAGCCATCGCTAACTTGCCCTTCTCACCCGTTACTTCAGGCATATCCGTCCTGGCGGTTGGTTCGAGATGCAAGAGGTCCACCATTTCCCAATATCCTCCAACAACAGCATGGCTCCAGACCACCCCGTAGCACAGTACTGGTCCCTGATCAACGAGGGACTCAAGAACCTGGGCGTCAAACAGTTTCATGCGGTTGCGGACAGCGGCCTTTCCAATATGATGCGCGACTCGGGCTTCGTCAATGTCACTGAGCGGGTGTTACAAATCCCCATTGGCACGTGGCCGAAAAACAAGGTGCTCAAGACTGTTGGGCTATATTGGCGAACGATCCTCACGGATGGCATCCAGGCGATCGCCCTGGGGCCACTAACAAGGGGATGTGGGTGGTCAACAAATGACGTCGAAATGCTTCTCGTCGAAGTGAGGAAGGCCTACAAAGATAACAGCCACCTGTTGTATATGCCTCTGCACATTATTTATGGGCAAAAGCCATTGAACTATTAGGAGATGGCGTTCATCCTATTTTGGAGTCTGATTTATCGGGGCGTTTCGCAATTATATGATACCAAGCTAGGTGTTTGTATTTGTATGATAGAAGGCATTGTTTTGGAAGGGAAGTAGTTAAGTTTGAATGAGGCTCTTGAGCTTGAGCGATGGAATTGAATCCTTGCCCAATCAATGCAACTGTTGGCGGTTTGAACCGCCAGTGGCTGAGACTCGCGTCATGTTCCTTGCGTGTGGCTTTGCTAGCATCGCTTGATAGGTGCCGCATGTGGAATGAAGTGTCATGATGTTTATTCTCTTCCACCTTTGGGGGGGGGGGGGGGACTCGGGATGTTTTGGCGGTCGGGTGTCCGAGGGGCCTGCTGTCAAAAGGCAAGCCGCCAGCCACCCAAGGTGCCGTCCATTTCCCACACATTCGGGTGAGACACGGCAAAAGGTGACAGTTACCCGTCGGAAATCTTGGACATTTCTGGCACCACAAGTTTGGACATTTATCCCGTTATCCCGTAGAAAGAGGAATGTGGTGATTTCATTTTTAAACACAACCTGTGGTAACTCGAGGGAGAGTACAGTGAGATAAGACAATCATTCGCCGCACGGAGTGTCATGCACTTTGGGTTAAATTAGAATTGAAAAAAAAAAAAAACCCCCCCAAAAAAAAGAACCTGAAGAACCGAGGGCTAGCGAAAAGGTGGGTGGTGTGTGCACTGTGCGCTGCGCAGTGCTGGTCGCAACTTCTTGAGGGGTTCCCGCCATTCTGGGAAGGTGGATCCGCTAGACCCTTCCGGGGCAGAAGACGCCCAGACCACTGGCAAATTTCACGCGTTTGGTTTCGCACAGGGTGTGATGGGATTGTTGCACTGCAAATCCACTGGGACCCATTGGCCCCATTGACCCCATGGGTTCCCGAATCCCCGAACCCGACGACGTGTTTTTGTGCGTCCATGTCCATTTCTTCCCCCGCTTGCGCATGGCCCTTATTAATTACTGTATCGTCATCTCGATCACTTGCTTTTATCGGCGGGAACTTTGGACGTAAACCACTGCAGCATTCTTCTTGGGGGGGGGGCTCGGTTCCAGGTTCCAAAATCAGGTTGCGGTTCTTGGGAACTCATTGGGAACCCACCAAACGCCACTAAATCACCATCCTAGTTGGACCCGACGCCTTGGCTTAAACATATGCATGTTCCATTCGCTTGGGACTCCGGTGGGTGCTTATGAGACGAGAGAGAGAGCGACGATCTGGATCTGGATCTGGAAGAGAAGGAGAACCACACCAAATACACCAACCACATGACAACATATTGATATATACAATCCCCATCAAGATGATAAAAGAGGGGAAAGGCTCCGGTCGGTCGGAACGAGCTGCCAGCGAACCCCGGCTGGCATCTGCGGCCTGCCTCTCTGCATGTTCTTGGCCCATGCTGCATTAGCCTGCAGGGGAGGTCGACCGGAGATGGGTGTTATCCCTCTTTGGAATCTTGGGGATCATGGGCCTCCTTAATATTGAAGACGGAAGCTTTGTGACCCCATTCTGGTGCCAGGAAGGATCACGCCAGCCGAGTGCTTTGCATTCCCATATTAACCAAGCACGGCGTCAATCATTCCTGGTTGTCTACTTTTCTCCCGCGGTGCACTTCGGCCCTTCATTCTCGGATACAGTAATACACACCTTCTACCGACGTCTCAGACCGAAGAGCTTCATCCCAGAAACCGGTCATAGCTCTCGGCTCTATCCGCAAGGTCATCCCTGTCGCTACCTTCAACTCACAGCCTGCGCATCATCTTGTGATCGACCACAGGATACATTTGTTGTTGTTTGTGTGTCCAACCCCGGGAAGCATCATCTCGTCCCAATTCCATTTCTGTACGCGATACCAGGGCACCGGACTCGGGTCGTGCTCTCTCCTACGTACCCAGACTTTGACTGAATTATACAAGCAAGTCTGAGACATCCAAAACGGGACGTCCCTTTTTTTTGGTTTCGTGCTTCACTTGCGGACCGTTGTTGTTTTTTCGGTATGTTCCCCCCCCCCCCCCTTTTTTTTTTTTTTTTTTTTTTTTTTGGCATGGACCCCCACCCTTGCCTACATCCGATATCCTGCATCCGCTCCCTCGAGCCAGGGCATGATGGGCATGAAAGTGAGACAAACACCTAACCACGGCGTTGGGTAATGGGTTATCGTTCAAGTCACCGGGCTCATTTCACTGCCCCAAGTGGCTGCTGATTGTTGATTACCATCTCTGTCATTACCTCCTCTCATCTGATATTTGATCTGTCATCCTGGATCACATTGCACCCTAGGCCTTGGAGGGCACCTCAACTGACCGAAAAACCAAACAGCAGGCCCAATTGACCAAGGAATACTTGATTGGAAGTTCCCGTCTTCTCACCATCTTGTGCCCCTCAAGTAAAGCAGTAGTAAAGCACCAAAATGGCCAAACTCAAGCTGAGCAACTGGTTCAACTCCAGCTCTTCATCGACCTCGGATGCGGAGCCCAAGAAGTCAAACCGTCGTTCGTTCTCGCTGGCTGCATCTCTGCGCGGGAAAGATGCCGAGACCAATGGCTCTGCAACTTCTGCCAAGCCAGTGAATGATGCGGCCTCTGAGCCTCAATCTACCTCGCGCATGATTGAGTTGGCCAAGAAGATCACCCAGGACACTGAAAAGCTCGAAGCGTACATGAAGGAGAAAGACCTTCCCATGCCAAGCTTCGATGTTGATTCCCCCGCAGATTTCCCAAAGTTGCCCGATGAGATCAACCAGAGCAGAAAGAACATCATCAACGCAACCAAGGAGTTGGGATTGCTTGCACACGGGCCTCGTGAGTCTGTACGATGGGCTATCTGGGACTTCCTTGACGTCTTGGCTCTCCAAGCTGTCAACCATTACGGCATCGGTGAGTGTGTGAACTTGAGAAGGCGCATGCGTCTCCCCTCCTCGTGCTTCAACTGACCGCGTATCAGCCAAACTCTTCCCCGCCGATTCGACCATCACCTTTGCTGAGCTGCAGAGCAAGACTGCCCTGGATCCAATCAATCTCGCCCGTCTCGTCCGCGTGACCATGACCAATGGTATCTTCCGCGAGCCTAGCCCTGGCGTGCTTGCTCACACGGCTGCTTCTCGCATTCTTGCCGAGGATGACGACCTCCAGGCCTGGGTTGGTTTCAACGGAGAGGACATTTTCCCTGCCGCAGCCCACGTTTTGGACGCTCTCAAGACTGACCCCGAAGCTACCTCTCTCACTCGTGCCGGGTTCCAGCACGCGTTCAACACGGTTGATAAGGAGCCAATGTTTGTGACTTTTGGCAAGGACCCCAACCGTGCCCGCCGCATGGGCAAGGCCATGGTCAGCCTCACGGGAGGCGAAGGGTATGAGCCCTCTTACTTTGTTGACACCGAGATTGGAGGTTATGACCTGAGCGACATCGATGCTGTTGGTGGCACTTTTGTTGATGTTGGTGGTTCTCACGGCTTCATCTGCGTCGACCTGGCCAAGAAGTACAAGAACATGAAGTTTGTCGTGCAAGATCTGGCCAAGACGGTTGACAGTGCCCCCAAGCCGATTTCCGAGGACTCTCAAGTCGCTGAGCGTGTTACTCTCTTGGCTCATGATTTCTTTACCGAGCAGGTGACCAAGGATGCCGATGGTAAGAACACAAACAAAATATGTATATATATATATATATATATATATAACCTTTTCGGCTTTGAGTTGATGGGTATGCTGACCCTTTTCACTAGTTTACTACTTCCGCTGGATTATTCACAACTACTCGACCCCTTATGCCGTCAAGATTCTCAAGAACTTGATTCCTGCGCTCAAGCCCGGCGCTAGAATCATTATCAATGATCACTGCCTTCTTGAGCCCGGCCAGGAGGACCCCTGGGATGAGCGCGTCATGCGCCGCATGGACCTTGTGATGTTGACTCTTCTCAACGCACAGGAGCGCTCCGAAACCGAGTTTAGGGCGCTTTTCAAGGCTGCTGATGAGGGTTTTGTCTTCAAGGTGAGACAGACACAAGTAGTGAATTATGAGCAAAAGGATGACAAAGTGCTGACATCGTATGTGTTGAAATGTAGGGTGTTCAGAGAGCCAAGGGATGCCGGATGAGTGTCATCGAGGCTGTTTGGAAGCCTGAGGAGGTCAAGAAGATTGAGGCTGCTCCTGCTGTCGTGGAAGCGGATGCTCCCGTTGTGGAACAAGCCACCGTCGCCGCCACTGCCGAAGAGAATGCTGTTGTTGCTGTTGCTGATGCTGCGCCTGCGGTTGAGGAGGTCAAGAGCGAGGAAGGTAGTAAGTAAATAAGGGAGGGGTGCGGGTGCGAGGTTCGGACAGGTAAACAAATTATTTTTTCGAGCAGAGGGAGGGGCATCACATTACGTTGGTGGGGGGCGGGGTAGGTGGTGTGTGAGTTACGTATCACAGGAAGTTTCCTTGCATACAGAGGGGGAGAGACATGTTTGAGCAAAGGGATTGATGATAGCTTGTTCGGCTTTGGGGGGATATAGGGAAGGCAGACAGACATGTAATTAACGTACATAATGTGGTAATATGTAGATGGGGAGGGTGGACAGCGATGATGATGTGTGTACATTTGGGACTGGAGGGTCGATTATGGTAGTGATAGTTGTAGTGATAGTGGTAGTAAGTAGTATTGATGAATATTCAAGCCAGAAAGAAGAGAAATATTATTTGCAAGAGATGTTGTATATTCATTCATGTGTTAAAAATAATAATTATTATATCACCACCGATGGCCCACCCCAATCCAGACGATATCGGTCTGTGGAGTGGTGACACCTACCTGCTCACCAAGTCTTGCCTCTGATCTGGCTTCCCCAAGCGTTGGTCGGTCGGTCGGTCGGTGTGGCCGAACTCGCGGGCGCTGTCCCTCGTAAGACAACGTCGAGAAACGCGTAGTCTCGAAGGATGTAAAGTACCCTCCCTCCTACAATACTCGACATGGTCGCTCGAATTGCTGCTCACAAGCCACGAGCTCTAGCAGCACACACAAAACTCATTCACACGAGCACTTTTATTCACCAACTAACGCCTTCTACCCTCACAACGTCACTACCTCTTCTTCCCTCTCGCCTTATTCCCACCCTTCTTCTGCTGTCCAGTGCTGCCCCCCTTCCCGCCTCCACCTCCACTCCCGCCGCCCCCCGTCATCATAACCATCACCTTCCCAACCGGCACGGTGTTAAACGCCTCCTCAACCTTCAACCCCTTAATCAGCTCCACCTCCCGCGGCCACATCTTCTCCTTGTCCTCCGCCTTATCATCCACCACACCCTTCTTGCCGGCCGCCAACCGCCACCGCTCCACAATCTCCTTGATCGCCTTGCCCTTCTTCGTCTGCCCGGGCTGCAGCTTCACCTTATACTTGACCTTACCCAGCGCCATCCACGGCGCGCAGATCGGGATCGCCTCCAAGATCTCATCTCCCGGCAGCGGAGTCCCGACGAGCGAGTCGAGCTGCGTAGCTTCCATCGCCTCGCTATCATCCAGCATCTCCACGCCCTCCTCGAGCATCAAACGGCGAATTTCTTCGTGCTCGGCAATCTGCTTCTTGGTGCGTTCTTGGGCGATCCGCCTTCGTTCGCGCGCGGCTGCAGCCTCCGCCTCCTTTTGTCCTTTGGCGGCCGCTTCGGCTTCGGCTTTTTGCCGGGCTGCAGCGACGCCGAGGAGCTCCTCCATAAGCACGCGGTCTTCCTCGTCTTGGTCTTTGTACTTGGCAGCAATCTTCTTGGCCTTGGATCGCTGGCCACGCTTGAGAGGAGCTTTCTTTTGGGCTTGCTGGGAGGGTGTGCCCGTTCTCGAAGTTTCAAGCGAAGTTTCGGGCTCTCGTTCTTGCTCTTTATCGGAAGCATCTTCTTTAGCCTCTTCTTCTTCTTCTTCTTCTTCTGCTTTGGAACTATCGGCCTTCTCCTCGGCGATCTCGACCTGTGCCAGCTGCTCGGTCGGAGGCTCCGTTGTGAGCTCCTCATCCTCAGCCTCCTTTGAGCCTACCCCGCGTGATTGCAGAGGATTCGCCTTCTGTTCATCATCATGGGGATTGGCGTCCTCATCACTTTCCGCATCTTCATTCTCTGCCTCTTTTTCGGAGACATTGTCTTTTTCCCTCTCTTCACTATTAGTCGCCGAAGGGGCTTCAGTTGTGCCAAAATCAGCCGAGTCATACAACCTGTGCTTGACATGTCTGCCCTTGCTTTCTTCGGAGATCCTAAAGACCAAGCCGAAGCCGAGCGTCAAAAGAGCCGGAGGTAACAAGTTCTTCTTGCCCCGCACCATAAACGATCCAACAGGAAGGAACTCACCGGCCGGTGCAGCTTTGGAGACTTGGTCGGCATTGACCCACCAAGCACCCATGGCAGCCTTTGAGTCCCAGGCGCTCGAGCAACACACCGACAGGGTTCCGGCCTGGGTAAGAGTTGCCGGAGGAATAGGCGCATCCGGTGTCCGGGGGTTATTCTTGATGATAACCGAAGCGGCGCCGTGCATATCCGCGTGGACATAAACATCACCTCTTCTCAGGTACCGCTTGTACAGGATCTCGTTTTGCTGCTGATCCCGACCTCCGAGAACCAGATAACCGTCAGAAGAAACGAACCAGATGAACTTCTCAAACCACATCTGTTTTCGAATTGGCTGGAGGATAGGCTTCTCCTGCTTGAGACCCTTCTTCAGGTCCTCGGTAATCTTTTGCTCGGCATTCTTGAGGGCAATGACAGACTGCTGAACCGTTTTCTGCGCCTTGCCAGCCGCTGTGCGCTTTTGCTCGTAGTACTCTGTCGCATTGTTCCAAGGGGTGAGCTTCAGGTTGATATCAACCTCCAGACGCCTGTCTGGCCCCTTGGCCTTCTCCGGCTCCCCACTGTCGGCAAATTCCTCGTCCGTGTCATAATCGAAGTTTTCCTCGTCTGCCGCGTCTTCCTCCTCTTCCTCGCCGAGCAAGAGGGTCATGATGCCCTCGCTGAGCCTCATTGGTAGCTTGATGATTTCGGCAACCGGGTTACCGTGCTTTTGCTCCCGCTCGACCAACTTGTTAACATTGACCCAGTCCATTCCCTGCTCAAGCAAACCGCTGACGGCATCCATTGCTTCCTGGACTCGCTCAATGTTGGCCTCGATTGCTGCGGCCTTGCGCACGTTCAGCATCTGAGCCTCTTGGAGGCCTTCTATGCGCTTGGCCTGGTCCTGACGGGCAGCTTCCAGCTTTCTCTTGGCCGTCGCCTCGCGCTCTTGAAGTCGCGACTCAAGCTTCTGGCCCTCCAGTGACGAAAAGAACTCATCAACTGTCTTATTGTAACCCTCGAAGGGCAGGATCTGCAGATTGTGGTCCTCTTCGAACTGTTTGGGTAGGAACGGTTGGAAGTCCTCGTAGAGCACCGACCTTGCCTTGTCTTTCTTTTCCTCTTCTCCCTCCGCGGGAGCATCGGCTGTGACCGGCCTAGGCTTGGCGATGATATATCCTTTCGCAGTGGGCGAGCTGGTGATTTCCTCCAAAACGGACCGCGCTTTTTCTAGTGACTTGAAAAGCGAATCAAGCAGCTCCTCGTTCTGTAGAACCTCGGATGTTTTTATCGTAGGATCGAAGTTGGTAAGACGAAAGACGTGGTCGACCAAGACCGGGGGGAGTTCGTTGATTGTTGTCGCCAGTCCTCTCCTCAGCTCCTCCGATCCCTTCTTCTTGGTCTTTCTCGCCGCCGCCTGTTCCGTCGCAGTTTGGAGAGCAGCCCGGAGCCGCTCCTTGGTGAGAGGTGGGACGCCTCCATAGTTCTGCCTATTCTCAAGGGTGTACTTCAGGCCGACGCGCTGAGGTTCTTGCCCCTCACCCTCCGGCACATTGCGCAGCAAAGCGAGGATGGTTAGCTCCGAGTCTGTCAGGATGACATTGCCGCTGGCAAAGAACTCGAGGTATAGTCGATAGGAGCCGTCGCTGAATCGAAATTCGATGATGCGATCGGTTCCAATCTGGGAAACAGCAGTTACCCGTCGAGTCTTGAGGAACTTGCGCAAACGGGAGACAAAGGCACTCGGGGCGGGAGCTGCAGCACGAGCAAAGTCTGTCAGGTGGCATCGGAATCCAGACTCGATCAGAACTTGTTGTCGATTGTCGGGCTTCGCGAACTTGAGGAGGAGGATCTTGGAGTTGAGGTCGTAGACATTGGCCAGGCGCAAAGAAACGAGTGCTTCCGAGAGCTCGTGGGCGATGACCTAACGCAGCGAGACAAGTACAGGTAAGTATCTATGTCATTGTGGGTGCGAGTGCAAGACAATTGCATACCTTGACGTCCAGGGACGAGAATCTTTGCTTCATGTTTGCTGATTGTTCTCTGCTCAAGCACTATTAAAGTTTCTAACGATGCCGTAGGATGACAATTCCAAGGTCAATCAATCGCATGGCGGGGCAGGGAACCATGGGATGTCATGGATGGATGCTGCAAGAACAAGTGGGGTCCTCGCCCCTCCATTGCCCGCAGCGGGCGTGTTAGTCACTGGCCGTTGCAGCACCACCCCCAACCTTAAAAACAACAACTTGTGTATTCAACGTGAATGGTGTCATTATTCATCTCTTCCTTCTTGACCCCTTTCCGAGGGATTTTTAAACAGATAAAATAATGCTCGGGAGACATATGCACACAATTTGCCCTGCACGCCTCCCCAGAAACCGGTCATCCATATCCTTGAGTCTCATGGAATGACAAAATATATCTAGAAAGAATTGTACCCGAAGAGGAAGAAGAAGAAAAGAAAAGAAAAAGAGACCTTGGTATATAGTAAAGGAATAAATAACATAAAGACCCTTTCTCGCGCCCCGCCCAACCTTCCAAAGAGCGCCATGCGTTGTATGTGGAATGAACAATTTGAAAACGATAAAAAGAAGAAAAGAAAAAAGCAACAAGCACTTGGTATAGATGTGTGTGTTGTGTGTGTGTTGAAACCATTGCCTCCCAGTCATCATCTCTTCCGATACCAGTCCTACCCCTCCTCATCCCAATGTCGTTCCAGATTCAAATTTCCCTTTCAAAGCTATGATATTTCATCTCAAAATGATATTTCCCGCTGTGCTTGTGTATGTGTGCGTATGTGTGTGCACTGTATGTATGGTGACTTTGCTTGTAGTGATGATGACGATGATGATAATGATGATGGTGATGAAAATGATGACAAACGCGCTTGCAATATATATGAAGAAGCCAAAATTCAAAAGGGGAAACCAATAAAACAAAACAAAAAAAAATCAGAATAAAAAACAATGGGTATACCCTCCCGTCCTGCGCTTAATCCAATCCCAATCATGTCTTGCCTTGTCTCCCTTTCACTTGGGCCATGCCCTCTGTCCACGGGCTTCAAACAGCGCCAAACTCAAACTTGTATCATTCTCTCCCACGCTCTGCGGCGGCACATTAACGATATCCCATTTCTTGACGGTAAACGGGCTGAGTCTTTCGGTTCCCTGTTTTTCCACTCCCCACAGCGTCGGTGGAGTTCCCAGTATCATCGACGCAATCGGTGCTGTCGAGGAAGGGACATTACTGTTATTGTTGTTGTTGTTGTTGTTGTTATTATTAATGGTATTGGTGTTAGTGTTGGCGTTGGTATTGATTGCAGCAAGACCTCCAGCACCAGCAGGGCCTCTACCTGCCACAGAAGCAGCAGCAGTGGCCGAAGCCATCGCTGCTGCAGCAGGAGAAATGTTCTCCCTCTGGCTCAACCACAGATTTTCGCTCTGGGGGGCCGACATGATTCCAAAAACATATCTCATCCTGGGGTCCGCGGCCACAGAGCTTTCCTTGACGGCCCGGATGCAGACATTGCGCGTGTCCTCGGGGAGGTTGTCGGAAAGAACGCAAGATAGATCAAAGATGCGCTTTGAAAGCGAGCGAGTGTTCAAGTCCGGCCCGTGAAGGTAATCCAGCTCCTGGATGAGCCCAGCACAGACAATCAGCAATTTCCCACGAAGCTCGCTGCTTGGTTTGCTGGCATCAAAGGCCTGCGAATGGAGCGTGATGAAATTGAGCACGATTGGCAACCATTTGCTGAGGATGAGCTGCTTGTTGTCAAAATCTGGCGCACTGAGGAGTTCCCATAGATCCGTGAGTTTGGCCGCCACGTCTGGTACCAGCTGAAGTTGTCGAGTATTTGCTGGGTTGCTACCACGCATCAGAGCCTCAATGACGGATATGAGGTTTTCGGCCACTTGTAAAGCCTGCTCGCTGGGGGCATCTGGTGGTGGTGGATCGCGCAGTGACGGTATGAGGCCCAGGAAACGAGTCTGGGCTCGTGATCTTAGGTGTTGTGTCACTTCGGGATTCAACGAGTGCACGATGCCTACCCAGGTGATGTTCTTCTTGTCGATGGCTCTATCCATGGCGTTGGTAAGAAGATCCAAGTGTGATTGCTGCCTTTCAGCAGCCAGCTGGCTATTCTGCGCGTTTGCAGTGGAGCTCAGAATGAGTTGAACCTGACAGAACGGCCAGGTGAACTCGTTGGTAAGTTCGAGTACCTGGTCGAACGTGACATGTATCTGCCTGTCCGCAGTGGGAATCAACAGCTTGGTGGTCATGTCGTCAATCCAGCTTCCAGCAAAAGCATCAGGATTCTTGGAGGCCCACATTGACAGCGCTCGGCCGACCGCAGCAGCATCCTTCAAAACTAGAAGCTTGATAAGGTGAGAAAAGCGCTGCTGCGCGTTCGTGTCGTCGAGCGGTAGGTCTCCGCTGTCGTCCATGCTGCGTGCGTACAGATACTCGGCCATAGCGAGGCCTACGAGGTTGAGTACTTCCTTTGGGTTGTCTCGAAGTATCTGCTGCTGAAGATTGGTAAATTTATATATTTCCTCAGATGTGATGAGATCGTAGCCCGGTGGGAGTGGCGTCATGAGCAGTCGAAGAACATCCTGCAAATATCTCGTTCGAGAGGTAATCTGCACCACTTGTGGCCAAGCGGGCCCCAGGCTCGGGGGAGGCATCGCAGTAGATGAGTCCGAAGTTGTTGATAGGATGGCACGCAGACTGAGGCATCCAACCGAGACCAGAAGAGGATAGATTCGAATGACTGAGGGCCGGTTGACATCTGTCCGAAGATAGGCAAGCCATTTCCCCATGATGGAATCGAAATGCTGAGTGTCGAACCTGCGCAGTCTAGTGAGCAGCATAGTGTAAGCCCTTTGTCTATCCTTATCCTTGTCCCAGGAAGCCTGTAGCCGTTGCACAATAGTGTGGAAGAGATTTTCCAAAGTTTTCCGATCCATGCTGGTGCCGGTGGACAGAGCCTTCTCGATTTCCTCCAAGTCACTGTCGTCATCCTGTAGCCGAGCAAGCATATTATCCGACACGGGCGAACATGCGTCAACAGGGTTCCGCCGATCGCTCATCGCTAGGTCCCTCGACAACACCACGGCCAACTCCTCCATCCCGGGAATCCTTGGAGCGAGGGAGACAAGAGCAGCCAGGAGCGGACGGGCGGCAAGCCCCTGCTCCTTATAGACTATCTTGAGTCTCTTGTGGAGGTGGGCAAACATGAGTTTGGAAACACCCAATGCCGCAAACACGAATACATGCCGACACACGGTATTAGTGATCGCAGCTAGGACTTCGACACAGGAATATTCTATCAGAGACCGCAAAATGTCTGCAAGCATCGACAAGTCTTCTGCTGCTTCTAGCACATGCCGAATGTGATCAAACATGGTAGGTGATATTTGTGGTCCACGAGCCTTTGCCTTTCCCTTCTCCGCGGAGCTTGGCGCTGGGGTTGGGACTATAAGGCTGTCTCTGAGCCAAAGACCAACTTCGGCCTTGAGCGCCCGTCCGCTGAAGTAGATGTTCTTGGCTAACTTTTTGACGGACCACGGCTTCCGTCGCAAGATGGGATCGTTAGGGTCCAGTGGCAATCCCAGGATCTGCTTGATGCACTTCAGCGCGAGTTCAGCATTCTGAGCTTCATCGGCCACGTTAAAAGCAGCTCGTCGAAGTATCCCGCTTCTGATGCCTTGTTGTGACTCAGAAAGAGCCCCTGGAGGGATCTCGGCAAGAAGACGGGTCGCCGCAGGCCCATCGGGGTGAACATCATCTGGGTTGGTGAGCCCTCCGCGGGCAATCAACCATTGAGCGTAACGCGGCACCAAAAACACGTCGTTGCGAACAAGCTCGCAAACGACGTGATAGAAGTCATCTTTGCGCTCTTTCTCTTCGCAGGGGTCGGTGTCCAGAAAGTCCAAAATTTCTTGGGTCACATCCAATCCGAGGGTGCTCCAGTGTCGCAAGATCCGGCTTGCCACGTATATCTTGGTCTTCCCTGGTCTGTACAGAGAGGTACACCACTCCAGTAATGCTCTTGCCAGAGCAGACTTGTCTTTGGATATGTTCCAGCACTGCTGGGGAAGCTCTTCTGGTATTGATTGCTGGAGTGTCCTGTCCAGCAACTGCACCAAGATGTGACGGGTTGCGGGCTGCGACCTGTTTGCATATGCCACAAGCTGCTCATTTCTAGAGCTGATGGCCAGAAATGAATTGAGGCGTGCCTCATCACCAGCCGGCAAACAAGTCTTTATGGTGTCTCGATATTTGAACCACACCGAGGGGCACACAAAGTTTTCGGGGCTGCCCAGAATCAGGGCATTAAGCATACGTGTCAGCCGTAATGGAAGAGGTTTAAGAAGATCCTTGTCCGGATGGTGAAAAACCTATGGAAGTGTGAGTAGGCCAAGCTTTTTCGTAAAGTAATAGAACGAAACGTACCAGATGATGGTGGCTGACAAGCGCCGCAACCAATCTACGGCCGTATCTCCTCAATTTGAGAATGTCTTTCCAGTATATCTCGGTTACAAGCATCCACATCGGGAGTCTCTGCTGGTTGGAGCTTTCGAAGCTAGATACGAGCCACTCCAGGTAGTGCTCTCGATCAAGCAGGTGGTGTTCATATAAATTCGTCGCCAACATTATACTGCCGCCTTGTCAGTAGGTTCTACGTGAGATTCGGAGATGTGTCAAGACTCACGAGTAATTAACCTTGGACTTCCACTCCTTGTCTTCGGACGAGAACAGAGCACTTTCAACAAACTTTTCAATAAGACTCGTCCATTCTTTTATCCAACGGATCTCGGCACCCAAACCAAGTGTGCTCCCGACACCACCTTTGCTGCGCTTGCAAGCCCTTATTTCATTTGCGCCAACGCATTTCGTCAGCCAAACAGCCCTGTCGATCGGGATTCGTTTGTTCAAACACTGTTCCAACAAGACTTGACCGCGGATCCCATGCGGTATAGTTCTGCTGAACTTCCGCAAGGGCGTCGCGGGGTTGGCCAAGTCATTTAACCAGATCTCTCGCTTTGAATCAGGAATAGTGACTCGGGGAGGTGGCCTAAACGTCGAGTGAGTTGTTATATGGGTATGATGCCGTCTATGTCCAAGCATGGCCGTAAAGAGCTGTGAGAGGGCATTGAGCCCAGACTTGCCCTTCAAGGCTGGGAAGATCGTGGCCTTGGCCGATTGTGTTTCCGGATTTGGGTTGAAGCCTGGCCGGTCGAAATAACCTTGCCTGATAATGTTCTCCGAGAACTTATCTTCAGGATGATTGCCAGTCCATGGGAAGAAGTCCGCATACCCTATTGAGGGTGCTGGAGCGAGGTTTCCCTTCCCTGTCCCGGGCTCTGACTTGATCCCGGCGTTCATACCCATTCCAGATCCTGTGCCTATTGTCATTCCCATGCCCATGCTCATCCCCATGTTCATACCCATACCCATATGCATACCCATATTCATGCTAGAGCCGGTGCCCATACCCGAAATCACAGGCGGCCCCATGGGGGTTGCGCCGCCATGTATCCTCTTCTTTACCTGTGGGTCGGCATTCCCATGGGTATAATACCGTGGCGCGTCCGCTGGTATCTCGACCTTCCATACTTGCGCAGCGACTTCCTTCTTGGGTGCGTCTTTCTTGGCCTGTCGTGGTGGCGGCATTGGTGGCGGCAAAAGGTCGCGTCGGGTATTGGGGGGAGGGCGTCGTATGCGACGCTGGGGGAAGGGCATAGGAACATCAACATCGGTTGTTGGGGGAGGTATCGAGGGGTTGGGGCTCATTTCTCCCAGATCGGACGAGTCGGCGTTCGTGTGCATGATCCGGGACGGCGTGAAGGGTTTCGAGGATTCAATGGCATTGGGGGATTCGCTGAAGCCCGCCTGGGTGATGTTGTCGTCGGCGCCATCATGGAAGGCATCGAGTTTGAGCTCGAGCCTGAGGCGCGAGCCGCCGCGTCGTTGGGCGAGATATCGGGCGGGGTGTTGGGGTGGAGCGGCGGATAGGGTGGCGATGGAAGAAGCGCCGTCGGTGGCTTCGGGGGATGTGAGATCGATGACGGTGGTCTCCTTTCGCATCGGGGATGGCGGTAGCGGGCGCTGCGACAGACTCGGCCCGCTCAGCGTGCGCTGCTGAGGCGGTCGCTGTTGGACGCCCAATGGGGGCCGGGAGGTCATCTCTGAATATACAGCAATCGCGCCATGCCGTTCGATGTTCTCGGGGTGATGGAGCGCTGAGGCGAGTAGGTGTGAAGTAGAGTTGTAGCGACAAAATTGTGATGTTTCGTGATTGCGAAATCGCTGGCCGGTCGGGGGAATTCAGAGATGTCGTTCGCCGTCGGAGGCTGGCCCCTGTTAGTACCCCGGGACAAATGGGGGGGCGTGGCTGTCTCTTTACCTAAAGTAGAGCTGACACTGGGCCGGTACCACTCACACTCTCTCTGATTCACGCCCTGAGGTGCATTTCAACGGGCAAAACAGCTGCAACGTAACGTGGTCGAGGGGCCGCCTCGATCAAACTTTGGGAATACGCTTAAATAATCGATGCAAATTCAAGTTCGGGGAGATGGGCCAGAACCTGGAATGGCAGCAACTCGCAAACTCGCAATTCCCGCTCCGCGGCCCATTGCATGCCATGCCACATGTAATAGTATGTAGTGTATGTACGATTACGGATCCCATTACCTGGCAGCACAGTCATCCATGACGGAGCTGCCGGCCTGCAGTTAGGATCATGATACCTTACCACCTTCTGCCTTACCGACACATAAATGGGGGTCGATCCCGTTGGGTGTCCTCCGCGCTGGGAAAGTGCTGGGTAAGCGACCCTAAAACAGAGGCCCTCATTGGTATGCTGCCCCGCGGACCGTGTCCGCGAACACCACGGAATGGTCGGCTGCTTGGGGAAGACTCTGTTGGGTAATTTCCTTATCTGTGACAAATCCTGTCTTCCCTCACAGAAGGGCACCGATTGGAGTTGCTGAATGGATTGAATGCGAGCCACCCACCCATCAAACAGACAAATCGCCAAAATCGCCAAAATCCGCCACAGGCATGGTAGCACAAGAGGCCTGTCCAACAATGAGGGATCAACTCTCCGATGGCTCCAGATCGTGGAGATAGCCGTTCCGGCCGTCTCGATATTAGTCATGATAAGAAACTCCTTACATGCTCACCCCGAATCAGGACGGCACATGCACGCTGCCGGATCAGATGTCTCGGTTTTCAGCATAAGTGAGTGAATATACGACTGTCTGTCTTTTATCATTATGCTTTAGGCATCCTCACACAACATCTTGCCGATCACGACATTCGACCAGCTAACTAGCGGGAGTTTATCTTGTTAGCGAAGAGAACATGGCGGTCCGGGTATCCTACTTTACCTCTTGCCTCGTTTTCGGAAGGTCCGGTGACATCTGGGTGCCGTTTCATCAAAAAAGAAGAAATGTCCATATCAGTGAAAAAAGTGCGGGGTCCATTGATGAATTTAGAAGCTAAAGTCAGATTCATGTTGCTGCAAGTTTACGGCGTGGGGCGCGCGCGCCCAGATTCGCGGGAGCGATCTCGAAGAATAGTGGAGACACCCAGTAAACGTAATCGGTGTCCGTAGCTGTCGTCCTCCTGGAACACGCTGGTCACACAACATCGCATCGCATCGCATCGACGGTATTCTTGTCCGGGGAAACAATTGCGCAAATTCAGTCAAGATGGAGTTCAAAAGAGGAGAGAAAGATGTCCGACGACCGGATCTGAGTGAGTGTTTCCATTGTTCTTGAGGCTTCAATCGCACCCGATGCATATATTCTGACTTGCGCGTCCGCGTTTGATTGCAGTTGTCCCCTATCAAGAACCTGCTCCAAGAAGTGACGGCGGCGAGTTCCAGTCAACTCTCTCTTCGACCCTGCCTATGGCCGCCATCTTTATGCGAAATCGATACGTCGGGTGGTAAGATAACAAAGCCTCGGATGCCATTGGTTGCATGGCAATGATTGTGAACAAGTAAACTGATGATCCTGAATGGATAGGGCCGCTGTTGTTTTCAGCGTCCAGACCTGGCTCGGCGAATCCGAAGAGACCAAGAAGAGCAACAGCTCGCCCGGTTACTTTTCTGTGGGAATGTCAAGTAAGCCGTCGCCCCGATCGACCAGTTGCTTTTTTCTTATGTTCAGTTTGCTGACAATTTGTAAAGTCATGTCCCTCATTGTCACATACCTCCCTCTCTTCATGCCTCCACCCAACAACCTCCAGCAAGGGAGCGCCACTGGTGCACCGGCTCCGGTTCCCGCATAAATACCGGCCGGAATCACCAAGATACTATTGTACGTCCAACCAGGAACAAGACGAGGCAGTTGTGGTTGGGAACCGAGGAGTGTATGACGGGTGACCAAAATAAAGGACGTGCTGCCAGTTATTCTATAAAAAAAGCACACATTGGCTTGGTTGGCTGATGATGATTTCGGCGCGACGGACCTGTACGACTAATACCCAACTTAAAATCATAATTAATGTTGACTACGATATTTACTCCAACTGCGTCTTCGCGGCAGTGCTCCAGGGTTCGGTCTAAAGACAGTGCATCATACGCATCAGGATGAACATGTACATTTGAAGAGAATAAAAAAACGATATTTCGCGAAGCGCTCCCTCTCCAATTACTATTTCCACAAAACAAAAATAAAACTCCCGGGTATAATAACAATATATCTCTGCTCCTCATGGTCGATCAACTGAATGATGGCTCAAGAAGCGGTTCGAGTTGTTCAACATAATATTGAGGCAGCCCCAGCAGACAAATCTCATCGTTGGCCTCGGTGACTGATCGGCAATCGATGGTGGAACTGATCGGCGGCGACAACTTTCTTCCTTTTTGTCCACACCCCTTCGGTTGGAAGGAGAAAAGGAGAGCAGCAAATCATGCAGCACAGGCCGTCATCAACGAGGTTTGACTGTGATGGTGGCGATGGTGATTGTGGTAGACAAGTTTGGTTATGAAATGAGAGCTTAGTCTTTCCGGAGAGGTCTGAGATGGGAACGGAAAAGTTAGTTCATGGACAGTAAAAAAAGGGAGAATACCAGCCCAGCAGCAACAAAACTTACCCGCATCCTTGTGGTGTCGTTACGCCAAAGAAGCAATCGTCCGAGTTCTTAGGCACGACCTGGGCTTGCCTGATGGGAATAATGACGACACCGGCGTTGACTACCGAGAGGCACAGCGACATGGCGGCGGCGGCGAGAGCGAGGAACTTCATCTTGAAAAAAAAAAAAAGAGAAGTAGCTTCCAGAGCTCAGAGAGTATTGTCTTTTGTTGTTTTTTGTTTTTGTTTTGGAATCCACCAGGGAATGAATGTACAGGTACGTGTATAGTCAGGAGGTATTTACGGTAGGTGGCGAAAGAGTGAAAATATCGTCGTGGGTGGGTAAGTGAAGGTATATTCAGAAACCAGTTCTGGCGTGTGGGTGAAATTATACGATGGGGGAGAGATCGCTCGGATCGTGGCCCCAAATATGATTAAATGAACAAAAGGTTATATCCGCACAGCGGAGAGAAAAGAATGGAAATGGAGAAGAGAACGGACACCCACAAGCTACCAAGACAAACGAAAAATGGAGTCACAAGAGTTTGGATACGACGAGAAAAAGGGAAAGAAGCGCCGAAAGAGAGTGAGACTGACTGACTGGCGGCAAAAACAGTCCGTCGTCTCCCCCCCGTTGTGACCTGAAACCCCATTTGGATGCGACTCTCTCCTATCCTATCGTCTTGGTCTTTGGTTGGGGTCTGGGCTCGGCGAATGTGTGCGGTGCGGTGCGGGGCGGTTCGCAGTTTCAGGCTTGAAACCAGAATCGTGCAATGACGCGCAGTGTGTACCGTCTCACCCGAGCGAGCTTGGCCCTCTTTCCCTGGCGCATATATAATATAGATAGATGATCGAGACCATCCATTTTCTAAATGTTTCTCATGGTTTTCCCTCAACTTCAACAGAGAAATGCAAATTGAGGAAAACCAACCAAAGGAACCTCCCTTGGTGGCATGATTTGCTGTCGTCGGCGGATGTTCCTTTCCCGGCGAAGAACAACCCTGTGGCACGTGCGTGGCATGGGTTCTTTAGCAGGGGTTTGCTTCATCATGGGGGTCTGGAACAGACATGTCATGTCATGTCAAAGTTGCCAACGTTCAGACTTCAAATCTCGTTCCTGAAGACTCCCTATAAATCTGATACTTTCTGATTTATTTGAATAGACTGGTGGAAACTAAAAACCTGCTCAGCTCAAAGATATTGACACTAAGCACCATTTCCAGCTTAAAGGACGGACAACTCCAGAACAAACCTGGAACCTCAAATATCACTCCGCTGGACGGAGGACAGAGTGAGGTATCGAAACTCCAAATTGTCTCTGATAAACTTAATCCTCAAAATATCACAGCAAAAGGGGAAAAAGCAAATCTCGAGCACTAAATAAATCTACATACAACACCAAAAAGAAAACTCAAAAAGAGAAAATAACAAATCGGGGCCACCCGGGGATTGAACCCGGGACCTCTCGCAACAACAATGTTCAGGGTGTACCCTAAGCGAGAATCATACCACTAGACCAGCGGCCCTTATATGATTTGTTGGTGATGTTTCATTCCCTGTTTGCAATCTATACCATCAATAGCAAATACCGCTATAACCCGGTCACCAAACTGCCTTTCATTCTTTTCTTCAGTCCAGCTTGAATTGACAATGGTCCCGCTAACAAGCATCCAATAGGTGTGAAAAGGTATTATTTCTTAGGTATTATCTGGTAACGAGTTACAAACCAACCAGTAGACTGGCCAACATCCCCATCCACAACCCGTCCCAACACCCAGCACGAGATGCTCCGCTCCAGAACGGATAACTTTCCCAGGTCTTTTGCGGCCGAAGCACGATGTGACTCGGCTTCGGTGAGGCCGTGGGCGCTGGAGCGGGCTCCCATTCTCGGCACCATCCATTGTAGCCATGTAGTCCCCCTTGGTGGTCCAGGTACATATTGTTTATTCCAATTAGCTCCTCGTCAGTCCCGCAGTTCACATAGCGAGCCACCGAAACAGTATCCCTGGTATGGTCAAACACCAGATAAAACTTTCGGAAAAACATGCTTCCCAATACCCATGGCTCATCCGGCGACCTCGTGGCCTCAATGGTCAGCATGCACGTCCCGGTGTTTGGAATCTGCCGGATGAAATCCCCAAGCGACATCTTGACCCGATTATGTCTCTCGAAGATAAAGGTAAAAGTCATGTTTGTGTACTCCTTCCAAGTGCAAGGCACCATATATGGACCAGGCGGGGGATTCACCATGCTCTCAAAACCGGGCACTTTCATTGTCTTCAAGATGTCGACGACAATGAGAGCTGATAGGGTGCTTCGCGGGCTTGTGGCATTCAGAAGAATCTCCGCTGGAACTTGTGTACTCAGGTTACTGTGGATGTCGAACGCAGGAGTCCTGGAGTTCCAAACAAACCCTGAAGGCTTAAGAACATACCCTCGGCTCGAGCGCTCATGTACAGGAATTGAGACGAGGTGCCCAGTGAACTTGGAGTTGTCCAGGCCGCCAAAGATCAAGGAACCCGTTTCGTTCTTGGTATCGTCTCCGAGTGCCATGCTGAATATTCGCATCGCCTCGCTCTGATCCATTTGAAGCCACAATCTATCAAGGAAGCTATTGCCGCCAAGAGCACTCTGATTATTTCCACGACCAAGTCCGAGGATGCCGGTGAAAAGGTTGTCTGTGTCTTTTGCCACTCCGAACTGAAAATCTGTGATGGTAGTGCTAAGGTGTGTCTTGTTTCCAGGAATGTGTATCTCGTCCTTTACATAGTCGAAGGTCGCCGACGCGCCCCTGGCGTAGGTGATTGTCTCCTCGTCCAACCCCAGGTCTGTGGATGAGGTTTCTGATTCGTCAGGATCGTAGATTCCAGTGGCGATGCACCCCTCTGCCACAAGGCCCGGGAATTTGCTGCAACTGGGATTGACCCAAGTTTCGGGCGAGTTAATGTCGATGCCCAATCTAATAGCCTGGCGGGGGGTTCCGATGAGGACTGCCTAGTGTTAGTGAATGCCCAAATTCGGTTGACAACAGTAGAACTCGCCATCAACCATGAAGCCAAAGAATTGGTCATCTGTCACCGGAACATGGGGAGCCCTGCCTCTGACGTTCTAATCAGGGTAGGCGCTCACATGCCGCAGGGGAAGCGATATGGGTGCTGTGGCGGCGTCGGCAGTGAGGAGAAGCGGGAGCAAGGCAATGAGAATCATGATGTAAAAATATCTGAAGGTATACACCAGTTTGTTGTTTTATTGTTTTGTTGTTTTGTTCTCTTGACAGAGTTGGTCCTGGCCAGGGGGGTATTAGCAGACTTCAGGTTCGATTACATCATGTCATGGGAGATGTTCTTGCCTTCTTCCGGATCTCGGGAAGTTACCTTATCATCAGATGTGTAAACCGCTCCTTCTTTTTCAAACCGACAATGCCCGAGATTATTGGACCCCGGCGCTTTGAACGTTTCCAGGTTGTTGGCGCGTAGCCATGCGGTAAGTACGCCTTCCCCAAAATGAAGATGCCTTCCAGCAAATGAACAGGCCTTCCTAAACACAAATTAGCATCGTTACCTACATAATAACAACCCGCCAGGGGGTGGTTGCATTCTCCCTTCTTTCAGTCCGACAGAATCCACCCCTACCCAGCTTGGCGACCCGGCTCCGGCCCCGAAAGACCGGCCGGCCTGCCTGCCCGAGATACTTTTACCGATCCTAACCATCTCCCACTCCGGAAAATCACTACTGACCAAACGACCAAAGCTGCAGCCCACCTCTCAGATCAGATGATTCACGACCAGGTCTCAAGCCAGCCATGCCCGAGTGATCAGCGGATTCGTCGAAGTGGCCCAAGGAGCCCCCCTTGTTCAAAACAAACCTATAGCTCACTCATTCAGTTAAAAAAAAAAAAAAAAAAAAAAAAAAAAAAAGAAGAAGAAAAAAAGAAAAAAGAGAAATCAAAACCATCCCCGTGAATCAAATTTGTTCATCATTACCTACATGAGTTAGGTTACCCTCAATCAGAAGCCATACCTAACATGACCATCAAAAATGTCTCCCAAACTCCCAACAAAAAAAGAAATCACAAATAAAAAATCCCCGAAACCCAAATGCCCAATCTGAATTTACCGAAAGAAACCCAAAAAAGAAAAACGCCAAAAACATCATCTGACCTGCGAAAAATGCAAATGATATGCAAGAACACAATGCAAAAGATGATGCAAAAATCAAGGTTGCAATGATGTCCATCACCCACACCCCCTCCCTTCCCTTCCCTTCCCTTCCCAAGATCATATATATAACCCCGCCACAAGGAAAACTCAGAGAACCAGAAAAAGAGAAAGAAAAAAGAGCACCTCATAATCATGCATCAAAACGTCAATCCAATCAAATGCCGTTTCACGTTTCATCAAAACCCCCATTGAATCCGCAAACCAGCTTTCTTCCTTCTCTCTTCCTTCAATCTCATATCCCCCCCGCAAAAAAAAGCCACCTTTCCTCATCTACCTCAGCCTCTACCAACCAATTAAGCAACTCCAGCGACCTTCACCCTCCTCTCGGGTGAATATATCCTAAACTGCACAAAAATGACGCAGTCCTCCACAATGGTGCCCAAGCTTCCCAACAACCACGGCAGCGCGCGCACCAGGTAGTCGCCCTCCTGGGAGTATGAAATCACGCTCGCGCCGTACGTGAAGTTGCCCGTCAGCGAGAGCAGGAAAAACAAGAGAGCCAAGCCCTCGCACGATTTCTCCTTGTAGTTTTTGATGATTTGCGGGATTCGAGCACTGTGGCAAACGGGGCAAACGAACGTCAGTTTATGCACTTGATACTAAACTCAGAATTTAAGGGGTTTGAAGCATACCAGAGATAACAAACGGCGCTGAAATATCCCAGGATCATGCCCACGACGGCCTGGACATGGTTTGAGGAGACAATGGGGACTGCTACTACTCCACCGTCGTCGCCCAGAGTCGGGGGATTGGTAGTCTCGTCGTCATTGTTTCCCCACGCGCCCATCTTGTAGGAAAGAAACCAGCCCGCTCCGCCGACGACCCAGACTGCCGCCAGGGACAGGGCGTTGTGTAACCAAGGGTTGCTATCGGGGGTGTCATCTTCGCCGGTGATGATGCGTGTCAGGGGGTCAAGGTTGCTCGAGGCGCGGCGGACCGAGTGACGTCGATGCGAACCGGGGAGACCTGTTGAGCCACTGCGCGAGCGGCGGTGGTGCGACCCTTCGGTTATCAGCGGTGTGGATTCGGAGGGAGTTTCGGCGTCGTCGCATACGGCCGTGGTGTCCGAGTCTTCGGAGGAGGTTCTTCGGGGGGTCGAGTGGTGGTGGTGGTGTCCGTGGTGCTGCTCGCGCGCGCGCCGACGGGCGTTGATGGTGTTGTAGTAAGTGCATTGCGTGATGAGGATCAGATCGGCGACGCAAAAGTAGCAGGCGAGTGCGATGGTCGAAGGCGCGAGGGAGGTCCAGAGTGCGCCGGAGAGATTTGCGATGTCGCCTAGCAGCCATATGAGGAGAAACTTCATGGACAAGGCATCTGCGCTTTTCGCCTTGTAGTTTGTGATTAATTGGGGCAACTGGGACGCGGCAAAACCGTTAGTGTGCCATGTTTTTTTTCTCCTTCTACACCGAGTGCTTTGTCAACCATTGCGCGCCTACCAGTAGACATATCCAAGCCGTCAAGCTGACACTGCCAAAGATGCCCGACAAGGCCTCGCCCACGTTGGCGGCCTTGACAGCATCTGGGAGGGCCATGACGAAGGCTGCCATTCTCCGCGAGGGGTCGTTGTTTCGAACTGATAAGCGTGTGTACACCGGAAAAGGCGCTATGTCATTGGGATCAAAGAAGAGTTGAGGATCTGCTGCGTCATAGAAAAAGAGAAACTTTTGCGAGACGGCGACAAAGGGCCCGGACCGGTCAGGTGGTGGTGCGATGGATTTTGAGTCAGTCCTCTAGGGTGTCTTATCATTGCGGCACACCTACGGAGTCCAGCCGATCTTGAACATGGACGATAAGAGTTTTGATGCGCCAACGACCAAAACGGGTTACACCATCCCCATTTAAAAGCATCTGGTTGGACGGGTTTACAGAGACTTTGCGTCACACCAAGACCCTGCATTCTGTCATCAAAAAACCCCTCTCGCAATCTTTCCCATCATGAACAGTGACAATGACGGCTTCAATAGGAATCACCCCGCATCCGATCTGTGGATTTGATTTTTGTGGATTTCCTGTCGGGAGATGGCTTGCCAAGTCCTCCAGCCCACTGTTAAACCAGTTGCGATGGCCGGATTTCGCATCGTCTGGGATATTGCATCTTGGCGCGGCTGTCACTTATGGATTGAGATCGGAACGAGTGAAAGCAACGAGCTGACCGCCACTGACCGGCAATTGCTGCTGAATCTCAATGATTTTGGCAATGAAACCTAGGTCATGATGAGGGGTGTTCCCACCGGCTGGCTACCTACCCCTGTCGCTATTCGCTGGCGCGTTTCTCTGCCAACACCGTCTTGGGGCGGCGGCTGATTGACAGCATCCAGTCAGCAGGCCCTCAGGGAGTCAGCCCTGCCAGCTCACTTGATCCCTTATCAGATGGCTGTTTTATAACCGATCCCATCACATCCATCACGAGTTTCTCCTTATGTGCACTTGATTCATTTTTGTGTTTTTGTGCATATATATTGTTTTTGAAGCCATCGCATCTGGATAGCCTGCTCCTCCAGTAGGTCAGCATCATGAGGTTATCCTCATTAGCGGTCAGCGCGGCAGCCTTGCCTGGTGTTTTGGCATGGGGAGGTTGGTTATTCCTCACGTCCTCCCCACCTGTTTCTCCAGCACCCGCACAGACTGACCATATAAATAGGCTTTGGACACATCACAGTAGCATACATTGCCAGCAACTTCGTGTCAAGTGGCACGACCTCTTATCTGCAGACACTTTTGCGCAATGACACGGGCGATTACCTCGCCGGCGTCGCCACATGGGCGGATTCTGCCCGCTACTCAAAATGGTTCCGCTGGACCGGCGGTTTCCATTATATCGACGCCAAAGACAACCCGCCCACCTACTGCGGCATCGATTATGAGAGGGACTGCAAGAAAGATGCCGGGTGCGTCGTCAGTGCACTGCACAATTACACGACCCGCCTCCTCGACACGGAGCTTGCCCCGTATGAGCGTGCCATAGCGGCCAAGTTCGTCATTCACTTCATCGGCGATATCCACCAGCCGCTGCATACTGAGGACGTCGAGCGCGGCGGAAACGGCATCCATGTCACGTTTGACGGTGTAAACTTCAACCTTCACCACGTCTGGGATACGAGCATTGCTGAAAAGCTGGTTGGCGGAATTCATCGAAAGCCTTACCCATATGCAAAGAAGTGGGCCGATGAACTCACCAACGAGATCAAGGTGGGCAAGTACTCGTCCGGTCAGGTCGAATGGCTCAAAAATGCCAACATCTCGGACCCAATCTCCACAGCGTTGGCTTGGGCCGTTGAAGGAAATGCGTTGGTCTGCACCACAGGTGAGTAGTGCCCGATATCCTCAAATTGTTCAAAAGACGATGGTCGCTGACATATCTTGATATGCGTGCCAAGTCCTTCCTGAGGGTGCCGAAGCTATCAGGAACCAGGAACTGGGATCGGACTACTATGAGAAAGCGGCCCCCGTTGTCGAGGCCCAAATCGCAAAGGCCGGTTATCGTTTGGCGGCGTGGCTAGACTTGATTGTCTCGGCTCTCAAGGCTCAATCAGCCCCAGCATCAGCTGATGGTCCAGGCGATCTTTGAGGGATTCCGTGCAGGAAAAGTTCCAGGATATGTATGAAGGGTTGATCGTTTCGATGGTAGTTGGAAGCGGCACATAATTCCATCCTGTTCAAGCGGTATATGCGATCCTCCCGGAAGGGACATCTTTCGAGAAGGAGCTGGTGATCATCGGGGATATTGTCCGCGGAGATCGTGGCGTCTGCAAGGCAAGCCAGTTCCCACAAAACCGCGGTGATAATAGCTACAAGCTTTTGTGTATGATCATCCCGTCCGTCATGGGGATGCAATGGTTTAAGCGCCCCTATGGTGGCATCAACCTTGGAGTGCTACCGGTTTCGTTTTGGCGATCTTCAGTCACGGATTTGAGGCTGTCAAGGCTGATAACGTAATCGCAGTCTGTGGCTGCTGTGCTCCCTGTTTCTTGTGTAAAGTTTTTCTGAGCAAAGGGTTGATTTGGCTTCAAAGTTGCAGTTACAGTGTTTCAAGACAACAAGTCTCTTCTCTTCAAAGGATTTGCAGGGTGTGGGAGATGTGAGGGGTTTCTGCGATGTCTCATGACACACAGGGGTCAACATTCAGAAACAAGCGCTTTCCGCCCCCTTTTCAGCAGTTTGTTTGCCAGAGCCCTGAACTTGTTGCCGGGTTTTTGGGTTCGCTGTTTCTCGGGGTTCTCAGCTTCTGGTATTTGTGTGAGTAAAAGTCAAGAGAGAGGCGAATATGCAAGCAATGATGATGAATCATTCGCTTTGGATGAAACATGAGAAAAAAAGAGAGAAAAGGACTTCTCATTTCCCGCGCACTGACCACGTTACGTACCAGGGTTTGGTTGGCGGGAAATCGGGTTTGGGGATCATTTTCCGATGGTAGTGAGGGGTCATCCTGCCATCTGTTCTTCCATCCCAGCTGACGGTTTCGATGAAACAAACTGTCGACGAGCCCGTCAACAAAGATCATGGTTGTTTCGAATCTCGATTGAGTCCGTGTAGGTTCCGGGATCCCCAAGTCGACGACGGCAACATCCCTTATTACAACCACGAGCAGTCTGACAATCTGCAGGGTTGCGGCTCGATTTGTTTTCCATATACAGTCTTGACAGTCGTGAAGACATCTTTGCTGACTGCAGAGAGACCCAAAAAGGGGGTTAAAATTTGATTTGTCATTTTAGGAGTTTTCGAAAATCCTTGGTGGCTGTTTCTGTCGCATCGTCCCGTAACAGGGACTGTTTCCAAGCCAACACCATCGAGGGCACTGCAACTATCAAGAGTTCCGAGGAGTACTCGCTGCTACACAGCTGATGAGCATTACCACATCGGGGGAAACATGTGTGGGGTGCGGGCTCAAAATCCCAGACCTAGGATCAACAATCGCCATGATGCCGGGCAGGCCGAATCATTGCTGAGAGTGCCCATGATCCGTACCACAACGAATGGCCTCCCGGGTTGGTTGGAGAAGTCGGATGAGATGCCGAGCAACTGGTTCTTCTTGCCGTACGGCGTAAATGTGGGAATAGAGTCCTGTGGAGTTTTGAGAGCGAGCAGGGGAGCATGTATCACCAGAAGCCTTGGCCTCTTCTGCTTCCTATTCCCTATTTCCGAGAAGTAGAAACCATGGCCTGATACAAGTAGATATGTCATCACATCCCAACCGACCAATGCGCAAAACAGATGGTTGAAGATCTCGACTAACTGTATCTCTACCAGCCTGTCGGTGATCGCTAACGGGGACCAAGCCGGAGGGCGGCTCTTTCTTCGACGGCAGCATCTTGAAGCCGGACGGTGGTTGAATGAAGGGATCGCTGGCCGGACTCGGCAGCCGAGAAGCGCCTGGAAGGAGAATGTGGGGCATCGTCCGACTGCAAGGAACGGAATCAATGCTTTCTCGCTAGCGCTTCATCCCGAGACACAAGCTGCCCGATCGTCCTTAAGCGAGCGAGTTGATTGGCCAAAGCTGGGATGAACAGGGGGTGCATCTTGGGTCCTGGCACAGTCGCCGCATCAACTTCCATCCAGCAACCCCCTTCCAAGTGCACGCGCTCATCGGTGTCGGATTGGCGCTGACAGGTCGTTGTGTTTCCTTTGCCGTTGTCGTTGCCGTTGGGTAAGCGGCCGACTTTTGTGCGATGCGAGCAACCTGTGGGCAGCTTGGAGACCCCGGCAGTTCGAAAATCTGGGGGAGTTGAGCAAGGCGCCTCGCTGGCCGCAAAGAAGGCCCACGCACATTAATTTCAATGGATCCAGATATGTACAATGTTCAACATCATCTGGGAAAAGGTGCCAATCGAAGTGTGAGGGCACCCTCCTTCTGTCAGTGCCAGTCAGTTGCAGACGGATAAGTATCAAAGTTTTTGCCAGGACGCACTCCAAGGCAGGTACCCGTCCCCCCAAAACTTTGGAATTGATCCTTCCCAAGCTCATCTGCAAGGTACCCGGCACCAATGGCACCGTGATGAACTTGAATCTCAGGCAGGAACGCGGTACCTTCCTTCTGTCAGCCTTGAGAAGTTGAGAGAGTTTTGAGTTTTGAGCTATGACGGAATCTTGGTACCTTTCTCGGTGATTTGGATTTCTTTTTGCTCTCAGACGGTTCTGACGGCTCCCTGAGATAACCCCCCCACCCCAGTCTACATGCTGGTCCCCTGCATCGTGTTTTGGAATCATGGAGCTTCACCCCTCCGCACCTCCTGCTCTGAGCCTCCTGCCGCCGAGCTTCCCACCATGCAGGCTTCCTGGTCGCAGAAAGCTTGGCGGCAACACCCTTTTTCCTTTTTTTCCTCATTTTTTCTCTTTGTTCCTTGCACCCACGGGGGCTCGAAACTCCTTGGCTTGCCGGGATATGAGAAACGTCGGCTTGGCGGTATCGTCGGATCGTCGTCGCAGCACATGCGTTCCTGTCTCTTATAATACCTACTAGGGCTTCTTTTATCCCATCTATTTCTCTCTCTTCTCGCCATGTCCCTTTCTTGCCGTGTGCGGTGGTAGTTGTGTCGTTTACATTTTTCTTCTTTCTTTCCTTCACTCGTTCCTTTCTTCCTTCCGTCGACACTAGCTGTCGCCCACCGTTCCTTTCGACCAATTTTTTTTTATTTTATTTTCTGACGGTCTGGTACCATCTTCACGTCCAAAGCACAACCCGAGGAGCCTAGTCTCTTCTCTCGACGGTCCCGTCCGAATCTTTTGTTGTTTGCAACTTTTCTCGCCACAAACACCCATCATGTTGATGAAGTCTGCGGTGGCGGCCCTTATGGGTCTGGCCATGGTTGCCGATGCAGCATCCGTCCCCTCCAGCTCTCGAACTTCGGCGGTGGAAAGGAGGCAGAACAGGTTTAATGGTGGAAACCGGTTCGGCGGTGGTAACGGCGGAAACAACAACAACAATAATAACAACAATAACAACAACGGAGGGAACAACAATAACAACAACAACAATGGCGGAAACAACGGTGCTGCTTCCAACACTTGCTTGGCCGCCAATGCTGTTCAGACTGGCTCTGCTTCCACGGGTCAGAACGGTGCTGCTGCTGCTGATGGCCAGGTCAACTCCGCCACTGACACTGCCAACTTCATCAACTTCTGCGCTGGCAAGACGTTGACCAACGGTCTGCAGAACCGGGATGGCTCCTGCAACGGTATTCGTAAGTGTCACCTAGTATTTGATTTGCAACGAGAAGAAACCTGACCCCAGACTAGCCATGGGTGAGATTCCCTCTGCTCAGCGCATGGTTTCGACCGTCATTACCAACCCCAAGAACGGCGATGATCTCCAGCCCCTTACGACGTTCCAGATTACCGTCCAGGTTGCCAACATGCAGCTGGGAGCCTTCACCAATGCTACCAGCACATACTACTCGGCTCCTCAGAAGCTGAACGGAGGTGGACAGATCATTGGCCACACTCACGTCACCGTCCAGGATACCGGAAACACGATGAACCCCACCCAGCCTTTGGATGCCACCCAGTTTGCTTTCTTCAAGGGAATCAACGACGCCGGAAACGGCAATGGTGCCCTTTCTGCCGATGTTACTGGTGGTCTCCCTGTTGGTTGCTACCGTGTCTGCACCATGTCCAGCGCTTCTAACCACCAGCCTGTCCTGATGCCCGTTGCCCAACGTGGATCTCAGGAGGACTGCCGGTACTTTACCGTCGGCGGTGCCTGCGGCAACGGTGGCAACAACGGCGGCAACGGCGGCAACAACAACAACAACCAGGGAAACAACAACAACCAGCAGGGCAATAACAACCAGGGCAACAACAACAACAACAACAACAACAACAACAACAACAACAACAACCAGGGCAACAACCAAGGTAATAACCAGGGCAACAACCAAGGGAACCAGAATAATAACCAAGGAAACCAGGGCGGAAATCAGGCGGGCGCAAACCAGGGCGCAAACCAGGGCGCAAACAACGCCAACGGCAATAATAACGCCAACCAGGGTGCCAACGCTGGAGCTGGCATTGGTGGCCCCATTGGCGGTGTTCAGCGCCCCTCCATCGAGGCCTCAGGTGACGCTCAGCGTCCCTTCAGGGTCCAAGGCAACACCTTCCCTGACCGCACAGCCGCCGTTCAACGTGCCTGCGCAATTCAGAACAACCTATGCGCCGATGCCATTAACCAGGGCAGAGCTCCTGGCAAGACAACTGCCGATTGCAATACTCAAGAACAAGCCTGCAGGCAAGCGGCAGTTTAAACGCAACGGTTAGACATTTTCTTTGGCTACCACCCCCGACCTTTCCACAGCGCAAGGCCTCTTTAAAGTCCATTTTGGAGTTGCCCTGGTCTCCATCATACACAAACATGGTAGAACGGGGATGGGCGCGAGCCCACTCGGAACCTGGCCACACCTTTGGATGAGAAGTTTTGGAGAGCTTTGATACCCGGTCGGACCTTCTGGCCCCCGTGTCATTGGATGATTGGTTGTGGTTCACGACGGAAGGGAGTGTGTAAACCACCATTCTGTTTCTATGTTTTTATCCCTAATTTTCTGGCTGTTGTTTTTTTTTATTTCTTTTGCAGGCAGGCGGGCGTTGCTGTTTGAGAAGAAAGCCTTTTTTCCCAGCTATATTTTGGAATCTAAAATATGTTGAAAAAAGACTCAATCTCTTAGCTTTGTCGGGTTATTTTTGTTTTCTTTATATACTATTTTTTATATTTCGGGAAGAACTGATGAGACATACACACACACACACACACTGGCTTATGACTATTCTGAGAAGATGAAAACTTTCCTTTTGTATATGAGTGACACGGAGCGGTGTTTAATTGTGATATAGAACGAGTGAGTGGTAGTTTTGCAATTTTGAAATTCTCGGTCTGGGACTGGGGTATCAGAGTTCAGTCTATGTATTACTCTGCTCAGTGTATTGGAGAAAAGGGGGCGCTAAGTAATACATGTCATACACACCGTAAGAAAATGAGGAAGGACTAGGGGAGTTGGGTGAACCAAAATTAAATCCTGTAGATAGAGGGGGGTGAAAAAAAATGTAACATGGATTTCAGGGTTTGAGGTCCTTGTTTCAGAGTTCTGTCATGCTTTCTTTCTCCTCTCGGCAATTGTTGAAGCCGGGTTGGCTGTATGTAGTAGACTAATTTCTTTCAAGTTCTTCCCGCTCCCGCTCTTCGCTCTCAGACCTACCTGTTTCAAGTTTTCGGGGAAGAGGGATGGGAACAGCCGCGCGCTCTCTCTTTTCTTTCTGTAAGGTTTATATTATTATTATTACTTTTGTATGGGTGGTGTGAATAGAGAGAGATTTCGTGTAGGTCGGTAGATGCGATTCCTAGACGTATCTTGCATGGCTTCATAATGCCGAGCTCTAATACACGGTCTGTGGTTGGTACTTCCTGATGCGTGTGTGTGCGGGCTTGGTCATGATCTCTTGAAGAAGAGCGTGGCAGGCAGAGCGTTGAGATGATGATAATGGTGGTTAGGATTCCCAAGGCCTCAACACCATGCCGAGCATCACGAGATTCTTGAGGCTTCTTTTTGTAATTCGCCCTCTGTGAATCGAATGGATACATGATCATGAGTATATTGACGAGATTTTTTCTTCTTCTTTTTCTTTCTTTTTTTTTCGTATATATTATTATTGATTCTTACTCCGCTATGCCCTAGGCAGGGCTCGTCGGTCCCTCTACTGCTATATACACAAGGAAAACCGTACCGTGAAGGCCGGCTGAAAAACCTCGTATCTACACTATAGAATCATTCCATTGGCCACAGCCAAAGCTGTAGCCTGTATCCATATCATACGGTGTAAAGGAAGCCTTCTAGGCCATGGCTGCCCTATACAGGGTCTGGGTCTTCCACTGATTCCAGCTCCAGCTTCCTAGCCAGGCTGTATTCCAGTAGAAGGCCTGTATCCATCAGCCATGCCAGAACCTTCCTTGCAAGTCTCCTGGCCCCGGGGGTCTGCCCCTGCAAGGCCACCTGTAAGTCTCTGCGGGTATAGAGCATCGTTGCCACCCAGGTCTTTAGCTTCGGGGGGTCTGGGCACCTTTTTTTCGTATATATATATAGTTATATATATATATATATATAAAATTGGCATATAAAACACCAGAAGCTTCTCTAAATTCACTAGGCAGAAAAGCCCAGAGTCATCCTCCTCTCACTCACTTGCTCCCACCACACACCCCTCCCTCCTCCTCAACCCCTCAAAGCCCCCATAACCCTCCTAACCTCCCCCTCCCCATCCAGATTCTCCCAATGCTCAACAGCCTTCACTTCCCTTTTACTACCACCACCACCACCACCATCAAACCGCTCAAACCACTCAAACCTCCAAACCCCACAAAACCTGGCTTCCACTTTATCTTTCTCCTCATTCCCAACCTCCAAAACACCAAAAACGCACCCAAACCTCTCATTAACCATCACATTATCCACTCTCATCTTAACCCTCCCGCCCCCGGCAAACAACTCCTCATGCTGCTGGCAAGCCTCAACGCCAACCAACGGCCCGGACCCCGTGATCGCCCGATCAGCAGGATGCAGCACCACATCCTCGGCCGCGATTTCTTTAAGCCTCGCCAAATCGGCGTATAGATACAAAAGCAGGGCGCGGGGGTCGGTGAAAGGTGGTTTGTCGCCATTGTCATCAGGGTCACCATTGCTGTTCTTGTTGTTGTTGCTGCCAATAGGCGAGGAAGAAGAAAAAAGAGACTGCCCCTGATACTGATCAGCAGTGGTAGTGGGAGTCGGAGTACCAGGAGTAGAGATAGAAGCAGGTAAAGTGAATACCGGAATCGAAGAGACTGGTATTGGTGCTGGAACCATTATTTATATGCTTTTTTCTTTCTTTTTTTGTTTTCTTTTCTTTCTTTCTTCCTTTTCCTTTGGTCGTAGAAACTGGTTCACCTTCACCGAAGCAAACAGCATGTACATGCAAAATGACTTTGCGGTTGAAGAGAAGAAAATCAGGAAAAAAAAGGAAAATAATGACAAACATACCACACACGAAAAAAAAGGATGATATCATACATCCCAAATTCGGATGTCCGAAAAGTGGGAAAGGGGGAAATGGTGAGGTGCCGGTCGGGATCTGTGTAAACGAGGCGTCATTATTTAACGGCCGTTTTCACCCATCCGTTCTGGTCTTTGCTCCGGTAACCAGCAGCCATGTGTTGTCGATCCGTGATACCCGAAACTACCAGAATTCACTGCTTGGTGGTATGTGTGTTGTGTTTCTAGTCTATTTATTTACACCCCTATAATAAAACTTTTGTTACAAAGACCATGAAAAATCAGAGTAAGCCACGCACTAATAAACCTTTGCTCCCATACACACGTTTCTTTCGTATACATTTGTGAGTTAAACTCCCAATCTCCTAGAAATACAACACATTTTGTCGCCGCCGCCGCCGCCCAATGAATGCCATGATGCTGTTGTGAAATGATGCCCCAAATGATGCGCGCGTAATGGAACGCTCTATGCTGCAAGCACCGGGAATGATTTCGAAAAGAGGGATCCCCTTTTTACCGTTTTATGTACCAAACCAAACCGAGAAACAAAACTCATCCAGAGGGAGGCCTAGCTTTCTTCCAAAGATAGGCATCCAAAAAGATGGCCAAGAGGCTTGGTATCGAATCCAAAGAAATGCCGGACAACCGAAAACATCTTCAAGAGTCGTCCTCTTTCTTATCGCCAGCGCGCATGCGGTCGTTCCACTTGCGTTTTCCCACCCGGGTCTCGTAGTGCGGCGCTGCCGTCTTCACATCCTGCATCACAGACTCCATGGCACTCCTCGTCTTGTTTCTATAGCAGTCCACTAAGACAAATGTCAGCAACCCATTGTTGTTTTTTGATAGCAAAAAAATGAGCGACAACTTACAGGCGCGCTGCAAAAACACCGTTCTGCCGGCAAACACGCGGCTCTGGAGCCAAGCCATGCGATAACCTAAATCGTTCAGGCGAACCTCTTTCCCTCTGAATACCCTACGCATTCTTGGGATGGCCACCTCGCCTTCCTGTCCTTCACCCATGGGAACCTTAATCATGGTGCGACCTCGTCGAGAGGTGCCCCTTCCGGCGCGGCGGCCTTCAGTATCGGTCGTATTGTCATCTTCAACATCGCTGGCATCGTCCATGAAGAACTTGCTGCCGGTGGCGCTGGGCGGAGGGCTTTGCATCTCGCGGGGGAAGTATGACCTTGGGTAGACGCTGCTGCTCTTCCGGAAACTGTCAGGAATTTCGCGGGTATCCACGCCATCCAGTGTGACGCGCACGCGAAGGCGGCTTTGGCGATCACTGTCCTCAACAAGAATAAACTTGCGCTTTTTGGCCTCTGGGATATCGGGAAACAGATCCTCGGGCTCGTCACCACGTCCAATGCTTGCACGGCGCGCAGAGATGCCACCTCCATGAGGAGAGCCGCTTAGCGTGTCGTGGATCGACATTGAACCGCCATTGGGATGGCCGTTGTATGCGCCATATCCGGAGAAAACTTGTGATGGGCGCTCATCCGAGCCAGACTGCGCGGGAGGTTGGTGGTGATGATGGTGCTGCTGCTCATCAATGTACGAGTCTCCGTCACCTAGCGCAAGAGTGGTCAGCATTGTTGCCCGTATCAATTTGCGCGTGCAAAACCTCGAGGATGGTCGCCCATCCAACACGCGCGTCAGATATGTAAGTGTGATGCTTCCAAACCGACGAACAGCGCAGTGAGAACAACCCATAAACCTCCAAAAACAACAACAAACAAGGACGAAGCCCTCGAGGTGTCAATCCACCTCGAGCTTGACAAGAGACAATCCTTTTTTTTTTCGGGGTTGAAGCAAGTGATGTGTGCGAAGGTGTGCTGGTTGTATGTGACAAGCGAGAGCTGGAGGTTTGCCAGCAGCCAGACGACTGAACGACGACCGAAAACCAGCAAAACAAACTAAACAACAGCAAACGCGACTAGTGTAATGTACAGATCTTTCTTTTGTACCCTGTCCCTGTTGGTCGCCCAGGTGTATGCTCGAGATTTTGATGCCGCGAGCCGGTATATAACAAGTAGAGAAAAAACAAGAGAAAAATAACAATTACTCCCCAAAAACCAATTTAACGACCAAATTAATAAAAAAAAAAAACAAGAGTGAAAAAGCAGAGCGGTTTGAAAAGGTATCACACTTAATCACAAACAAACGCGCGCGCTTTTAGGCCATCTGGTGAAACATACCGACTTCATCTCCTCCCTGAGCGCTTCCGTCCGGACCGTGGTGGTGGTGCATCCCGGGGCCCATGTTCATGCCGGGCTTTCCAATGGCAGCGTTGCCGCCGGTGCCCATGGTGGTTGGCGTTGCCATGCCAGGACCGGTCGGGGTGCCAATGTGGGTGGCGTGTGGCGTTGTCGAGCCGGCCTTGTTGTTGCGGTGGTTCATCTTGGCCATGCGACGGACACGACGACTCCTCAGCTTTGGATCCTGATTGCTATTACGCCAGCTGTCAACAGCTCTCTGGATAAGACCTCTCTTGCCCCGAAGCGGTGGGTTGAGCTGCGCAAGCGCCCACCCGACTGAATTGCATTCGGTTTCGTATTGCAGACGATTGCCGCGATACTGCTCCTTGGGGCAGCAAGCCCGAGGATACACGCAGTTCTCCGTTTTGAAGTCGTTTGACAGCTCATCCTGGTTGACGGACTCGACGTCACAGCGAATTGTGTACTCCATCTTGACGCGATCCCGAGAATACTCAAACGCAATCCACTGAACGCCGTTCGTGTCCTGTCTCACCACCAAGGGTGTAGTTGCAGGAATAGGGCCTGGGGCCGCATTCGGGTTCACACCAGCACCGGCGCTGTTGGGGGTTGAAAGAGGAGCACCGTTCTGGGAGGTTGTTGACGTCGCGCTGCCAATCGATACAGGGGCAGGAGCCCTTGATATTTGATGATTCAGGCTGTGAGTCTCAATCTTCCCTGGTCGCGGGCTGACCGCCATCTGCGCTTGAGAGTGCTGTGTCGCATGCTGGCTCATCTGGTGCTGAGGAGCTGTGTGCGACATCATCATGCTCGGCTGAGAAGCCATGGACTGGTGAGATTGTTGCGCATGCTGCGCGTAAGAAGGAGCAGCCTGTGCAGACATGGACGAGTACGGCTGTTGAGGGGCGCCATAGTACATGGACTGCTGGTGTAAATTCGATGGAGGCTGTCCATAGATGCTTCTCTGCTGGTCATGACCCGAAGGCGATGCTACCGAGGCCGGCGAGTTTGACTGGGGAGTGTGATATGACATTGGAGGATAGGGCGGTCTCGGCATTGTGGCAGCCATCATGTCTCCGGTATCTGAAAATGGAGGTTAGCACATTTGGTATGGTGTTTTTTTTTATCGCGCTTGGCAAAATGATATGAAAAAAAATTGCTTACCTGCGGAGGTGTATCCGCTCGTCGCACCCGGCGTGCTGTATGGGCTCGGGTGCGTTTGCTGCGCGTAATACGACAACGAATGGTCCTGGGCGCTAGTCCCTTGGGGCTGTTGCGGGTAAACTGAGTGACCAGACGAGTAACCACTGGAGTGCGGTTGCTGCTGCTGTTGCTGGTGATGTTGCGCCGGGGCCTGACTGTGATGCTGCTGGTGAACAATGCTCGAGGGACGAGAGTGCTGCAGATGGGGAGGAACAGGACCCTGTTGATGGTGGGTGTGATGCTGCATAGAGGAGACAACCATTAGTCTTGCTGTACAGGGTTGCTTGTTGAACAAAAACCATGTGTGTTCTGGAGCGCCGCAGACGCGTCTGGGAATGTTGTGCTTTTTTTTTCTTCTCTTGCACCGCGTGCAAGGTCTGGGCAGCCGGCAAGTTCTGGAGTCCCCTGAAAAAAGACGAGGGATCCACGGTTGAGGGGGGCTAGCCTCGGGGATTTGGGGTGGGATTTGTAGCGTAGGACAAGGCCCTTCCCATCCCGGCATCCAAAACTGACTGTTGAGGAGCCAGGGAGTCCAGTGCTACCCACACTCTTCGAGTGGAGCAGAGAATCCTCGGAATCACCTCCCGAGGTTTCGAGATTTCCACTAGGTGTTCTCGAAATGGCAGAGTGGTATTGACGGTGAAGGGGGTTCTACTGACCAGGAGTCTGTGGTGTCTGCAGTATTGCGGCGTAGAAACGGGAACGAGAGAATAGTCCAATCTTGACTAAGACGGGTGAAGGGGTATAAAAAGGGTTGTGGGGATGGCGGTGTTAAGTGTGACTGGGGGGTATGGATATGTACCAGAGAGAGAATACCGAGGATGAATGGATGAGATTGGGCGGAAGGGGGTGGGGGGATGAGACTGATAATAATGCTTGGCCAGTCTGATATAGGAGAGGCACACGGAATACCTCTCTTTTTCCGTCTCGCTGTCTCTCTCGCCCTTCAGACCTTGCTTGACGTGTGACTGAGAAAAGCCGACAAGAACTGGAACTGTGTGAAGGAATTCTCTGGTGTGTGTGTGAAGATGGATGAACCAAGGATGACGGTGGGACAGCAAGGGCATGGAAGAAACACGAACAGGGGGGCGACTGCCTTTTAGATGAAATGGCCAATGACGGGACGCTTGCAGAGCCGAGTCCCATGACTATTGCCCAACGAGGACTGGTGGCCCGGAGCTAGCCACTGAGAAGGAAACCTCTCTGGGTTATTTTTTCTGGCAGGTCCGTCCTTTGCCTCTGTTCGCGCTCCAATGCTTTGGGCAGGGACAAGGGGCGGTGTGTGGGTGGACACTGGACACTTGCGAGAGCGGACCCATCACCTTTCCACGTCAATCCCTGTCACCTCGCGGCAACCCGTCTCTCTCTCACACACACACACACACTCTCACTTGAGAAGAAATCGCGGTACCCAATGGTCCTTTTCATTTTGTCTCTCTCTCACTGCGTTTGCTTGGAACAAATATGTCGAGCAGGACGGTTTGGCCTCGCCTGCACGAGGGTGGCTGGGTAGATCCTCGATCCTCGATTCTCGTTCCTCGTCCTCCACCAGCACTGGCCGATGGGTGATTGAGTTACGAGGTACGGGGGTACAACAATACTCGCAGTCCCGTAATTTGGGATGGCATTTGCAGCCAACTCTGCAGAGGCCGCAGAGGCAGGCGAGACATTGGCCTGGTCATGCCTCCGAGAGAAAACTTGCATGTGTGGACCCCGGTCGGGTGTGCTTGAGAGAGCGAATGATTGGGGGGGATGGGGGGATTGGGGAAGAGAAAAAGAACGTGCTGGCCCTGTCGCTCTCCACACCATGCGCGTTTGGGAAAACACCACCCAAACCCCACAGCGTGGTCAATTGCCTCCAGGGTCCCCACCCGCTAACGGCGCGACTGACTCTAACCATACTCTAGAACGCCAAGCAAACCGTCCTGGTACAAGTTGTGCTTGAGGTACCCAAGACATGGCGAGACCGTCACACGATTGTCGTCAGCGGAGACACCTGACTCCCCGAAGGAGGCCACTGGTGTTGATCGCTCGATCTTGATGTTTTCTGATGTGTTTAGGTGATAAGTGGGGGGAAGGGTACGGGAACAGGGAAACGGCTGTGAGGTGATGGGTACCAAATTGGGAGGCAAGTTGTTCCCAGCCACACCGCCGTTGAGATTCTGTCCGCCGTTTGACTGGCCATGCTTGCTCGGGCCCGCCACACCGGGGAACCCAGCAATGGCTGACACGCCATTGAGAAGGCAAGTCCACTGTGAGTGGTCCGGCGGCAGCCATCCAGAGAGATAGCGGGAACAGTTATCGCCATTGCTTCCATGGAAAGGCAGGATGATGTGTTCTGCAGCCAGCCGCCGGCCAACTCGTCTTGGCTCGCACTCGTGGCTTGTTGCTTTGTCCGGCGACGTCTTGTTGGCCTCAAAATTCTCGATGGTGCATTTTAACGATGCGTGCATCCATCTTGTCCAGACCGAAGGCGCACTACGCATCTCGGCACTGCCCCTGTCGCATGCTTCCCGGTGCCCTGGCTTGTGGTGAAACAGGACCGCCCCTGCAATTCCCACAAACCCTGACCACGCATCTTCAACCAGTCAGGCTTGCGACAGGCACGCCGTTTTTTTCTGGAACAACTCAAATCCAGGATCTTTGGGTAAGGAAATGAACAACGGTCTGGCTTCGATGACATGGGGGATATAGGCTTCTTTCAACATCTGCTGCTGCCACGCTTGTGCACATAAACGCCATCCAAGAGCGCAACACTCGCATGCAGCAAGGGGTGCCGTGCTGCATTTCTTTGCAGGGTTCATATCAACTGCCGTGTGAAGAAAAAGTCGCTTGACATTACCTAACAGCGCGCGCAAAAAAAAGAAAGAAAAATCTCGACGTGCTGCGGGAATCGGGGTTGTCGGTGATGTGTGGGGTGTGGAAAGAAAAAAGCAAAAAGTGGCACTCACCGAGTCATGGCCGGGCTCTTCCTTGAAGTGGCTGGGCGCCCGGTGCTGAGCCATCTTCAGTCCCATAGAGTATGACCTTTCCACCTTGATGGTTTTTGAAATTCTGAGTGCGGAAAGATAAGTTAGCAGGATTGGATACAACAATTTAGTCAAGGGTAGTCCGTGTCGAATGGTGGGTTGCGACCCGTGGGACATCAACGGAAGACGCTGATCGGCTTCAGGGAATTGATGGATAAGTAACCAGGAAACCAGGTTCCCACGCGCACCCGTGCACCCATCGCGTTCAAACGCGACCACGGTTGGCAAACTCGTCCCATGGACACACGAGAGACAACGCGCATATGTTCCGGGAGCGGATGCAATGGAGATCTTACTCACAAAAATTATCTCTTCACCACTCTGTCAGAGAAGTCACTTTCTCGTGCTGAACCACGAAATGGGCTGTTCTTTTGGTTTCTGCTCAGTATGTGTGGAGTCGACGAAACGCGCTGTCTTGATGGCGTTCTAGAATAACTGCAGAGGGAGAAAATACACCTGGTCAGCTTTTTCTGGTCTTTAGTTTGCCGCGCCGTATTTTCCCGTCTTCAAGACACCGATTAATGGAGAGAAAAAAAAGAAAACAGGGGCATGCTGCATGCTGCAAAATTTCCCAGGGCTTCATGCGATAGCCAGAAGCGGAACTAGGGTGGAACATTGCCGAGATTGAAACGGGATCGTGCTGGGTGTGACATCGCACCCTGGTTCGATTTCCGAACGGGTGGTGCATCAGAACTTCCCAATTGATTTGCCAACAGTCCAACACGAATGAACAGTGGGCGACAAGTGCGACGAAACATGATGCTTGGAAAGTATGAGGAAATGCACGTACCTTGGAATTTACCTCAGTGAACCAAAATAGATTCTCCTTGATACCGCGTCTAGAGTCACGTCACCCAGTGTTAGATGCTGTTCTATGGCCAGTGAGGAAATCAAAGGGCAAAAGCGAACGTCCGGTCTGGACGGAGTATCAAGAAACAGACCGCCAAACCCGAATTCCTGGTTCGCGCCCGTTTCCCAAAGTCGGGTGCAAGGAGCAAAAAAACGATGTTGTAGCGTACCCCTTCCCAATGGGTTCCCCGCGGTCTTCGCGCTACGGCTGCTGCCAATTCTCAACGACGTCTGTCTGGTTTCCTTAGTTAGCCGTGTACTCCCCCAAAATGGTTCTAAAGTAGCGATAAATGTGTCCCCGGGTCCCAAGTCGGTGAAAGGACCCTGACAAGGAAATTGCTGCACGAACAGCTGCTATGACGCAATGCCACGAGGTTTGTGGGCTCGATGGGATGAGAGCAAGCGGGCGGCAGGAACGGTCGTGGGTGTGCCTTGCACTGGTGAATGATTCGGCATCCGGGAAGCTGCTTAAGCTCTGCGTGTATCGAGGCACCAGGGGACAAGTTGCAGACTGGTACTCAATGTGCGGCCGACGATGGCCAGGCTTGTGACACAGCGAGGCGGGATCGGGGATGCAGCCATAGGCCGGTACGAGATATCAGGGCCCAAGGTCGGAATGTTTTAACTTGCCTATAGATGCGTTCTTCGCACGAAAATGCCTGATTGCGCGGGAAGGTTAGCGATTATCCCACAATGCAAGTTGTTCGCACAAGCAAGGTCCCTTGTCTCTCCTTCCTCCTGGTCTCGTCTTCTCCCGCATCCATGATTCGGATCCGTTCTCTCCCTCGCGTGGAAGACCCTCGGCTGGTGATTCGAACACGCGCATCCCAGTCTATCCCATACGGGGATCGCCAGCTTCTTGATGGAAGTTGCTCACCTTTGATGCGCAAAACTGCGGGTGCCAAAAAAAAACACAGAAAATCACTTGATGCGCGTCGGGCGCGACTTGAAGAAACAAGGTGATGTGGCGGCGGGCGGCGACACGAAAACTCGAACGAGCCAAGTGACAAAAGGACGATAAAATGATGAGCGCGCGCAGACTGAACGAAGCCGACGATAGGGAACAGAACAATGTCTTTCAAGATGCTTGCTTTTTGTCTGGTGTAGGTACGCGCTGATGAGTTGTCTTCGAGAAAGTTCGGATGAAAGGGGCCCGGTGACGGGGACTGAAGCAGGGATGATGGCGGAAAGAAATGCGCGTCGCCACTGAGTTACACCGCAGTTAGAAATCAGCATCAGCACAAAGTCGCCTAGCGCCAGGAGCAGGGTCTCAGATTAAACGGCCACGCCCACGCACGCCCAGCCTCCACGACCATGAGAACGTCTTGATTTTGAAAGAAAAAAGGTGGTGCAACCGCCGAAAAGGAAAAAGTGGAAAGGAAAAAATGACACGCTTGTGTGATCTTTTCTTGCTTATTTTTTTTTCCCCTTTCCAGTGCTCTTTTTCCTTCTTTTTTTTCTTTTTTCTTCTTTTTTTTCTCTTTTTCTTCTTTCCACTGTGGCTTTTCTCGATGGCAAACAATGGGACGGGATGACAGCGTGTCGCATCACCATATTCCACTTTTTTTTTTGGGCGAGAAACGAATCCCCAATGTCCCATGCTGACGGGGCGTGGGTTTGTTCATGAATTCGCATCCTGCTAGCTCGGCACGGTATTCGCGAGTGCTGGACCCTTGAGCTCGTGGAACGCGAAATTTACACGAGATCTCGACGACTCGACGATATCATGACGCCGCTGACCGAATTTGGGATATAAAAAAAATGGAAACTGCGCCATACCTGCGGTTGCGATCAAGCCTACACGCTATAAAGATTATGGCAGTTCGTAGAGCCTAAAACAGGACCGATGTGAAAGCTCAACGGTGAACCGGAACCGGGCCTAATGGATACTACAATCGATGGTTTGTTAGACCAAGTTGATAGACTGGATAGCTAGACGAGACAGAAGTTTGCTTTTTGCATCTGCAGAATGCAGGTTTGCGCCGCAAAAATCTGCACGAGCAAGCCTCTTCGGACTGCCGTCAAAGCGATTGGGAACCACCTGAAAAGCTTCATTTTCGCGGGACTTCCCAGCCCAAGTGTAATATGCAGGGGTACTGTGGGGGCTTTCAAAGACGTGCTGATGGAGACGGGCACGTGAAATGGCTGCCCGCTCGGGAAATTTCCAGGCAGATTTGGGGTAATTGGAGCAGCGACATGGGTGGAGGTAGGGGTGGTCGCGATGTGGTCGCAAGGGACAATTGAAACTCAATGACCTCGACGACATTCATCTCGATGAGCCTTATGGGGTGTAGAACCATACAAGAAACTTGTTAAAACGTACCAATTGTATACTACACACGTTGGGGTGAGAGCCCAGAGGAAAAACCGGTTCTAGCGCTAGGGTTCTAGGGAGGAATCGTGGAACTGTCAGTCAAGACATATGACGACGGAACAGAGAGTCTGGGGGGGGACCGCAAGGAAGGATAGGTCGGAGAGTTTGTGACAGAGAAGCAAGTGGGAGGGAAAATATGCTCACTTCTTTTTTTACTAATAATTACCCCGTTGACGCGTGGTGGTGACCTTGGATAAGAGATTGATAAAATCGGCGTTTCAAAATATGCTTCTTGTAATTTAAAAATTGGATGATCCGGGGCAAGTTGGGCCGGCAGACCACAATGTGTTGGGCCGCTAGGATATGATCCGTTCTGAAATGATGCGCTGTATGCAAATATTCGGCGATGATCCGTTATACAGGTGCTGCGATTTGTGATGCGATGCGATGCGACGCGTGATTTGGTGTCAACCACCAAAAGGAGCAAGGACAATGTTGTTTGTCGACCGTTGTGCCGGTGTGGTTTGCTTGCCTTCTTCCTCTCCACCTGTCTGGTGCCCAAGCCGGTGTGCTAAACAAACCCTGTCGACGAAGGACGGGACGGAGAGGGGAAAGATGGGGGGAGACGGGGGGAAGGCTAGGGGGTGGGTGTTCTTGGGAACGGCGGTGCGGATGTCTTCAACAGGGCCGGTCTCACGGTCCTTGCATTTGGCGGCAGGCCCCTGGTCAGCCTTCAAGGATCTAGCGGGAAGGGAAAAAAGGTACAGCAAGGTTTAAACAATTGGGGGTGGGAGACAAGGAGGGTTATGTACCGCCGACAGGTGGTAATTGGACGTCGGGGGCTTGGTGGCTGCTTGTCTCTGCACCCTCGAACAAGGGTGGTTGAGTGGGATATGGGATTATGGATGTTAGCACAGAACCGACGGACCGGATGGACGTGGGCGAGGCGACGACAGGCCCCAAGCAGGCGACCGGGAACAACAAAAAAGAACAAGACGAGTGACAGGGGAAAAGGGCCTCAAGGGCTGGTTGGTGGGATAATCGAGCTTTTTAAGAAGTCTTGGATGATACACACACAAAAGTTTGCCCACTGGCTACTTGCCCAGATGGTTGTCTGTCCACCTGCCAATGCCAGGTTGGGTGATGACTGGAGGGATTGGATTGGCGCTGGTGGCCAGGAACTATCGTCCCGGATCCTGCCCGCGGAATGGGAGAGGAAAAGAAAAGGAAAAAGCATTGGTTCCGGAGGGGGCGGTCAACCCTCCCAGAGAGAGCGAGATGCCGATGTGCTCCAATAAACCAAACCACCTGGTCACCGGAGACGAAACACGAAACATTGATCACCTTCCTGTATTGCATATCATCAATGCATTGCGTACACTCGACATTCTCTCCCGGAGATAACAGAGTCGCAAAAGCAGTTTGATCACAGTTGTTCCCCAAAAAAAGACCACAAGAAAAAAGGGTGTGGGTTTCCCAACGAGATAGGAACAGGGGCATGTGGCACATAACTCCTGTTGGCCAGAAACAAGTTGAAGACTTGGCAAGTGCCCGTCATCGGCAGTCTTCTCCCACCCTGATGCTCGTGAATAGGGGCAGGAAGCTGTGTTGCAATTTGGGACACGCTGCAGAACCTGCAGAACCTGCAGGTCGGATGCATGGCGCTTGGGGCGCAAACAACATGAGGGTGGGTGGGGTTGGAGCACTGGGAGGGTTGAAATGGCTCATTCAGGTGCCAATTGATGGGTGCACACAGCTGCGGGCGGGACGCACAGAAGATGAAGGTGGGGGGTGGCTCCCAAATGTTCCCGCAGCGAAGCCGAGATGGAGGGCGGAGATGCAACGCCGTTCGTCAGAAGATGAAAGCTCGTGTGGAAGGATGACGGGACACTTGGGAGGATGAGGCGTGTCGGACGAAACCATTGGTCGCTCCAGAAAAGGAGCTTTGCTCAAAACTGTCAAGATTTACCCGACCACCGGGTGGTCGAGAGAACGGAACACAAAACACGAGAAGTGCACGTGCATCTCCCGTCAATTGTCTCAGAGAACAACGCAGTGTGCGGAGTATCTACACTTTGGTATTACGCAACAGCCGCGGCTCTCGTGGACCGTGATTCTTCGCTGCTGATCTCGAGAAGAAGCTGAAATCTGATTTTCCATTTCGCATTTTGCATGGTCATCAGCTTCCTCACCGCAATGCATCCGCTGATATTCATGTGTCCGTTTACGGAGAAGCGTGGTTGTGCTCGCCAATTAGCCAACGTCGGATGTGTCGTGATGCATCCATGGTCTCAAAACTAGTTTTGAGCTGTCTGGGCGGGTAGGACAGCTCATTGCTTTTTTTCCCCAACCTGGAATTTTTACATGCACAAACGGCAGCGGTGTGGGATGGGCTCACTCACACCGAGCCACCTGCCATTCAGTGTCAAAAGCGGTCAAGTGTCCGCGGCGGCGGTGGAAGACCTTTGGGGAAGCAAGAGAGAAGGAACGACCGGAATCACTTCGTGGCTGGTGGTAGTCTTGGCCAATCAAAGGACGATTTCATGCCTTGAAATAGGCCCGATCAAGCCACAGAACACTTCCAGTTCTGAGAAAGTTTAAGATTGCCGGGTAGCATCATTCTTCCTGCCAAATGACAATTTTGCATGGACTCTCGCCTCTTGGCTGCTATTCTTGGTCGTCCGAGAGAAGCCAAACACAAAACGAAACGGACAGAGAATGCAGCAATCTAGCAATCCATCAATCCAGCAATCCCTGAACGGCAGATCTCCGACCCCTGGATTCCCCTCCCGTCGTCAACGGTTTCTGTATCCGCAGCACCATCTGCTGCAAGGCCAACTGGAAGACGGACAGCTGTGCGTGGTGGATATGTACAAGTGTACATATCCAGGATCCTTGATGGATGAACAGGGAGTCGAAGCCTCCCCGCGATCCCTGCCCTGAGCCTCCAAATCTTGATCCAGCTGTGCCTCCATTGGCAACAGATAAATCTGATCTGTCAAAAAAAGAGATGCACACAACTTTTTTATCAGTCCCCTGATCCCGGCATTGGGGGCTAGTGAGAGAGCCGGTTCAAAAAGGAAGCCATTGACCTTCTGGAAGAAAGCAAGAAAAATGAGAAATACTCCACAGCATACCATGGCCCCCACGGTAACAACAGTGACAACACGTTCTTCAAGATGATGTTCTGTCGCTTCAATCTCCCATTTCGAGGCGACCAAAAGGACAATCTCAACGAAGCTGGCTACGTCCGGTCTACGCCCCGCCCCACCTCAGGCCATGTTCTATCAATCGGAAGACAACCATCGTTGCGCCCTCTTCCACGCAGGATTGACAAATCACGCGCGAGGTACCGGCACACCCGGGGCAAGCATAAGAAACCGAGAATGTGGGAGCGGGCGTGGTGGGCGGCCGCCCCTGCAACCACCCTATTCTCTCGTCACACCGGGTTCAGAGTTGACCCGCCAGCTTTGAAAGCACGCTGGGCACTTGTTCCTCCTGAAAATGAAGATGCGGGCTTGTTCTGCGTGCTTGACTTTCGGAATCTTCTTCCGCCCAATATCAAACCGTTATTCAACGCCAAAGCGCCCAGGCTACAGCTCACTCGCCAGATACGCCAAATCGCGGCTCATGTTGTCCAAAAAGAAGCAGGACTCCTCGGCTCACACTCGATCACGAGGTAAATGTCAAGGTAACATGGCGCCCTTCAGTGTTGAAGCAGGTATGCTGGAGGGATTTGTGTGGACAGTGTGGGTGGGCAGCGGCCCACCCCCCCCCTCCCCCTGCTTACCCGTCAGTTAGGGTCATTGTCCCCCTGTTGGACGCGGGCCTTCCGCTCGTTCGTCTTCCAAGGCGGTGAGCATGGGTATCCAAGCAAGGGTATTTGCAAGCTATCCAGATGCAGATGGAAGCCTTTCTGACAGTCTGATCAAAGTTTGTGATGAGCTCTCTCCGGGGCTGGACTGAAACACAGCAATCATCTCGGCTCGAGACGTCACTTTTCTCAACCGGGCATGTCTCCAATTTCAGCACAGTGGGCCTTTCCATTTCCAAGAAGGAAACGGATGAACTCAGAGCGACATCACCGTCAGTGCGCATCTTCGGGTCATCAATCTGCAGCAGGATCGCATGATATGCCAACATTTGCTCCTTCTGGTAGGCCGAGCTCATCTGGCAAGTACACTATAGATAAATCAGCATTCGGATCGTCATTGTTCTCCGGGTCCTCAGCCGAGCATGTTACGTTATTGCTTTGTGACCAAGAGATGAGGCAGAGAGAGTGACCTCGTTGCCAAGGAAGGCGTTCGTCCACGACCCATCATTCGCCCTGCCCAGAGACGGCAGTGTTTTCAGGTCTTGTCCTGCTGGGTGGTTGTCGTTATTCGGGCTGTTCCTGAGATTTCGATGAAAGATCCCGGCTGGGATTTCTACGAACCTTGGAATGCTCATGGATTCCCCGGACTTCAAGCCTGACTGACGTATCCGGCCTGCTGGTAAAAACAGGGAGCTTCTTCAAGGACCTGGTCGCTGTTTGCCATTTGTACAGGGTCGAGTGGATGGGATGTGTTGCACAACTCCCTGTCCTTTCCCCATTATCCCACCCGCAACCCTGGAAACGGACGGCAGACGGGAGCGGGAATGGACCGGGGTGGGATGCTTCAATGCTTGATACTTTGCACTTATTAGAACTCCATCACACGACTCCAAGGCGATATCAGTCGTGGCTATCAAAACGTTGCGCACCTCGGGCCTGCTCAAGGACGCCGTCCGATCATACACTGGTCATTTGGGGTCCAACGGAAGGGCTAGCTCGTGATGGACTGATTGCTCCGGAGTCGGTACAACATGTGCCTGTGACTGGGAACGAGACACACCTCAGCTTACATGACATATGTGCATCATTACTCATTGCAACACGGTCAATTTGCGACGTACAACATGGCAGTTAATGCACATTGCCGATGCCACGCCAAAATGTATCTCGACTCAACAGCAAGTTTGTTGTTTTCTGCTTGGTCAGTGATGATGATTCGTCACACCAGTGATATATTCGGGGGCATATCCAGACCACGCAGAGTACTCCGTGTTTATGCGCAGAGCAACCGTTTCATGATTCGGGTCACGCCTGCCGAACCCCCATTTTGTTCCTTACACTAGACGCTATTTACAGTCCTCAGTTGAACCTGCGTAGGTGTGTTGCTTATTCGGGGAAGAAGCACCAGCTTTGTGAAACTCATGTGAGAAACATACATGGTTTTCCTTTTTTGGTTGCCTTTTTTTTTTTTTTTTTTTTTTTTTTGCCTGCCTTGCCTAAAATGTCTCAGATATGTTGAATGAACTTTTTCGCATCATAATTCCGTCATTTGTCAGACATCCAAGACATGGCGGCTCTACAACAGGCAGCGCCAGGTTTGCTCGTTTGTCTCTTTTTTTTCCCTTCTTATCAGCTGGGCTGGAAATGGAAAATCATGGAAAGGGGGCTCAGGGCGAACAACAGGAGGCAACTTTGTGTCCGTACATATGAGGTGAGACATTTTTTATACGCCACACGCCACACGCAACTCTTTATTCCCTCATCTCTTCTTCGGCTATGCCCTGAACAAAGAAAAGAAAATAATACGTGATGGGAAAAAAAACCGAGAAAGACAAACTTTGCGCATCGCGTTGTCTGTCGACTGATTTCGCGTCTCAATATGATATCGGGAACTCTCTCTCATCATACGGTTTGCTGACAATGGGAAGCAGGAAGGCGGCCAAGTGGTAGGTCGTAAGGAAAGCCTTTGTTTTCGCATACCTTACACAGCATGCAATTCCAATCAACATGCAGAGTGTGTGATGAACAAAACGTCATCTTGTTTGTTTCGTTTCCCCGTTATCATGGTTCTGGCCTACCCCTTTTTCCGACCGAGTAATTACTCTCTCTCTCTCTCATCTTCGTCATCACGGATATCGCCGTACTCGGGCTGTTACGCATACGCAGTAGGTAGGTTAAACCTGCGTCCGTATCAGGCAGGTGAGTGAGTTGGAAAAAACTGGAGAGTTTTTTCTGCATCGGGAGACAACTGTTTGTCAACAAGGTGCAATCCCTACACCGTCCAATTCACCAACAAATCGAGCTGCCGGCGGGCTGCGTGCCTGCCACCCGAACGCCTCTGATCCCCACGCCGAGGTCAAAAACGGTGAGATCGGCGCGGTGGTCTAGAGTACTTGCAGTTACGTATACTTTTCCTTTCTTGGGCATTCGGTCTTGTCTGTTATTTCAGATTCAAGAAAGGAAGAAAAACAGGCAAGCAAGCAAGCAAGCAAGCAAGAAAGGAAGTTTGAAGGCTACTACTAATTACTACTTCTGATATGTATAGCCCGATCCCCCCTTGGAATTAGTATATAATATGGATTTGTAAAATATCCAATACATGTATGTATATGTATATCGTCAAGATAATTAGTCTAGCGAATAGATTGTTTGGTGGCTGTTTTAAAAGTCATGACCGCTTGACCGCTTCTTTGTTTACAGACATACACACACACACACACACACACACACACACACAAACGTCAATTCGTGTTTACATTCCTTCTTTGGATTGCTGTGACTTCCGCTTCTTGATGGAACCCACTCCCTCCCCCCATGTCAGTTGGGGGCCAAGCGGATCGCTTCCGTAGGAAGGAAGGGAATGAAGACTGTGCCTCTCTTTGACATTAGTCTGTCGTTCGGTGTCTGCCTTTGGTAATTTTTCTATAATACAAGACATATATATATATATATATATCTTGTTTGTTCTGAAACATTGCCCCTTTCTTGAACCAGAAAATAAGATGAGATGTGGTACTGCTGCCTGTTTGCGGAATACCTACTCTGGGAGAATCATGAACTGATTGAAGAGAAGAAACATACTACCGCATTGGGATGGGATGGGATGGGATGGGATCGATTGCGTCGAGTAAGCACGGGTTCATGCCGTCTTACTTTTCCGATTCCTTCCCTCGTTGGCATTGCGTTTTAACCCCAACTTGGAGTAGTGTTGTTGTTGTTGTTGTTGTTGTCGTCGTTGTTGTCGTCGTTGGAACTTCCTCCTTCTTCTTCCTTCCACTCCCGCTGCAACTATAAAAGACGGACATGTGTGGCATGGCATGGATGGATGGATGGATGGATGGATGGCTGGGAACATATCCGAAATCCTGCGTCTCCGCTCCCCCCCTTGCTTGTCAACGTGTCAAACAGGGTTGCTTGCTCAGGCCTCCTCTCTTGGCTCAGTTGTTTGTTGATTATGCGATGCATGCGGCTCGTGTTTGGTTGGTCTGCTGTTTGTTTGATGGGGGAGCATCATTGATTGAGTTGGTCTGAATGTTCTGTTTTGCTCTCTATGTGTGACGTTAATAAGTAAGTAGAAGATAACAATCCCACGGCAGGGGAAGCCAAGAGTAGTTACTGCACTTGACACGCATGAAAAGGCGATTGATTATTTTCCTGAGAATTAGGAATGATGTCCTTTCTTCTGTGGGAAAATGAGAGAGAGAGGCATGTGTGTGACAAGTCGTCCATGCAAAGACGGCGGAAACGGCAGATGTAAACCTGCAGTAACACATTTGTTGAACATTTTCGAACAGTAGACTTTGGAACTCGGACGAGACCTATACATTCCCTGGAAAGCATGTCTATGTAGTAAATGATTAGGCGCGCAACAACACAGATAGACTCATAAATCGATGCCAATACCAACAACCACATGCCTTCACCATCCCCCTTCTCCCCTCCACCCCCTCTCAATCCCCCTAACCTCCCAATCCCCCTCATCAACCCCATACCGCCTCTTAATCCTCTCCCACTCCTCCAACTGCCTCCTCAGCACCTCCCCCCTCTCCCTCATCTGCTCCCCGGTCAACCTCTTCACCTCCCTCTCCATCAAATCACTGTAAAAAGCCAGCTGCCTCTCCCTGAAATCCCCCAAGTCGCTCAAATCCGTTACCGCAGGTCTTCGGTCACCTACACTAACCGGCTTCGACAGCCCCAAGATGGAAGAAAGCACAGAGGCGTGTTTGGTCCTCAGCGTGCGCTGCTCGGCTGCGAACTTGAGGGTTAACAGGCGAAACTCTGACCTGTGCGCGTTGGCGAGGGAAGTCAAAGCAGAGAGTGTTTCGGGGGAGGTTGTTATTGTTCGTGAGGAGGAGGAAGAAGAAGAAGAGGAGGAGGAGGAGGAGATGAGGTGCACTTCTTCTTCTTCTTCTTCTTCTTCTTCTTCTTCTTCTTCTTCTTCTTCTTCTTCTTCTTCTTCTTCTTCTTCTTCTTCTTCTTCTTCTCCCTCTTCTAGGGATAATACAGATGAGGAGTCACTTCGAGCAGCAGCAGCAGCAGCAGCAGGAGGGACAGGAGGCGGCGGGGGGATGTATGGTTCTTTGCTTCGGTGACGTTGAAGTTGTTGTGCCGAACGGCGAGGCAAAGACGGCGTCCCGTCCTCGGTCAAGTAATCGTAGTCTCTACTGCCGTCTCCGTCTCTTCCTCTCGGCGGCAGCTGCAGAAGCCCGACTTCATAACCATCATAATCCTTCTCAGGAACATCCAATTCCCACTCCCACTCATCAGGATGGAAATCACGGTCCCAATCCACCACCACCACCTCCTCCTCATCTAACCACCTCGGTCTATCCCTTCCCCAGTTCAAGTCCCACCGCCCATCATCATCATCATCATCCCGATACTTTCCCACCTCCTTTCCCACCTCCTTTACCCCCTCCAACCCAGCAAACGGTAACAAACTCTTTCCATTCCCAATCCCATTCCAACTCCCACCGCCCAACACGCTCTCAAAAGAAGGCAGCGGCCTCGGACCAGGCGGGAGCGGTTCCAAAAACCAAGGACGCTCATCGGTAGGCTCACCTTGCCCTCCGGCCCCTGCCTCAAAACTGGCAGACAAAGGTGCGGCGAGCAGATCGTGTGCAAAGAAGAAAGCGAGGATGCTCCCCCCCAGTGAGAAGAAGGATCTCATTTTTTTTTTGGGGGGGGGGGGGAGTCGAAACCCGCTCCCCAGAGAAAGAAAAAAGAAAAAAAAAAGAAGAAGAAAAAAGAAGAAAAAAAGAAGAAGAAAAAAAGATATGATAAAGAAAAAGGAAATTGACGCGAGCCTGAGAGTCTCTCTCCTCTTGCTTTGAAGAAACCCAAACAACCCTTTCTTCGACACTTCTCTCTATCTCTCTCTTGCTCTCTCTCTTTCTCTCGCACGCAAGTATATATACACAAAACTCAAAAAGGGGGGGGGACACCACCAAGAGAGAGAAAAGGAAGACCAAGAAAAGAAAGGCCTGCCCTCCAATTGACTTTTTCTTTCTTTCTTTCTGGAGCTCCGAGAGGAAGAAGAAACCAACTATTAAGTTTTTTAAGCTAAGCATACCTACATACTTGCATATTTCCACCCGTCAGCCAGACCCAGACCCAGACCCAGATCCGTAACCTCTCAACATCTGGTTGCGGTAAAAGTGGCTGGACTTGATGAGAAGCATAAATCGGCTCCGAAATCGAGGTAGGACATGTCCGTATTGCTTGCAGAAACAAACATCCAACAAGTTCAAAACCAAGAAACTCTTCAACAGGGGACCGGATCAAATCATGGAAAAACCAAAACATCAATCTTTGATCAAGTGACAACGCAACAGATCCATCTCCTTTTTTTGCTTGTCCTTTGCTTCCTGAAAATAAAATCCTCCTATCCATCTAGCCAATACACCGACAAGAAACCCTCCCCCCAAAAAACGCCATCTTTGAGCTTAACCAAAATTCGTCAATCATAATCATCATAAATCATGACGGAGGCCGGCATTCCCCCATCATATCCTCCGTCTTTTAGTCCCTGTGGGATCGGTGATGGCGAGACTTGGACTCGTACTCGTCATCATCATCTTCTGACTCGTGCCTGTGACGCCGGTGTCTGCCATCCTTGTTGTCTCTGCGGTCATCGACATCATCCCTGTCGCGCCTGTGCTGGCGGTGCTTCCTCTCGTCCCTCTCCTCATCATATTTGTCCCTGTTCTCGGCCTCATACTCTTTACGACGGCGTTCTGTGGGGGAGTTCCACGTCAGCAACTTTCGCGCTACCTTGACACAAAGACATCAAAACTTACCTCTCAACGTAGCAGTGGCTGCCGCATAGGCTTGGATCTCCTCCTTGCTCAGCACCCTCAGCACAATGACAAAGTCGTCCCTCAGCTCGAACCTCTCCTTGCCGATCGTGAGGGCCTCGGGGTTGACCATCTTACGGCTGATCTTGGTCCATCTCGCCCCCGGCGGCACGTTGGCCTTGGTCTTGTCGTCTTTGTGAGGAGCGACACCCTCCCTGACGGGATTGGAATCTTCGGGGAACTGCGGCTTCGGCTGCTTGAGAATGCCCTTGATGGGTTTCCTCTCTTCTTTCTCCCTTGGAGGCTCAACGACGCGGACCAGCCTGTCCCTGTCGTCGTCCTTGACAACCATGGCGACTGAATCAGGGTCGACTTCGTTCTTGCCCGACGGCGAAGATTTCCGCTCGGGTGAGGGTTCCTCGACGACTTTGAGGGTTTCCTTTCTGGATGGCTTTTCCTTGTCTTCGGTTGCAGCCAGCTGCGCTTTCAGTTCGGCGAGACCAGCCGTGTCGTTTGGGTTGAAGCCAGAAGAAGCGCGCACCCGTCGGCGAGGCTTTGGCTTTCCTTCGTCTGTGGAAGACGAGGGATCTCGGGGCGGCGCAGCACCCGTGTCACCCTTCTCGGATGCCTTCGCATCAGGTTCGGGCCTCTTACGGTCCGCCTCGGTTTCGGGCGGCGACTCTCTCCGTGGCGGCTCGCGTTCACGTTCGCGTTCGCGTTCACGATCCTTTGGAAGCTCGACGATCTCAAAGTCTTCTCCGCCAAGATGTGATGGTTCCTTTCGAGAGGACCTGGAGTAGGAGTCGTTATCGTCATGGTTGCGGCGGCCCGTATCCTCGTCCCTGTACCTCTTGGAGGGTGAGATGTCCTTCTCCCTATCTCTCTCCCGCTCCTTCTCCCTTTCCCGTTCTCTCTCTGCCATAGCGGCCTCCCGCCCGCCTTTCATGGCAGATTTCAGCCCAAGCCCGGCGGCGGCAAGGCCGATTCCGACGGCAACCTTGTTGCCAACCACCTTGTCGCTCTTCTCGCGCTCCTCATCAGAGGGTGGCCTTGCGTCTTTTCTATCGCGGGCGAAGTCATCTTCGGGATAGTCGCGCGGGTTTCTTCTGTCTCGGTCCCTGTCACGGTCACGATCACGGTCCCGATCCCTCTCCACCTTGTCCCAATCCCGATCGCGGTCGCGGTCTCGGTCTCGGTCACGTTCGCGCTCTCGTTCTCGTTCCCGATCTCGGTCGCGATCGCGTTCGTCATGGTCTCGTCTCACAACTTCCAGGTCGTCATCAGCCCTTTTCCGCTCCTCACGCTCGCCGCCATAATCTCTATGGGTATCACGGTAATCGCGGCGCTCGTCACGGTAGATCTTCTCCGAGGGGCGTCGGGGATCTTCGAGGGCCCCTGGTTCGAGGCGAATGCCAAATCCCCTTCCAGACACGTCGTCATGGAAGTAGTCACGATCACGAATGTCAGCATCGCGGTAATAGTCGTCATAGTGACCAGTTCGAGCAGGAGCGTCTGCAATGAGGGCAACAGGGCGCACGACACCAGCTGTTGGACTTCCAGGGGCATCGTGCAGACCGGCCCGCCTCAAGTCGGGGGACAAGGGAGCCGAGGCTGGCAGAGCGGGCATACGAACTCCCGCGCCATCGTATATGCCCGCTGCCGGGACCCGGCTGACCTTGTCCAGCCCCCAAGTTGTAGGAGGCGGTCCCCGTATCCGTCGTGACTCGTTTTGCTCATACGGCCGACTGGCCAGATCGGTCGTAACACTGACAGTTGGACGGTAGTACCGATCGAGGCTCTCACGGCGACGCCGCGGCCGGTCGTGGTCGAGATCATATCTGGCAAGATCGCTTGGCTTGGTATACTCGTAGCCTTCATCCTCAAAGTCGAGAGTGTTGCTGCGGTGAGGGCCACTGGGAGGATACACCGGACGAGGTCGGTATGGGTCGTTGGCGCCAGCACGGGGAGCTCTGTCATGCTCCGTTCTTTCCCTCAGTCGGCGGTAATCATCATCATCCATCCCGGCGCTGAAAGGAACGTGACTGACAGGTCGGCTACGACTTATGGAAGAGGCCGGCAAGGTGTAATATTGCCCTTCGTCGCTTGACCGGTAAGGGTCACGCGAGGGACTTCCCGATCTGGGGGCTGGGCCGTTGTGCTTGGTGGTGATGATGATGGGACGACTCGAAGAGGTAGCAGAATCGATAGTACGCTGCTCGCGGGGGCCGTCGGTGACGCTCGTGGACCTGGGAACGGGCTCTTTTCTCACTGCATAGGAGCCGCCGCCGACAGGGATGGTGCTGGTGCGGTAGTCGTCGGTCGGTCTCGAGAACATGCCCTCATGATGCGACGCCGTCATGCTGGGAATATCACCGCTGTAGAGAGGATACCCAGGACTATGTCCAATGGGGAGGGAGGCTCGGCCGGGATTCTGGAGGGGAGGTGATCGCCTCCCAGGAGCGCCCGAGTATCTGTATCTGGCTTGCTCGGCCATTGTTGCGATATATTTTGGTGAAATTGATTGCAGTCGATTGAACCAAGTTGTTTGAGAGGAAAGGGCGGTGACACTCTCCCCCCTCTCCAAGGGAAAGAGTGCGCAGTTATTTCTGCTTAGGTGTGTCCAAGGTAGGCTGCCCGTCGGGGGCGCAGCTCAGCCAGAAAGTAATCAAGGGAGACCTCCGGCGGGGTGCTGATGGCGGGGCACTGGGTATAAATTGAACAGCCCCCTTACCTTTTTTTTTTACTTTCCCCGATAACAGCAACGATAGCGATGGAAGATTTCCACAGCGCAATGCCAAGTTCGAATTCCAAGTCCGTGGGAGAAGGCGATTGGTGAGCGGGTGAGTGGGTGAGTGGGAGATGCCGGACGAGTGGTCTTCCGGGCCGCTGGGCTGCAGAGAGACACGGGCGCAAGGAGGGGTAAAGTACAGAGAAAGGCAGAGAAAGAGGGTATGTCTGCCTGAAATGCTGCTTGCCGGTTCAATCAGCCCAGCCCAAGATACATTTTCCAGAAGGATGTCACCGTGATTGCCCCACCCTTTTCGGGAGAATGAAATAATTTATTGGTGATGGTGCAACAGCAGATGGAAATTGGTAGCACATATCTCACTTTCTTAGCTGCGGCGAAAACTCAAAGATGCCGCAGTTTCCTTGGAAAAAGCGCCATTTCTGGCCATACTACGTCGTTGTGAGAATAACCGCGCTTACTTTTTGTCTGAGTGAGATGGCCGGTGAGATGAGTGTGGTCGTTAATTGAACAGTGGTGGGCCTTGGCGAAGCCCGGTGAGGGCCCCGTATCGGTGGTCAGGCGGAAGGGGTGGCCAAGGCGCATGACGACAAACTTCAGCCAGTTGCCACCAACATCATCAAGAAGTCACGGTCGGCGACAACTCTTTTCCCATTGACGCATCCAGGCGTTGCCAGGGTGCCAGGGTCCGGACCGTCCGGGTTCCACGCACTCTGCGCAGCAACTTCGGCTCCGAAGCGGACTTTGACTGCAAACCACAAACTTTAAAACTGTAAAAGTGTATTTTTTTTTTTTTGATGAAGCTATTTTCATTTTCACCTGCAGAAGTGGCAACTTAATCTCTCTCTTACTGACAAATCCATTCATTCAAGGGTCCGGCTAAGAATGTAACCATTTGTCTAATTGACCAAGTATTTTGAGGGTTGGGCATCGACGACGCACACCTCGGAGTGCTCTGCTACTACCCAACTCAATCCCAAAACTATTTGAAACTAAAAGACGCTCTCGTGACGAGCAGAATTCTTCTTGATAGGTACGCGAACGGATTGATGCTACCGTGCCGTCCTGATTTACACATCCGATTGGAAAATGGGCAATAAACTATGTACATCGCGCCGGGCGGGAGGGAGGGATCTCGCCGTCTCTCGCCGCCTCTCTCTCTCCACTCACACGTGGGAAATGGACATTCAAAAAACGGGAGGGGTGGCCAAGAGATATTCACACATTTACATATCCCCGTCTCTCATATCAGCCTGAAGTTGTGCGCACCGTAGAACAAGAATGCCGTGTCAATATTATTACCAGGGGCGAAGGCAACCCAAATGTGCACTTTCGGGTTGGATCGCATGTAATCAGGAGACGCGGCCAATACGTTCACACCATCGTAGCACAGAGTTGAGGGTATGCCATGGTCTGCAAGAGGCCGAAACATGTTGTGTTCTCATTTACAGGCAGAGTCTCTAATGTCGTGTGCCCCTAGCTGCCGCCATCCGAGCATTATCATGACTTCAGAACTAGATTCTGACTTCTTTGGTTGAACTCCAAGCCTCTACGACCCAAGATGTGGACTGGCTTAGGTACCGAGCACTCACCAGACACACCAGCGGGCTTGAATTGGATTGTAGCACATTCTTATCGCTACAGCAATCAATCTATTGGAGGGCATTTTGTCAGCAAATCATGCAAGCAGTTGTAGCTTGAGGTTTTCTCTCTCAAGGCAACACAATAAAGGCCTCGGTATTCCTAGTACCGACACTGACAGTCACGACCTCCTTCACAACCTGCTCCTCCCCAAGCGTGTTTGCCCACTTGAACGCCTTCTCATCCTCACGGCCATCGCCAACAACCATCAAAAAGTCAACAGGAGACTTGTGCTGCTCGTTTGGCTCCATATGGTCAGGGACCAGGCACTGGATTTAGCGCAACATTCCCGGCAGCAACACTCCTTCTCACTACAAAAGCATTAGATATACCAAAGCGGTTACCACTGACTGGATCGAGGTCGATGCCTACGTTGAGTATGGGCCCCCGTAAAAAAATTTTCTTTATCGACGCCGAGCGTCCGCTGATCATTAATTATATCATGTCAGACGTGTGGTCTCAAACTACTACTACTACTACTACTACTACTACTACTACTACTATGGGCCTGCCAGCCACGTTTCTCAGTTCGTAGAGGTGGATGAAATCATTCGTTAAAGATGTTGCCAGTCTTGACCAAGGGTCATCCCAAGTCGTTGAAGCCTGTTTGGAGAGTGCTTGAGTGAGTGTCGTGTTCAAGCTCTTCCGGAAATACAGCCGGGATTGGCAGGGAGGACAGCTCAAGACGTGACAACCCGACGAACTTGAACAGACCTGCCGTGATAGGTGTTGTGGGCAAGGAGAGAGAGAGAGAGAATAATTGGTTGAAGAGTTATCAATGACCAGAGAGATAGGAACCGACATTTGATTTGGGTGCTTTTGTGTTTTGACCTTGAGCGAAAAAAGAATGTTTCCGCAAGGTGGCCGGTGATTTTTCTGTATTTTGGTATTAGCCCCTGAAGCCCCTTTGTTTATGCCAACAAACCAAGCCAGATCTCAACAAAGCAAACTATTCGCGTCTCAAGTTGCTTGTAAAGGTCAAATTTAAGCCATTGATTTCAGTTCAGCTGAAGGAGGGGCAGGCATGAACACTTTTAACGTCCAAGCCCTCGAGAAGAAGCTCATTATTCTTATCACACACTGTGGAATCTCATCCCAACCCGTGCACAGTAACAATTTTGAAGTTCATCCCATGTTTGCCATCTTGCCACTTAATCACAGCCCCGCTTCTCATTAACCGTGTCCGATTTTCCAACGATCTCCCTCCGGGGAACTTTCCTTGCTGCTGCTCAACACGCTGCACCCACCCCACTTTACGCACAACTTGGGTTTTAAAATCACAACATCTCAGCCATCTCAGTCCAAATGAAGTGGTCTTTTGCTTCCGCCCGGAGATGGTGTAGGACATGGTGACCGCAACAGCAGGGTCAAGCTCCTACTCGGAGGTGTTGGACTTCAGAAGTTGGGATGTATGGAGTCAGCAATAGAAGAGGTTGGGTCTTGATTCTGTGTTCTGAGATATCGGAGAAACAAGACCCTGTGATGTTATGCCTGAGCCCGTTCCTGCTTCTTTGAATTCCAACTCTGGCAAAGAGATTTGTAACGGCCTTCTACCTGCTCATCCCATCACCCTCACGGCGACGTGTCTGTCCCATCTTGCTACTATCCACTCATGATCACGATCCCGACGATTTTTACTTTCGTGTCACTCAACCCCTCACCCGTGTCAACTTTGTCTGTCGCCAAATAAATATGTGGCAGCCACTCTCAACCTTTCTCTCCTTGCAACTTGACAAGCCAGGCACCTTATTTACCCCTTCACTTCAAACCTCTCACAACAAATATATCAACAACCTCAAGCAACATGAAGCTCCTTCTCGTTTCTGTTACTACCCTCCTTCTGGGCATATTCTCGGCCTCGGAGGTCGCCGCGGACACAGGCTGCGCGGATGACAACACCTGCGATCCTGGTGGTCAACTGCACTTATACCCGCTCTGTGAAATGAACATCTGTAAGTCACCCTCCTATCCTTCCCATTACTGCCCGAAAACAAGTAACGGATCAATGTGCGTAAAACAAAAACAGGCGCCCTAAACGGCGGCTGCACCACAATCTCCATGAACAAAACCGTCTCACCGGCACCCAACGTCACGGACTGGGACTACCTCCCAGATGGGAACCCGCCCTACGTCAATAACCTTCGTTATTACAGAGCTGCCAAGGGCATCGTGCAGCTCGCTTCGTGTATTAGATCTGGGTAAGTTCAGTCCATGCCATCCAACGACGATACAATACTTTGAACACAGAACACGGCTGAATTATTTCACTTCCGAGTTAGACTCAATCTTGGCTGCGCTGCTTCACCGTGGTACAACGGAACGGCCGGGGAGGGCGCCGGAAATATAGACGGCCGGCAGCAGAATCTTCGTATCGCTGGTCGTGGGATTCAGCAATGGGGATGCATAAAAGACTGGAGAAGACGATAAACTAGGGAGTAGTAATTGTCTGGTAGTTGTATCACTTCAAGTTGGGTTTCTTGATCAGTATCTACTCAAAAGGACTCGGGGATACAATGCAAGTTTGTACCCGGCCACACACAGGTTGCCTTCTCTCATGCCCGGCCGACAGCTCATCACGTCTCACAAACCATCCAAGCCGGTGAGTACCTACGCATCTTCAAGATTTATTCCGTTGGAATTCTCTTTTATCCAAACACCACACACTACATCTCAGCTTTCACCTCACACAAGATGAAACTTCGAGTCTATCTTCTTGTTGCTCTTTCTGCCCTCCTATTAATGGAGAAAGGCTCCGCAGACCCCCGGGACAACTGGCGCTGCGCAATGTACATCTGTATAGACACCTACCTACCCGGACCTATCCTTCCAAGTTTGGGGATTCTTACCAACGTGACTTTGCTTCACGCATAGGCGCCACAAACGGCGGCTGCACAACAGCCTGCACGAACAACACGGACGGGGAGGATCTCCAGCCCGCTTACTACGAGAACCTCTGCTACTTTAATATCACGCTGGGGACTGTACAGCTCGCAGCTTGCGATGGTAAAGGGTGAGTTCTGTTCAAGTTCTATATCACCTGCTGCAAGGTAAATAACCACAATTTTTACCTTGTCTGGATGACAGTGACGAACTCCAATGCGTCGTTACACCGTGGTACACGCCTGGAGAGGGTTTCGGGGTGCCGTACAGCGACCACAATCTCACCATTGGGCCTGGGGGACATCCGGTTCAGATGTGGGGGTGTGCGGTTTGATGAGGTTGTGGGAGATGGGCTGCCTGAGAAAACAAAGATAATTATATTGTCCACGAATTGTAATGGAACATTCCGAGTTTCTCTCCCATGGAGCTGCGTAACCTTTGGTTGAATGGTGCGAGACAAATAATAGCGAATCCAACCCCTTAAGCCAGACTGCCCATCGGATCCCACAGAGGCAACACCTTCTTCTCCCCCTTCGCCAGCACATCCCTCACCTCCTTCCCCACAAACCGACTCTCAACCACAGCCTGATAAACAAACTCACCCATCCACCCATCACTCATCACAAACCACCCCATTTCGCCAGACCCTTCCCCCCAAGAATTCTGAACCCTCCACCTAACCGGCTTCTCTGTCCCTTCGTCAACGTGAACCCCAGTCAACACCATAGCATGCGTCATCAGCGACTCCCCGGTCCTCAACCTCTCCGCTTTATTCATGCCCAACAGCGAAACGTTAAAGCCGAGCTCATAATCAACCAACTCAACATCCATAATCCCGGACTCCCTGTCACAAAACTTTCCAACATCAGACCCAAAGAAAACCGGCACCCCGTCCCTCAGCATGGCCACGCAGGCATCCTTCAACACCCCCATCTCGACATTCACATACGTGACCTCCCTCCCGCCCACGACATTCCCCAGCCTATCGACGGTCAGCAAACTCATGTACTCATTCCTCGGATCATTGACCAACGAAATCATGTCCCTCAAAGCTTCCTCCTTCCCATCAAAAACATTGTCCCTCGCGAACCCCCTGGGTGTAGCCTTCACGCTCTTCACTTTTCCCCCCTTATCCTTAAAACACCACTCAAACTCCTCGTCCACCCCGGGGGGAACACCCAACGTCAAAGTCAGAATCGCAAAAAGCTCCCTCACCATACCCTCCTTGACCCTTCCGACCCCTTCACCCTCTTTCCCCTCTCTCGCAAGTTCCCTCAGCCTCAGCGCATCCTCCCTCAGCTTGGTAAGCACGATCCCGTTCAGCCACTTGCTCCCCCTGGCGCTCCAGCTGTCGGGATACAGCCCCTGCGGAACCAACCCGTACTTTTCCACAAGATTGCACACCATATCCCACTGCCCGCCATCGCTCAGCGGCTCCCTCATCATCCACTGCACCAACCTGCCCTGTTCTGTGTGGGCCTCATCCTCATCCCCATCCCCATCCAGAGCGGTAGAGATAATCTGCTCCAAAAACCAGTTGCACTTCTCCAGCTTGTCCCAAAAGAACAAATACCCCTGACTGAACTCAAACTTTTCGACATTGTGCTTTTGCATCAGCTTTACCCTGAAACAGTTGGCGGCGGCGAACAGCCAGCAACGTCCGCTCTGGCGCTGGTTCGCGACGGGGGATCCCTCGAGCGGGATGGCGGTGTTGAAGACGTGCTGGCCCGTGTTGATTCTGGCGGAGCGGGAGGAGAGGATGAACAAGGGGTTCGCTTGGGTGAGGGCGGAGAGGGCGAGTCTTTGCAAACCCGAAAAAAAAAAGAAAAAAGAAAAAGAGTCAGTATAGTTACCAGGCGAAGATGAAGGAAGAAGGGGGTATATATATATATACATACCGGTTCTTGGGATCATCCAATAAAATATCGAACCATTCTTTCGTAGTCGTCACAGCAAGCTTCCCTCCTGCTTGCCAGTGTCTAGTAGTAGTAGCAGCAGCAGTAGTAGTAGCAGCAGCAGTAGTAGTAGCAGTCTTCACCCCTCCCTCTCCCTCTCCTTCCTCCTCCTCCTCGTCGTCATCATTAGCACCACCCTTGAAATCACCACCTGTCTTCTTCGGCTTTGCATCCTCCTCCCTTGCCGACTTCTCCTCCGACGCCACCGACAGTGAAGATGACTGATTCACACCCACAGCCTGAGCGGAAGAAGAATCCGTTCCCACACCTATGTTTTGATCCAGTTGTGAAGATAAAGAAGAATAAGAAGAAGAAGAAACCTGCTCTCCCGCTCTCGAAGTGGGATGGCCACCGTCACCGTCACCATCACCCTCAACAAAAGAAGGAAGGTGCGGCGGCGGCGGCATGTTGGTTGTTGATTGACGAGGGTTAAGGTAGGTAGGTAAGGTATACTCAAAATTTAATTCAATGATGATGATATGGATTGGCAGATTGATTGATTGATTGATTGATAGATAGATAGATAGATAGATAGATAGATAGATAGATAGATAGGTTGATAGAATAGGTTGATAGAATAGAACAGATGAAAGCCAACACACAAACACACACAGAGAGAGAAAAGAAAAAAAAAGTCAAATCCCCTCTCTAAATACAAGAACCGTGAGCCGTAAGTGATGAGAGTTGGCAACACAACCACAAGGCAAACCGGGCAACACAACATCAAAATTCTCAATCCGATAAAAGTGCTGTGTCAATTGTCCTCATAACACACAAAGGCAAACAAACAAGTCGTAACAAAAGGACAACCGTCACACGTACACACTCACAGAGGAATCACAAGATAAATAAAGCAACTCCATCGTCCATCCATTACAGATCATATACACGGTTAACTAGGTAAGTACCCGACATGAAGTTCCTATCCCTCACATAACAAATATCCCAGATAATCCCTTGAAACCCAAACACAATCTCAACCACCAAAAATTTATTAGCCTTTACATGAATTTTTGTCCAAAAGTTCTCCCTCTCGAAACACATTAACTAGTCCTAAACATCAAATAGTAAACACTGTGATGATGATTTGCTGTGCTTAGAGGCGAGAGCCGTGGACAACCTTCATGTCGACGGCCATCTCGCGGCCATTGTCGGTGACGACAAGGACGCGGACGGAGCCGCGGCCAGACTCGAAAGCCTTCTGGAGGCGGCTCCAGAGGTTGGACTGGTCAATCACGGAGAGGTTCTGCTTGACATCGCCGGACTCGGTCATGGCGACGATGGTGCCCTCCTGGATGTCAAGAACGCGATACTGCTTGAAGACGGGGCCGAGCATGGTCTGAACAACAACGCTGGGAGCGGGGTTGGAGACGAAGGAAGACTCCTCATGGAGCTGCTTGGTGAAGAGGTCAACACCGAGGTAACGGTGCTGGCCGGTGGCAGCCGAGGTCGAGATGCGGATGACCTGGCAGGGGCGGCCCTGGAGGATCAGGATGTCGCCGAGGCGGATGTGGTGGCAGGGGATGGTGACATTGTTGGCGGTGGGCTTGGGAGCAACGGCACCAGAGCTGGTAGCCTCCACGGAGGCGTGGGCTTCATAGTGGGGAATACTGTCAGCGATCTTTTGAACCTTCTTGTGGACCTTGTTGGACAGATCCTGGCGGTAGCTGTGGTAGTGGCCTAGTCACAGGCAGTGAGCACACTTGTGTTCAACCATGTCTGCAATAGGAATGGATAGATGGATGGGTGGATAGATAGACAGATGAATGCACGATTGAATGCATGGAAGGATGATGATGAACGATGAAAGTGCAAGGGGTTAATGCAAACAGCCAGGATGGGATTGGGGGATGTGGCTTACCGTCCTCGTCGTAGTAACCCATTTCGGCTTTGGAAGTCTTGGAAGTGGTAGAAACGGTGGAAGGGGTGTAGCGGCGGGGCTCAACGGTCTCCTCGATGAGCTTTAGGTCCTTGCGGATGACGGTCTTGCGAGGAGCAGGATAGTCGACGGTGAGATCGTCGACGTGGGAGCTGGTGTTGTAGGAGGAAGGGCGAGGAGCGGGGAAGTCTACGGTAAGATCACCGTGGGAGGAAGGCTTCTTGACGGTGGAAGGGCGGTAGCTGGAAGCGTTGACGGTGGTGCTGGACTCAGACTTGTAGTTGGACTGGATGCGGGCGCGGTATTCACTCTCAGCGAGATCAAGGGCGGTGGTGTGAGGACGGTGACGAGAATCGATTTCGATCCGAGACTCGGTGTATGAGGACTTTTGTGGTCTTGAAGGCCGAAGAAGGAGATGGTCAGTGAAAAAAATAGGAGAGAAAGGATCTTTCCCGGGGCAGATATTGTGCGCGATGAAGCTGCTCGGTCGCTTGGTCAACCCACCTACCCCTGCCGAGAGCAGGCTTGGCGGGAGCCCTAAGATCGATAGCTCGGCGGCAGGGGGAGGCTGGGGGCTGGGAACGAGCGGAGCCAAAACAAGCGCTCGCGCGAAGGAGAAACAAGAACCGACAGCTGAAGCTGGGTCTGGGGGTTCTGGGCTCTGGGCAGGGTCTCCGGGGGTTCCCAGGTCTCCAGCGGCGGCGGTAAAGGAGGGGAAGAGAGCGACGAGACGACCAAGAGAAATTTCTAAAAAACTTACTGGGGCTGGGGCAAGGCTTGGAGCTTGTGCTTGTGCTTGTGCTCGTGGTCGTGGAAGTGGAGCTTCTCAACGATCTTCTCAACCTTGGCGGGGAGGTGGTGATGGTGGTGCTTCTCGACCTTTTCGACGACCTTGACCTCTTCCTTGATTTTCGCTTCAACCTTCGGGGGTGGAGGAAGAAGTGCTGCTACCGGGGGGGCAACTGGAGGCGGTTTGGGAACAACGGGCACTTGGATCTTGACCTGTTCGTGCACGTGTGTTTGGGTAGCTGTCTCGGCCTCCTTGTAAGCGGAAGGGAAGACGCTGAATGGAACCGGGACGCGGGCTTCAAAGTCCAGGTTGGCGATTTGTGGGCGCGAGAGGCAGTCTTCTTTGACAAGAAGATCCCTCTAGCTTCTTTTCCTAGAAAGAAGTCGAAAGAAACACGGGAAAGAAGGCGGTCTATGCTCGACACGTCTTCTGAGCTGTGATCTTCCGGCGGAGGAAAGTGCTTGACTGGGAGTGTTGAGTGCGGTGAGTGGATGAGGAGAGAAGGGAGATTGAGAAGAAAGCTCGAGGGCACAGCGAGACCGCTTCAAATACGCATGGGGCCCGAATGCTTCCGGGCGAGAGAGCAGCTCGTTGCTTGGCTGGTTGGCAGGGGACCGTATCGACGCCGGCGAGACGTGTGACGGCGTCCAAGCACGCAGGACAGGAAGGGCAAGAGGGTGGGCAGGCAAGTGGCAGGCACACGGGCTCGAGTGGCAGGTCCTGACAGTCTCGGAGCTCCAAAGCTGTTTGGTTCAAACTGCCTCATCATGCTGCTCCTGTCCCCCCTTGCTTGTTTATCGCCAACCAAACCTGCCTAGCGGACCCGCTCATCCCCACGTCGCACCCACTCACAGCCATGGACAGGGGTCAAGGGGAACATCCCCAGCCTCCCCTGTCGACTTCGTTTTTCCCGGGGCGGGTCCCAGCCATTTCGAGCTAGGAGCTGTTTCCTTGTGAGCTGAAAGCTCAATCGCCCAGAAGCTCCCGCGTCCGCGCGTCTGCCAGGCACACGTCTCATTCCGTTTGCTAGTGCAGCTACGGTCCGCTTTCTCCAGCCTCTCCAGATGTCCAGAGATCTGGGGTTGCAGATTGCGAGGCCAATTAGACGCCCTGTCGTAGGTCAGAGACGGTAGAAGCCAATTGATAAGTCAATCCACCGCCGTGTCCGTCGTGTCCGTTGATCTGTGTGGAAATCCATCCCTCTCCTCCTCGCCCGTCGCGACTCGCAATCTCTCTCGAGCAGCAAAAGCAGGGAGATTACTGCTCCACCGCGGAGCTGCATGCTGCATACAGGGCGCCACCGACTAAAGCACGAAGCTGACGGGCTAAAACCGGCCAAGCTTGATGCAGCTCACACTTGCCGACAGCTCTGATGGGGACGAGGTGGCTGGGCCGCACGATGGGGGGGGGGGTGGGACTCTTTCCAAGAGTCTAATTGGGTGGTCGACGAATCCCTTCGGCTGCAGGAGAACCAGGAAATCTGCAGGCTGGGACAATGGGAAAAGCCAATTGGCAGCTCCATCTTGGAAGATCACCACCCTTCCCAGCCTCTCGCCGTCTCAGATTTCGTGGGCGGCTGCCATTGGCACAGGACTCATGCAGGCTGAGATGAGAACCATCATTTCAGGAGGGTGTGTGTGAGATAGAGAGTGTGTCTCACTGACGCGGATGGCGTGAGCCGTAAGCCGCGAAGGTGTCCCGGGTCGACCCACACGAAATTGTTCTCGTTGCACCCTAGTCTGCACCTAGCTCGCACCCACCCGTTCTCCAACGCGTCTCCAGCAGCTCCAGCAGGTCATTTCCCGTGCACTGCGCTTGCGTAGTGTAAACCGCGCCAAAATAAGGACGGCTTGCGGCTGCTGTCACCGCAAAAGTCAATTGCACAATTGAGGGAAGCCAGCTGTGGCGGTCAAGAGGCTCGAAATGAGTCCGGTCTCATGCCACGTCTGCGTTCCGGACGTTGCGAAGGCCAGATGTTGATAAAACAACTCGATGTTCCCCGTCTGATTGCCGAGGCCGATCTCCAAATCTCCACCCATCAGTGAGTTGTCATGACAACTTCATTTCATTTCTTTCCGTGGGATTAGCCGCCGAGCCGACGGTGCCGCCGAGTACGAGGTCACATGCGAACGGCCTCATCGGTGAGGGAATCGATAGATTCGGAAGGCTGTTTGGGTTTGAGGGGCGGTCAGGGGCAACGGGGTTTCCATCGACACTGGCTTCGTTTGTTCATGATCAAACGGCGTCAACGTTCAAACGTCGGTCAACAAGCGCTCAGGACAACGACGCCTGACCACAGAGATCCTTATTTCCCGAGTCGAAGAACCTGTCACGACGAACCCGAAACCCGATGCATCAATTTGCCTTGCGACACAAAGCACAACGGCCTGCGGAATCACAACGCACGAATCCGATATTCTGGACATTGGGGAAGCCGGCTCTGTGCATTGAGACACCATCAGCGTTTGGGTCGACGTGGCCTCAAAGAAAATGAATGGGAGCTCAACTCGCCATCGTTACGTCGGATGAGCCTTCGAAACATCATCGCAGATGTCAAGTCGCAATCCGAGGGAGAGCTTGCTGTGCTGTACAAGTATTCGCTTTTGGGTGGTTTCACGAGCCAACCCTAACCCACCATCTTGCTTATTATCGTGATGCTGAATGAGGAATCTCGTAAAAAGTGACGTCCAGAAGGCCCAAAGTTGAATGCAACCACCAAGACAAATGCGCCTCCGAGTTAGCTTGTAGTCTGTTTGCCGCCCAGAGAGCCTGCTGCCAATGAGTTTGACGACCTGATTAAAGTTCCAGTTGGGAAAGTGCACACGACTTACCGCTTATCAGCCATGGAAGGTGCCAAAAGCAATCCCGTCTGTCATGCTTGCGCCAATCTGGATTTTCTTGGGCCGATAAACCGACTTTTGGCCGAGAAAAGCGTCCATGACCATATTTCTCAGGACGAGTCTGGCACGTCTGACGATAATGAAAGTGGCCATGGGGATGAGGATGTTGAGGCAGACGACGCCTCGGAAGAGAATGCAGTTTCAATCGATTCCCCGTGGTACGGCACCCCTTTCCCCTTGAACCTTGACGAGTGTACTGTAATCGAAAAACTGACTGACTGACTTACTGCCAGGCACGTCAACATGGCGGGCGTCGATTCGGCATCGTCGACCTGCCCCATATGTGCGGCCATCATGAAGGGTTGGGCACAGTGCCGAAAGTTGGTGGTCCGAGACGCCATACAGATCGGTGAATTCCCACCCTCGGAGGAGCCACCGGACCTTCACCTCCCAGCCAACAAGATCAAGGCCTATAGAAATGGGCGTGTCGATCTCGAGCTCTTCAAGCGGGATAAAGCAGTAGAGGATGGCCAAAAGAATCGAGCCTCGATATTCCTGAGAGCCCGTTGCAACGTTGCTGGTACCACCACAAGCTGGGATATTCATGATGAACTGGTGGCCGAACTACGCCTAGTTCTGGAGACTGCTGACGAGTCAAATGTCGACAGGAATGCGAGCTTCAGCCCAGTGGCGATTGATGCCTCGATAGATCCAGAAAGCCCAGGGACCTTACCAGAGGAGCTCCTCGACAATGTGGATCAGGGCATCTCAAATAACCCTTTGTCCCAGAAGAGTATTGGAGTTGCGAAGAAGTGGCTGGAAGCATGCGTCCAGACTCACGGCTCCACCTGTAACTCGGCAGGGGGAGATGGTAGTTGGACACCTACGCGGCTCCTCGAGGTCGTCCCTGGTGACACCAAGATCTACTTGCGCGAAAGCAAGAACTTCTCACCCAGCGAGTGCGCTCGCTTTGTTGCCCTCTCTCATTGCTGGGGCCAAGGTGGAACTCCGTCCACTACCACGCATGCGACCTTGCCGCTTCGGATGGGAGGTGTTGAGATCACAGAACTTCCCAGAACCTTCCGCGACTCGGTGATTCTCGTCGCAAGCCTAGGTCTGCGATACATCTGGATCGACAGCCTGTGTATCATCCAGGACGATAGCGATGATTGGGCTAGAGAGGCGGCACAGATGGCCAAGGTTTACCGGAACGCACATCTCGTCTTAAATGCTGCAAATTCGGACGCTGACACGGCAGGGTTTCTGAATCCACGCCAAATACCAGACTTTGCAAAAACATCATATGAATACCTGGGCCTTCAACTTCTCCCAGCCAACGAGGACTCGGAGCGATGGTCCTCCACAGCCAGGATAGTGGATAGCCTCATAGCCGAACCCGTGAGCACAAGAGCATGGTGTCTCCAAGAACGGTACCTGCCCGCGCGTGCTCTCGGGTATGGTACATACCAAATGTTCTGGGAGTGCGAGTCCATGCGTGCTAGTGAGGCTGGAGTTGCGACTGCGCAAGATGGTAGTTGGCTCAAGCGGCTCTGCCAGACAGGCAATGTTGAGAGCTCCGTCTTCGCTCTGGCGAATCGTGAGGCTTCTGCTGAGCTGGAAGCCCGGAACGTCAACTGGGCCGATTGGTACCGGATGATCGAGAACTACACGGATCGCAGTATCACCAAATCAACAGACCGCCTCCCTGCGCTGTCTGGCTTAGCACAGGCAATCATCCGCGAAACAATAGACAAATCCGGGTATCTCGCTGGCATATGGAAAACTGGCCTCTTGGAAGGTCTCCTGTGGTGCAAATCCAAGCCTGGGGATGCATTGTCGCCCACGCTAGAATATGTTGCTCCGTTCTGGTCTTGGGCCGCCGTCACAGGAAGGGTTCAGTTCCCAATTTACCGCTTCTGGGAGGAGAGGGCGCGCTGGAAGGCCAAAATGACCAATTTTGAGCCTTTGGCTGAGTATATCTCCCATAAAATCGAGGCCCAGACTGCGGATCAATATGGGAGGTTGCTCGAAGGGAGACTGACGTTGAGGGCACCTCTGCTGCTTGTGACCAAAGAGCGATCCAAGAAGAGCAAAGAGCCCGAATTGAACAATACAGGTGATGAACCGCCACGTCGGTCAGAAGTGGCTGACAGTGTGTACCGGTTCGAGGTTGGTGATGGAGAGAAGGTGTGGATCGAGGGGGGACTGGATGATCCTGCTCAGAAAGGCAAGGCTGACCAGATTTTCGTGCTTTTCCTCACACGCCTTCCATTTCTACAGGATTGGGGATACGTCGAACATCGGTTCGGACTCCTGTTGAAGCCTGTTGGGGGAAACCTATTTGCGAGGATCGGATTTGTTGATGGAGTGATGATGAAGGAGAACAGAGCAATCTTTTTGAAGAATTTCGAAACGCTGTTTTGGTCTCGTCCTTATAAGGACCAGGACTGGTCGGAGGAGTATGACCGCCAAGATGTTGCCATTGATCATTTCAAATTTGAGAAGCAGGAGGTCGAAATTTGTTGAGATAACTAGCTCAAGATGCCATCTAGATATGTGAAGGAGAAAATCTAAATGTCACGGTCGTTTTCTGCACGAAAAGGTTTTTGATCACTTACTTTCATCATCCGCCCATCAACATGCATGTGCATACACTACACTAGGGGGGCTAAATAAACATAACACACATTTGATTTAAAACATGCTCGCTCGTCCTATTATCATCAGACCCTGCTAAAATACAGAGTGACTACCATAGAGAGAACAAGAAACCTCAACACGAAAATACAAAATAAAAAAGGTCACTCTGCAAAATACCCACGAAACAAAACAAACAGTCACCCGACAAGAAGATCACCAAACTGCCCCCGAGATTTTAATCCCCCAAAGAAAAAGAAAAAAAAAAAAAAAGAAGAGAAAAAGAAAAAAGATAGAAATCATCAAAGACCTAATACCTTCACAACACGCCTCCCGAAGCTAGATGGCTCTTGCTGTTCGGCATTCCCTCCGGTAGCTTCATCCGCAAACTCAGTGGACGCAGTCTCTTGTGGACCACCAGTGAGGCCTTCTTCAGGAGGACTAGGTGAGACGAGACTGGGAATGGGAATAAGGGCTTCCGAATCATCAGTTTGTCGAGCGACAACATGTCTTGCCTCAACTGGATCGCTCGTAGGGATGACCTCCTCCCACTGCTCAGGCATAGCCCTCTTTGCAAATCCCGTTTGAGCCGGTGGAGCGATGCCAGAGCGGTTGGGGCCGACACCACGAGGCAAGAAGGCAGTCGCACCGGGCCTCCAGGACTCAACAACAGTCGAGCACACCAGGTCGGCCGGGACCGTTGCCGGGAAGCGGAATTCGTCGCGAGGCAAATTGATGGAGCAAGCAGAGTCTCTGCAATCTGCGCCTCCAATGCCGCCACCGGCGCCGGCTGCGTTGCCGGCGGCAAGGAGAGAGGGAGGAGCAGAGGCCAGGGGAACGAGGAGTGGCTCACCGAGACCACCGGCCGGGAGGACGAGGATGCCCTCAGCACCACCCGCATTGTTTGCATTGGCACCGCCAACGCCGGCTCCTCCGTTGAAAAGGATATTGGGCCTAGGTGCGGGTACATCAGTGTCGACAATGGAGTCAAAGATGGCTCTGTCATCATCTCCAAGTCCAAGCGTGAAGTCACGGTCGGGGTCTTCCTGATCCGCATCTTCGTCAGCAGCATCCTCTGCATCGCTGCCGCTCGCATTATCACCAACATCGACATCAACATCGACATCCACGGCATCTTCAGCAACAATACTGGCGTCCCTGACATTAACATCATCATCATCATCATCATTTTCGTCACCTCCATCAACACCAAACAAATCTCCGTCACCATCGTCAAAGCCAACAAAGCCACCAGGTCCTCCGACGCCCGGACCGCGGATGGGTCCAGCAGTACCGGCACCTCCAGCACCTCCAGCACCGCCTGTTCCGCCGCCTGGACCGCGAATAGGGCCACCAGCGCCTCCCGCACCGGCACCGCCAACTCCTCCTGCACCTGCTCCACCAGTCCCGATCGAACCGCGAATAGGTCCAGCAGTACCAGCACCACCAACACCTCCCGCACCAGCACCGCCAAAACCACCTGCCCCGGATCCTCCACCACCAACAGCTCCTGCTCCAGCACCACCGCGACCTCCAGTAGGTCCGGTCGGGCCAGGGATCCAGTCTTCAGTTGGGAAAGGGAAGTTGGGAGGGAATTCTCCCCTCGTATCGCCGTCTGAGTCACCATTTTCGTCGCCGAACTCATCTCCAGAGTCACCTCCAGAGTCACCGCCAGAGTCATCATCAAAATCAACACCACCTGCACCGCCGGCTCCTCCGGCCCCTCCTGCGCCACCAAAGTCATCACCAAAGTCGGCGAACTCATCATCACCAAGCTGATCACGGAAGTCGCCCAACTCGTCGTCAAAATCGAAATCGATATCGAAGATGTCATCAAAGATTACTCCGGCTCCGGCTCCGGCACCAAAGCCTCCAGTGAGGGGGCCTGCACCGCCAATGCCGCCTGCACCACCGATTCCTCCAGCACCACCAGCTCCGGCACCTCCAGCACCTCCTGCTCCTCCGACGACAGGACCCGCCGCTCCAGCGCCCGACCTCAGTCCAGCGCCGATAGGTCCACCAAAGTTGGCAGGACCAGGAATGAGAACACCCTGACCGTTCATCGTGCCAGGAGCACCTCCCAACCTTGCACCCGCTCCAGCTCCAGCACCACCACCCCCAACCAAAACCTGATCGCCAACTCCGCCCCCAGGGACCGCTCCAGTAACCGGAACTCTCCCATCACCAACAACCCCCGCCCCAATGGGTCCGCCAGCATTAGCAGGTCCAGGAATCAACACACCCTGCGCGTTCACACTCCCGGGCTCACCTCCCAACCTTCCCTCAACAACACCCGCACCCGCACTAACCTCAGGCGGAGGAACAACAACACCCCCCATATCCCCATCGACAATCCCCGCGCCGATCGGACCGCCGGTGTTAGCAGGTCCCGGAATCAAGACGCCGTCGCTGTTCAGTCCGCCCGGAGTGGGCGAGGAAGTCTGTGGTGCGTTCACGCCGGGATCGGGGACGTTGGTGCCGCCGCCGCCGCCTTGGGAGACGCCGCCGCCTATGGGACCGTCTGTGACGTCTGGGTTAGGGATTGTGACGCCGTCGCTGTTTGTTGAGGCTGATAACGATGTGGAGGAGGTTGTGGTTGTGGGGGAGGTGGGTGCAGAGAGTGAAGTGGAGGTTGTGGTTGTTGTTGTTGTTGTTGTTGTAGTCGTCGTTGTGGCTGTTGATGAGGTTGTGAGTGTTGTGGATGTGGTTAGTGAGGTCGAGGCAGTAAGCGATGTGGATGTGGTGAGAGTGGTAGATGTGGTAAGTGTCACCGAGGTGGACGTAGTGGCCGTTGATGACGTTTCAGTAGTGCGCGACGTGGATGTCGTGAGTGAGGTCGAGGTTGTGGTCGTTGTTGTGGCTGTTGATGAGGTCTCCGTAGTGAGCGTTACCGAGGTGGAAGTGGTGGTTGTGGCTGTCGATGAGGTTTCGGTGGTGAGCGTCGTAGAGGTCGTCGTCGTTGTGGTTGAGCTGGTATAAACTCCGGGATGCGTTGCCACGTACTGGGCCCAGAACGTCGCCCACTCCTCTTCGGTTCCAAGGAACCACCATGGCCTCGAACCACCCGGCCCGGCGCCATATCGCCAAGCATACCATTCAAGCTCTCCTTCAGTCCACCACCATGGCGGTGGGACACGGCAGCCTTGATCATCGCGGCCCTTGGAGCACTTCGTTTCCGGCAAACCGGTGGTGACGGTTGTGATTGCAGCGACGAGTGCAAGGTCTTCTGTTGTTCGGGTAGTAGTATAATCGAAGGTAGTAAGGCTGGTCGATGTTGATGTCGTCGTCGTCGTCGTGCTGATTGTTTCGGTTCCGGACGTAGTCGTGCTGTAAGTCTCAGTCCCCGACGTCGTTGTGCTGATCGTTTCGGTTCCTGATGTGGTAGTGCTGTAAGTCTCTGTCCCCGAGGTCGTTGTGCTTGTGGTTGACGTTGATGTTGTTGTGGTCGTCGTGCTGATTGTTTCGGTTCCAGACGTGGTAGTGCTATACGTCTCTGTCCCTGAGGTCGTTGTGCTGATTGTTTCGGTCCCCG
>MU858826.1:258492-385400 GCA_033297175.1 Cladorrhinum sp. PSN332 | reverse complement strand
AGAGGTCGTTGTGCTGATCGTCTCAGTCCCCGAGGTTGTTGTGCTAATCGTTTCGGTCCCCGAGGTCGTTGTGCTGATTGTTTCGGTTCCCGATGTCGTTGTGCTTGTGGTTGACGTCGATGTTGTTGTGGTCGTCGTGCTGGTTGTTTCGGTTCCTGATGTGGTAGTGCTGTACGTCTCTGTCCCCGAGGTCGTTGTGCTTGTGGTTGACGTTGATGTTGTTGTGGTCGTCGTGCTGGTTGTTTCGGTTCCGGACGTAGTAGTGCTGTACGTCTCAGTCCCCGAGGTCGTTGTGCTGATCGTCTCAGTCCCCGAGGTTGTTGTGCTAATCGTTTCGGTCCCCGAGGTCGTTGTGCTGATTGTTTCGGTTCCCGATGTAGTAGTGCTGTACGTTTCTGTCCCCGATGTCGTTGTGCTTGTGGTTGACGTCGATGTTGTTGTGGTCGTCGTGCTGATTGTTTCTGTACCGGACGTAGTCGTGCTGTAAGTCTCAGTCCCCGACGTCGTTGTGCTGATCGTTTCGGTTCCTGATGTGGTAGTGCTGTAAGTCTCGGTCCCCGAGGTCGTCGTGCTAATTGTTTCGGTACCGCTTGTTGTAGTACTGATAGTAGATGTGGTAGAAGTTGTTGTGGCAATTGTAGAGGTGGTTGATGTCGTCGTTTCAATGGTAGATGTAGTCGAAGTCGTGGTTTCGATTGTGGACGTGGTGGAAGTAGTCGTTTCAATCGTCGCTGTAGTCGAGGTTGTGGTAGCGATGGTCGACGTGGTTGAAGTGGTCGTTTCAATTGTAGATGTGGTAGAGGTTGTCGTAGCAATTGTCGATGTGGTCGAAGTTGTGGTATCAATCGTAGATGTAGTTGAGGTTGTGGTATCAAGCGTCGCTGTGGTTGAAGTCGTCGTTTCAATCGTCGCCGTAGTCGAGGTTGTGGTAGCGATGGTTGAGGTGGTTGAAGTCGTCGTTTCGATCGTGGCTGTGGTTGAAGTTGTCGTTTCGATCGTAGATGTAGATGTTGTTGAGGTTGTCGTTTCAATCGTAGCTGTAGTAGAAGTCGTCGTTTCAATCAACGACGTAGATGTTGTTGAGGTTGTCGTTTCAATCGTAGATGTAGTAGAGGTTGTGGTAGCGATGGTTGAGGTGGTTGAAGTCGTCGTTTCGATCGTGGCTGTGGTAGAGGTTGTAGTTTCGATTGTAGATGTAGTAGATGTGGTGGTTGCAATCGTCGCTGTTGTGCTGGTCGTCTCAGTACCGGTTGTTGTAGTCGTGGTGGACGATGTGGTTACAGGGATAGAAGTGCTGGTAGAGGTCGTTGTTGTAGTATCAGTCGTGGTCGTCGATGTGACACTTGTTTCGGTACTCAAACTTGTCGAAGTCGTCGTGGTCAGCGTTGTCGTTGTCGTTGTCGATGTACTTCTGCCGACGCAAGCATATGTCGGGTATGGCGTCGCCAGGATGGTAGCTTGATATGACGCGTACACCTCGGCTGCTTGAGTACTGTAGACAACGGGACCGTTTTGGGCACCGCAGGCAATGTTGTTTGCATTTAAACAGGCAATCCTACAAGAACCCATGGCATCAAAACCGGGGCTGACCACAGAAGAGGAGCAAGAACAGTCCCTGGCAAAAGGGGTTCATCAGTCAGCAGTCTCCCAAAGAGTGAAGCAAGCAGCATCGAGGAGCAGGACAAACTTACCGGCCATTGGTCATTCCAAATACAGGGTAGTTAAGCGCTTGACAGAGGGAAGCACAATTCTCAAGAGTTGCGGGGTTGATGTTAGGAAATTGGGCCGAAGTCAGAGCGTTTAGCACACCGTTGACATTGACGCCATTGAAGGCCGGTGAACCGAAACAGCCGTACAAGAAGTATTGCACGCCGTTCGAGGCAAATACCGAAGGGGGTCTGATCAAAGCCGGGGCCCCAGAGGCGAGCATGGCCGGGTTGACCGTTGCCGTCGGGAGAATCTTGGGAGGGCCCAGCAAGCTCTGGGGGACATCATAACACTCGTACGTCGTGTCAAGCTCAGTCGCTTTGAAGCCTGGGATGCGCGGGCTGTAGCAGCCCTGGAGCTCTGGGTTGATGTAGATTGGGGCATAGTTGTTACGTCCACAGCATCTCTCTGCTCCAACATCACAGCCGCCAGCGGTTGACGATGTGCAGGTCGTGTTACAATCACCCGGCGTTGGGAGGAATTCTGCCCGCTGGCGATGAGCATGCCAGCCCAATGATGTGCCGCAGTTGCACCTCGCATTGCCACTAATTGCACACAGTCAGCACATAGACAAGAACTCGGGGTATCAGGGGCTGGCAACAAACCCATCTGCATAAGCATATGCCATAGCGTAACCTAGACCTGCGCAGTAGTCGAGGCATCCCTGCATCCCACCGCTCGTAATGAGTCTAGATGCGCGGCTGTCCTGAGTCGGAAAACCATCTTGAGTGAAGTAGCAACCCAGATATTGGTAGTAGGCACCGAGGGTAGGGTTGCCGTTGGTCACTGGTACCGGGATGGGCACTTGGTTGTTGGAAGCGAAGGTCGGATCGAGATAGATCTGGGCAGAACTGCCTCCTCCGCATGTTTGCGATTGGTCACCGCCGCAAGGGACAGTGCAATCTGCGGCTCCTGGCAGGTAGTTAGGAGGCAGCTGGATGCCGCATTTGCAGCTGTTATCTCGAAGCGACGAGAACTTGTATCCGAAACCACGGCAAACACGGGAGCAGTCGAGGGGCGTGATTGTGTTGTTGTAGCGGGAGCCGGGATCCCATCCGGGGAAGCTCCTCCCTGGATGTGGCGGGTTGTAGCCAGTGGCATCGAAGGGGAAGTATTGAAGTCCAGCTTGTGTTTCGAAATTCGCAAAACATCCCAAGTAGTAGAAGTTGTCAAGCCCGCAAAAAGCCCGCTCACGAGCTACCGTGCCGTAATATGCCTGAGCATCAACACCGCCCAGAAAGCTTGACACGGTCAGGAGTAGAACCAGGAGGGCCTGGTCTGCCCGGGACCACATCTTGATGGTATCGCGTACACGCGACTTCCCCTGATACTAAAGAGTGGATGGATGTGTCGATATCAAGACGATTCTGCGATGAGGGTCGTCGTCGATGAGGTAACGGGTAAGTGAGCGGCTTCAGGACAAATCCCGGGAATATGACCGGTTGTCTCTTTTGATCGGGGCAAACGGGCTGTGTTTGTATTTGAGCGTGGCCTCTCTGCTTTGCTAAATATCATCGCGACGCGGCGGATTCGCGCCGCCCATTGACGCGACCAAGACATGGCGGTAGTGGCATGGAATGCTCATAACGGCGGCGAGCGAGAGGTTGAAATGACACCCAAGACACATTGGTTGGTGAGCATTCCATGCTTTCTCTGTCTGAGGGAGAGTTCTCAGGGGCTACCCCGAAATGTCGGCGAAACACTGTATCCATCCCTGGGCAAAACCAAGAAAAGACAAGAAAAAAGACGGGAAGAGGGATGCGAGAATAGCTTGAATGACAAAGAAGAGGACAAGGAACAAAAGAAGGCATTGAGTGGTTATGTTATGCATTTGTCAATACCTGACACTAAACACTTCTCAAATGTCCACTTACAACAAGTATTCTCCCTGACTCCCTACACCTGTCCGCTCACCAAGCCGTGTGGTGGTCCACTAACCAAGACCAAAAAGCGCCATGACCCAAAAGTATTGAATATATGGAAAAAAAAAAAAAAGAAAGAAAGGAAAAAAAGAATAGATACCCGTACAGGTCCACCCAACCCTGGCCAACGTCACCATTTCATCCCTGCTGAGTGAGAGGCGCCGTCCAACGTTCCCTAGCCGTCAAATTCGACCCCTACTACTTTTCCAGCCCCCGCGGCAGCAGCGTTGCTCCCATTCCCACCACTCCCGCCACTCCCGCCACTCCCCCCAATGTCGCCAGTGGAGCGCCCCATGGCATCGCTCGCTTCTGCATCGGCTCCGGTGAGAAGATCTCGGTCTGAGCTTCGTACGCTGCGGCGCTCTGCATCGCCCTTCCCAGCCCCCGATGAGCGCTCAAAGCCCGGCTCTTCCTCATCTTCCTCCTCGTCATCGTCGTTACGCTGACCAGGAAGTGCATTCTTCTCCAACTCTCTCTGGGCCTCCTCCATGCGGCGTCGAACCTCGGCGGCAACGCGCATACCGTCAGTGACAATGTTATCTAGCACACCCCGCAGACCTCGGCCACCCGCCGCAGCACCAGGGGCGCCACCGAGCGCGGCGTTAACCGCTCGGCCCGCGCCTATGCCGAGGCTCGAGAACGTGGTCAGGGCTGATGCACTTGTCGGCGTCGTCGACGATGCAAGGCCCTCGATGATGTGAAACGAGGCTGGAAAAGATGACTCAAAGAATTGCTCCAGCAGCTCATCCGCAAGAACGACCATGCGGAAAGTCGGAAGCGTAATGTGAAGTGGATTAGATGGATCAAGGGCGGCGTTGGCTTTTACTGACTGTGCCTTGGATACACGTCTCCGCGCCAATGCATCATCATCTGTTTGCAAGCCCGTTGACGACGAGTTAAGCTGCAATGAGGGCGGCTCGCTGGTTAGCAGGTCGGAGCGTATTGCTGCTGCCTTGGGGCTGGCGGCTGGCGATTCCATGGCTAGCAGGTCATCGTCATCGTCATCGTCGTCGTCGTCGTCATCACCAATGGCAAATGCATCAGGATTAGCGAGCTCCTCGTCTGCCGAGTCTCGGAGTTTTTGGGCATCCAGACGCTCCTGCACATCCTGTATTGCGTTTTGATTCTGGGGATGATCTGGGTCGGCATACTCGAAGCACCTCCTGATGAACGCGCTTACGCTACCGAGAAATCTTTCGTTAACAGACTGGCCCGGTGCGTCGCTTGCGCCATTGAGATTGTCACCGCTCAGCGTGAGGGTCGAGTTTGATGGACTTATAGTGCCCTCGAGCCCACGTCGTGAAAGAAACAACAATGCCTCGGACATGCGTAATATGCCTTCCCGATCAACCCTGCCATCCCCATCATCGTCGTGTAGCTCAAAGAAGTAATTGATGGTCCCCATGATGTCGCGCTTCCCTTTGATCCGCGCCATACCCGAGACAACATTCTGAAGTGTGAGAGTCGATGTTGAGCCCGTGTCCCATTTTTTGAAGAGCCTCTGGAGAAATTCGTGGCTCGCGGGCTCCGGCCCTGCTCCCCACGGCGATAATACGGCGTCAGATCGTCTGAAGCTATTATAAAATCCTCCCTGCTTATCCCCGAGAGTGTCCCGACGGGGCGTGGTAGGCGCATCTGAGATGGCCCATTTGGACATGCCGGCTAGGAACTCGCGGAATGCGTCGTAATCCATCAAGCTAGTGCTCGGTCCCAGACCAACACGGCCTCTCTCGATGCTATGGTCGTCGCTGGAGTGGGCTTCAGGAGCTCGCGAACGGCTGCTTTTGCCTCGCCGCGCTTGCTCCTGTTGCAAAATATGGTCCCTCTGCTGTCTCTCGTATAGCACACCGTAGAACCTGTCATACAATGCACCGAGCTCATCGGTGCTGAGAAGCTTGCTGTCCGGTCCCAGGTTCCTGATGGCGGTGCGCTTTGCAAAACTTTCGATGTTGTTCAAGACGGCATCCTTGTTCTTGAGGCGGGACTCGGTTATGCTGCTATGGGTGATTCCGGAAAACTCCTTGAAGGCCACTACCATGAGCTCCTGGAACCGTGTGACCGCTCTCAGCTTTGGGTTCTCGGATTTGGGATGGGCCGACTCGTCAAGACGAGAAAAGTATGACTTGAGCACCGAGATGAAGGCGCCGTCGTCGGTGGCATCGAGCAGTTCCTCTCCGTTTATCCGGAGAATGGCCAGGCCGACTTGGAATAGCACTTTTGGACCCTCGACAAAGAAAACATCCAGAACCCGAAAGGCAAAAACCAAAGGCATCGAGTTGATATAGAGCGACAGAAACCAGGGAAGCGAAACGACGGACAGCTGAACATCGCTCTTGACTAGGTGATCCCACAATATGGGCATGGTCTTTTCCACCAACGACTCGAACACCTTTTGGTCAAGAAGGGTGCCGTACATGGTGGTTGAGTAGTAACCAGGCACCAGCCGGTCACACAAGGCAGAAAGCAGAAAAAAGGCTTGTGCTTCAGACATGTAAATAAGCAAGGCGGCCACGACAATGTTCATGGCCTGGCAGTAGCCAACGTCGGCATTGACCCAGCTGTACGCGGTGAGGACACGACGAAGACGGCCGATACCCTCCTCGCTCTGAAAGCCAGGGTATTCGGGAAGACTTCGATTCAGGTCCTTTTCGATTTCATCAATGGCGAGCGACTCCATTCCAGAGTACTTGGCTAACGTGTCGGCGAAGAGGTTTGGATTTTCCAGCCTCAGATAAATGGACCCAGCCGACAACTCCCACATCTCACCCCTTAACCTGTTTGGCAAGCCGACTCTAATCAATTTGTGGAAGGTGGGCTGGCGGATAAGCGTTAGGTTCCGACCATTGTCGCGGAGGTATTCTGCCCAAAGTCGCATCTTTGCTCGATCTCGAAGCTTCTTGGGGTCGCCTGGATATTTGAACAGCATGCCGAGGCCGGCATCAGGAGGGCTGGCGTTTTTCTGGTCTTCGGTCCGGAGAAGATATTCGGAATAGCACTCGCCAACAACCTTTTTGAGCTTGCCCACATTTCCCACGTTGGATCGAAGCCCCTTTTTGAGACCATCGCAGAATCTCTCGCAGGCTGGGCGGGTTCCGGCGAGCTGAATAGTAATGCGTTGTTCCTTTAGATCCTTCTTGTCCTTTTCCTTGGCAGCATCCTGACTTATTCCATTCCAGGTCGTGATTGCAAGAGCGAACTGGAGACACAAATCGGGTCAGTCAATGCCAGAGATGTGAATGCGGGACTGCTTGTCTGTCCGTCCGCCTGTCTGTCTGACCTGAAAGTTCTGGCTGTGTAGCCGCTCTACCCGCCTAACCGCCGAAAGAGGGAAGGTGAAGCCATTTCCGCTGGGTCCTCCGCCATGGGTTTGCCCGGTGAATATGGAAGACGTCGAGGTGCTAGCCGACTGGAGGAAGCTGGATGGAGTGGTGGAAAAGCAGAGGTACGACTCGGAGAGGTGGAGTTTGCCTGCGTATTGGTAGCCCCTATCACGGTCTCTTTCGCCCTGTGTCGCGTTTGGAGGAGGGATGGTAAGCTCTGCCGTGATCTCGTAGAGCGGATGCTGGGAAGACGGAAGACGGAACTGGCTCTGAAACAGAGAGGCCTTGGAGGGGTTCCTGTCGGAATCTGTGATATTAAGACTCTGGGACGGGTCCAGGAGCTGCTGGGCCTTTTGCACGAAGCTCGAGAGGTTCAACATGGCGGGGCGATGACGGCGACGAGTACGGGGACGGGGACGGGGACGGTGACAACGACAGAGTTGCCGGTTTGCATTGGAATCGCCTATTACGGTGCCGTTACTTTGTACAATATCGGGGGTTATTATTGAAGTCTGGAGTATTGATGTGCGGCTGACTGACGGGGACGACGTCCACCAGGCTACATACCTGACTGACCTACCCAATGCAGTTCCAGGTCGCAGGCGATGCTGACAGCTGATGGAGCCGGAAGAAGCCTGCCGAGAGCGTGCTGCAAGTGGAGCCAACACACTAACCTAACCCTGGCAACCCTGAAAGACAAGGCATTTGTTTCACAACCACCGCTGCACACCACCACTGCACACCACCACAAACCTTCCGGGCAGGATTCCATCGAGGTTCCACAGACTGTTGTGTATCACCACTTGGGGTAAAATATTTCAATAAACCAAGGTACCTAGGTATCTACCATCATGACAACCAACAACCAACAAACCCGAAGCTATATACAATACCTTATGGTGCAGGTGGATGGATGGTCTACTAAATCACGCCGTCTTCCGGGATTCTCCATGTTTGACATGGCACTCCCCGACTCCCAGGGACCGTTTCCAAATCCAAGCAAGAACCTGGGATGCCACACATCTAGCGCCGCATCCGGGTGTTTTGGGTTCAGATTGTATTCAAAGCTCTTTTTTAAAACCTGTCTCCGACCTCTTTCTTTGAGAATCCAGCTTCTTATCGCGAGTAGCTTTCTCTTCCTCTCACTCTTGGCATCTCTCGGTTCTCGGTGTGTTTGCCCCGCCTTCGTTTCAACTCGTCCTCTCAACAAGGTATTCCTGTTATCCTGATTTGTCAATGCCATCTTGTCGTCCATCATCTGCAGCCAAACGTCATCCGCGCCCTACCTACTGATGAGCATGTGGCCGGGTTTGCTGTGATCGACCTCCCCCTATACACCCACCCTACACACTACGTGACTACGTGCCTTGTCCTCGACGACCCCTCCTCCTCCTCGTTCCTACACTGCGACCCCACGTCCAACGCCCAACGCCCGTCTCTCGCCGAACCCCACGGACCCGAACCGTCCATCTTTCCCGTCCCTATTGCGTAGCACTAGTTCCTCTCAGCCCGGCCTCGACATCTGCAACCTTGAGGCTGGGCTCATCACTCCAGACCTGTGACCCCTCTTCTCGCCCCCTACCTGCACATCCGCATTCCGCATTCCGCATCCCGCACTCCCACATACCCGTCCGCCATCTTGGGATACACAATGGCGGCCACAGTTGCGCACTCACAGGCTCTGCCTTCCCCGCCCATCCCGGTCGGCCTTCATCCATTGCAAGCCAAAGCCATGGCCGCCGCCGCCGCCGCGGCGCAACAGCAGCAGCAGCAGCAACAACAACAGCAACAGCAACAGCCGAGGAGAGACGAACCCTTTGACCCGGCATCTAGCAAGCCTATCCTGTCTGATTTCCAGAGGGTACGAACACTGGGGACGGGAACGTTTGCACGAGTCTGTCTGGTTCGACCGTCGCACGGCACAGAGGATGATCGCAGCAAGGTCTACGCTCTCAAAATACTGCGCAAGACGGAAATCATCAAGCTCAAGCAGATCGACCATGTGCGCCACGAGCGCCAGATCCTAGCCGACGTGTCTGGACACCCCTTCATCACCAACTTCATCGGCTCCTTCTCCGACCACGACTTTTTATACATTCTGCTGGATTACATCCCGGGCGGCGAGCTCTTTACCTACCTACGCAAATACCGACGCTTCGATGAGGATATGGCTCGGTTCTACGCCGCAGAGATCGTCCTGGTCCTCGAATATCTTCACGAACAACAAGGGGGCATCGCATACCGCGATATGAAGCCCGAGAACCTCCTCCTCGATGCTGAGGGCCACATCAAGCTGGTAGACTTTGGGTTCGCCAAGCGGCTAGGAAACAACGAGAACGACCATCCAGTCGAAACTTACACCCTCTGCGGCACGCCGGAATACCTTGCGCCGGAAGTTATCTATAATAATGGGCATACGATGGCGGTGGATTGGTGGGCCCTGGGTATCCTTATCTACGAGTTCCTGACTGGGTACCCGCCGTTTTGGCATCAAAACCCAATCGAGATTTACAAGCAGTGAGTCTTTTTTTTGGGGTCTTTACATGCCCTTTTTGTACTCCGTCTCTCTAACAGCCCTTTGATAGGATTGTCGAGAAGCCCGTCGTCTTCCCCCAAGAACCGCCCATCAGCGACGCAGCCAAGGATATCATCCGGCAGTTTTGCACCGTCGACCGGTCCCGGCGTCTAGGGAACATCAGCGGCGGCGCGGCAAGGGTGAAGGAGCATCCGTTCTTTGCTGGAGTCGATTGGGACGCCGTTATGCAGAGGAGAAGCAAGGGGCCCATACTTCCGCCCGTCAGGTATCCGGGCGACGCGCAGTGCTTTGATATCTACCCCGAAGAAGACGCGACGACCGACGAGTACACGGACGATATGGCGAGAAGGTATGATGATTATTTCAAGGATTTTTGATCAGCTTTCGTTTTGTGCGGCGGGAAGGATAGGCATGGCATGGCGTAGAGTCTTTTTTTCTTCTTTTTTTTCTTGTCTTTTCTCCTCTCTCTCTATTTTGCTTCTTCTTCTTTTTTGGGGGGGTTATAACTTTCTTTTGGCTTTTCGATGAGGACATACCATTATATATGCCGGTTTTTCTTTTGTTGTTTTCTGTTTTTTTTGTTATTTTTTTTTTGGGGGGGGGTTTTTTTTTGGTTTCCTGGAGGAGGAGGAAGGTGTGTGACAATAAACAGGTGCGCCCAGGTCGAGTGCGCATTGTTCTCTCTTTTCTTCTTTTTTTCCCCTCTCCCCTTTTCTATTGATTAGGAACACGTATGAATATGAATGGGGGGATGCAGCAACGCAACTTCCCACCAATGAAGCGAGATGAAGAAATGAGACAACACAGATACGACAGGGGGCGTTGGTTGATGAACGGGCGTTTTTTTTTTTCATCTTCTTTTTCTCTACAATATGATTGTGTGGTGGTTGGTTGGGGTGATGTTTAGTTTGTACGAATTGAGTGTGGTTGTTCGTGTAGAATGTTGGCGGAAGAGGGGGGTGTAAGGTGAGATACATATATATACTGTACAGAGAGAGAGAGAGAGAGAGAGAGAGAAGGTGGTTAACTTGATTGTTTTGTTCCATAAGAAAATATTAGTAGTTGAACGGAAGAAAGAGATACACAAATATGAGTTATGCAACGGTGGTATATAATTATGATTAATATATGAAAGTCTGTCTGGGTTTATTTCGTTTCGTGATGGTATTTTGTTGTTGCTTTTTGTATAACGTATTATTGTACAAATAAAGTCAAGAGTAGGGTAGAGTAGAGTGCCTCCCTCCTGGGAAATGGATGACGATTTTGACGTCGAGAAAGTCATGACAGGACAGGTTCAGAATGTTTTGTTTGGCCGAGCATGCCACTTACGTAGTACAGCACATGATGGTTCCACAATAACACCAAGGGTTGCCTAACTCTGGGTACCTACAGTAGGTAAGCATAAAAAATTAAGAATGAGTACATATTCGTGAAGGTACCAGGTAGGTACGGCATGTCTGACCTAAGCTTCTGACGCTTGCCGACCGGGGGAGCCACATGTAGAGAGCTGCATGATATTGTACTACATGTAATCTCTATCTAAAGGGGCAATCATTCGTGCTGATGATGATGCTAATGGTACAAACAATAAAAAAAAAAATAAAAAAAAAAAAAAAAAAACCAGCTCCCAGAGAACTTTTATGATACCCCAGCCCCCCCTTCCCGTAGAGCTTCAAATTCAAAACTGTCGTCGTCTGTGTTGTACTATGTAACCCTTGCTTAATAGAGAAAAAGTGCCTGCCTATATACGTACAACCCTGATTGAGTTATCCACCCGAGAAAGCCATCACCCTTAAAGTCATACTAGTATGACGACATGAGGAACCAAACTGAACATATGTAGTCAAAAAAAAACTAAAAAAAAAACTTAAAAACTTAAGTAACGGTTTTGATTACACCATTACAGACGTTCGATATTGTATAATTAATAACTATACTCGTTCTTTTTAAGAACCCAACCCACTTTAATCACCATTGTCGCCATTTATCTCCTGAGAGAAAAGCATTGGTCTCGCGAAAAAGAAAACAGGTCTTTCTAAAGCCAACCCAACCCAAAACGCCACAGGACCGAGGAGAATGAAATTAAAAGGAAGGGGGGGGGAATGATAACTTACGTCACCACCCCCTAACAGCCCACCAACCCCCCAAAACAATCAACAAAACCGTACCAAGCACCATCGCTCCCTCCTGCGTGCTCCAAAAGAAGGCAGACCATCCGACGACCATCTCTTTTCCCCTCGCGATCCTCCTCCTCTCCCAGGCATCAACATCAACAGGAAACGGCAAAACTTTTTTCTGCTTCTTACTCTCCTTTCTTTCTCCGACCTCTCCGACCTCTCCGACGGACTTGCCCATGAACTTGGCCCCTTTTAACTGATCCTCCTCCCGAGCCTCAGCCTCTACCTCAGAAGAAGAAGAAAAAAGAGGAACGCTCGCCCTAAACCAAACAGGCCTGTGATCCGAACTCTCCAAAACAGGGAAAGCATCATACCCCCCAACTTTCACTCCGTCATCTTCTTCACTTCCCCCCGAAGGAGATGACGAAGAAAACAAAACCCTATCGCACCAGCCAGGCCACCTGTGCGGAGCAAACTTCCACGCAACCTCGGGCACGCCATTCACTTTACTCCCCTTCCTGACGGCAGCCTCGTTGACCGCGCCCCTTGGCGAGTCCTTCAGAATGTCAAACTTGTACGTCGGCCCAAAAGTAACCGGCGCCTCCTCCATCCCGTGGAACGTCCTCCCCGCCAGGCGTTCCTGCGTTAACTGGTCCCTCTCAAGAAAATTCGAGTAGTGGTTAGGTGAACTTTCGTCAAAAGATGGAAATTCCGACAAGGGAGGTGGCGTGGTTGACGAAATGCGATAGTTCAGATCTCCAGCCACGAAGAGGTGCGAGCTTGGTTTGAATATTGAGATATCTTGGAGCGTGGCAGATTGGGATGGGCTTAGGCTTCTTTGTTGTCGTGTGAGCGGAAGTTCCGAGGATGAGGAGGAGGGGAGGGAAGTAGACAGAAGCGGCTCGGCTTCCTCTACCTCTTCCTCTTCGGCTTCGGAACTATCGACCGAACCGCCAGCAGCAGCAGCAGGAGGAGGAGGAGGCGCACGCTCGCCTACACCAGAGAGATCCGGGCGCGGGACGGGGTTTGCGGTGGCGGGGAAAACACCAGGGAGCACGTCGCGAGGGTTTTGGAACGTGAGGCCGGACACAATACTCCGCCAGTTTGCGTTTCGCTTCTTGAGGTTCCATTCCATTGCCGCGAGGTGGGTGGCGACCAAGGTAAGTTCTGCCGACTTTTGCGATTGTGATGAGGGATCGCTCCACGTTACTCTCAGTCCGACGGCGCCCTTGTTGCCCATGTCCGCGGCGCCGAATCCGCATTCTGCTTCTTGTATTTGCGATATAGAGGTTGGGTCCCGCGCAAACAGCAGAATGGAGGTCATGCCGACGTTCTTGGCCCGCACGAGGGTGTAAGGCGGTGGTGATAACGTTCCCTGGGAACTGACAGATTCTGGGTAGCCATAACTGGTCGTTGTTGTTGTTGTCGTCTTCTCCAACAGACGGGTTGAAGCAAGATTGAGAGCCTCCCCGAAGCGGGCGTAATAAGGGTTCAGAAAATAAGACCCGATGAAGGCATATGACATGGGCGCCACCTCCTGAAGTGATCTATGTAATTAAAAAAAAAACAGAATTAGACTTATGCTGCCAAAAAAAAAAAAAAAAATGGGGAAGGAGGAAAACACATACAGAACAACGAGATCTGGAAGACCCGTAGCATTCTGAGATAACGCCGCATGAAGATGTGCTGAAAACACAGGCACATTGATCAATGTCTTTGCGCAATTGAAGGTGAGGATAAACAGGTCGAGTGCTGATGAGGGTCTCATGGTTGCCGAGGATGATGCATTATCATGGTTGTGGTTTTGGTTGTCAATACCTCTCATCGAGGACTTGCTGTTGTTGTTCCCAAGAACTTCACCCATCTCGACCAAGGTACCTTGCTTTTCGAGGGGGTAATAACGGTTGAATTCGTTTCGTTTTCGGGTATTGTTGCGCCGCCCCGTACCTGATTAGGAGAAGCAAAAAAAAAAAAAAAAAAAAAGTCTGGATGAACCTAGGGTGGTGGGAAACGACAGGGTAGGAGGTATGTCCCCGACAAAGAGGATAGATAGGTAACTTGGTGTTTATTATATGTACCGTATTTAGGCGGGGGGGAATGGTATGGTAGGCATGGACTGACGTCGGAGGCGGCAGGGGAGTAAGTATTTTATAAACCGATTGAGAATTAACAGGTTCAGGGGAAAATGAGGGCGTCAAAAAAAAAATTTGAAGAAAAAAAGAGTTTAAAAGACAAGTTGAGCTGAGTGAATGGCCCTCCTCGAACAGCCTCATCGCAAGTCTTATACCCTCACTACCAGCTCTCCCAGGCTATCAGATCAGTTGAGGCCTGAGTCAACAGGCTTCCCTCGGCACTCAGAGCCACGCGCTATAACGACGAACTTGCAGGTAGCCCCGCTGTGTACAGCCTCCTTTGACACCGACTTTTGGTCAGCACCATCCTCGTTTTTGCTCATGCAGCACAAAGAGGCTGAGCAAATTGGAGCATTTCCGCTTGTTCACTATACGATACAATTCTCAATACCACTTCACACGTCACACACAACCGAGACATGGGTAAAAACGAAGACGAGATCTGAATTTATGAAAACTACCTGTCATGCATTGCTTGCAGCCCCTTGCATGGTCATGAGTACTTGTCCGCCGCATTGATACCCGGAACCGGTCACAACGTGCCAGGTCCCGCGATTCCGCCGGCCTCTCCGATCATGTTTCTACGTTATCAAGAGGGGCAAAAGAGAAGCCCATCCTCGGATATCCGATTCCATGGAACCGGAACTCCAACTGAGGACTTTGTTGCCAATTTTGGGACTGAATTACATCGGGTTTCCTTAAAGAGAAGATATTGACATGCTTCCCCATGCGTGAAAGAAAAACCAACGTTCTCCAGTAAGCCGCCTCTCCGAGCAATACAATAACCGCCTCCAACATGACATCCTGGCAATTCCAGCTTCAACGGCCACCAACTTGCGACTTTTGAAAGTCAGAAAAAGTGGGTCACTGATTTCATCAAACCCCCGACTTTTTGTGCTTGTCGTGATGACCGGAAGCCGCATCACCAAATCCATCTCCACCATCTTCCAAAGGAATCGCTTCGTCCCCTAAATTACCTCCCCACAAGCGGATTCCGATGCGATGAAGTGAAGCTGCCATGAAAAGTAAAAGGGAAAAAATAACGAAAGGGATCAAAGAGCACAATGTGAAAATATGAATAACAGGGGTGAACGGTGTGTTGCTTGCAGAACGATGCTTCGAAAGTCGATATCACGTGTAATGAGACTCGAGGCCAACGGTTTTCAAAAGAAAAGAGTTGGCAGATCGCGAGTACTTCACATCGCTGATAACGGTGAACCTTGCGGCATTAGAGGTCCAGAGCATCGGACCGATTCCCAAAAGACGACACTCAGAGCTGGTCAGAGTGCCGGACGTGCCGTTCGTCAGACTCCAACCCTAGAAGCATCCGCAGACGATTAGCCCAAAAGCTAATTCGGCCTGCCCATGCCACAGAGTAAAAGAGTCATCCGAGCCAAGGGGAAAAGGTTATGAACCGATGAGATATCGAAGAACGAAATAAAGCAATCCGTAAAGCTGAGTGATGAGTGGCGTATATCTGCTATCGATGCTGATCCAGGACCCGGCAGAGCACCCAATGTGCCCTGCCGAGACGAGTGAACAATCAAGTGATGGGGTTTGCCTCACGCAGGCCATTCCCACACGGTCGATGAGAATCCGCTAATCCTACAGCCCGAGAGAAGGGTGGTTCCAATCCGGACGCTGAGTTCGATGCTTCACTCAATGGGGCGGTACTTGTTGGAAGCATATCCTGAGCCAGCGCCTTGACCTTTGGCAGCCGAGCGCAGCCTGTTTATCGTAAACTGATCGTCAGCAATCTTGTCAGCATTGTCCCTCCGGCCAGCGTTGATGAGCACACTAAACTCGAAGGAAATATGATTCCTTACTAGGAATGCTTTGGGCAAGGGTATATTGGTAAGGCTGGTTATAACTCACATCCTGTCGCTGCCACCGACGGCACGGTTGGTCTCGGGGGTCTCGCCAGTAATCTGCTTCCGGGTTCCACGGGGGAGCGCGGGCTGGGCCTCCTTACGGGCGGCCTGGGCGGGGTCCTTGGGGTCGGCGACCTGTTGGCCAGCCTGGTTTCCAGCAGCCTGCTGAATGGCCTGGGCGTTCTTCTGGTACTTGTAGACGGTCCAGTCGAAGACGTAATCGTATTGGAAGCCCTCGCGAACAAAGAGATCGCGGAAAATCTTGCGCAGGTAGCTGTAGTCAGGCTTGTCGTCGAAGCGAAGGGAGCGAGTGTAGTTAAGATAGATGGCGAACTCGTTGGGGAAGCCACGGCAAAGCACATCAGTGGGGGTGGTCATCTTCTTCTCCATGATGCGGTCGTACTTCTGCTTCTTAGTAGCAGCCTTGAGTCCCTGCCAGGGAAGAGAACCACGGCAGAAGTACAGCATAACATAGCCGAGGGACTCCATGTCGTCACGGCGGGACTGCTCGACGCCGAGATGGGTGTTAATCGAGGCATAGCGAGCAGTGCCCGTCAGGTTCTTGTTCTCTCTGTAGGGAATGTGGAAGTGCGTCTTGGGATCGCGATACTTCTTGGCCAGACCAAAATCAATTACGTTGACCTGGTTGCCGCGCTTGCCAATGCCCATCAGGAAGTTGTCGGGCTTGATATCGCGGTGGATGAAGGACTTGGCATGGATGTACTCGATGCGGGAAATAAGCTGATCGGCGAGGAGCAGAACCGTCTTGAGCGAGAACTTTCGGTTGCAGAAGTTAAACAAATCCTCCAGGGAGGGTCCAAGAAGGTCGAGAACCATGGCATTGTAGTCGCACTCGGTACCGAACCAGCGAACGAAGGGAATGCCGACACCGCCGGCAAGAGACTTGTAGACACGGGCCTCATATTCAAGCTGGGGATGCTTGGCCTTGACGCTCTCGAGCTTGATGGCGATCTCCTCACCAGAGATGATGTTAGTGCCGAGGTAGATATCACCGAAGGATCCGGAACCGATCTTGCGACCGATACGGTACTTGTTACCGACGCGGAGATCCTGAAGATGGAGAAAACATTAGCAAAATAATTCATCGATATTAGAAAGCCTCAAACCATCATCAGATTCCGCTGCGGTGTGTGACCGACATTTGTCGGCATCAGTCAGCAGCAGGCAGCCTCTGCTTCTGAAAAAACTGCACGCAGCGAAATTGAACAATGGATTGTTGGCAATGAAGAGAATGAAAAATGCCATACCATGGTCGTCATGTTGGCGACGGTGCAGGTGTTGCAGCTCGAATTGTCGGGTGATGGCTGTTGTTGTTGTTGGGAGAAATGATGGTCGGGCGTCGGCAGACTGGTGGTGGTATTTGAATTAGCGTTGCCTGCCCGGGTTTCAGGTTTTGGGGCTTGGGTGCGCGGGTCAACGATGGGGAAGGGAAAGTCAGGCAAGGCGGTGTGTGAATTCACTCAGTGCAGTGGGTAAATGCGAGATGACGGTGTGTTCTCGACTCGGGAGGAAGACCACCCCAAGGGCAAAAAGCCAGCCAGCAAAGGACGCAGAAAAGGCGGGCAAGGCAGCCAGACTTTCTCGTTCTCCTCTGCCAAGACTCAAGACTCGGACCAGAACCTGACTTTTTTTGCCTTTCGGAGATGGAAATGTGATGCGTGAAGTGCGATAGTGATCGAAGATGCAATCGTCGTATGGTGGACACGTACCTGTTGGGTAACTTTTTGAAAACCGAAAGTCTTTGACAATGGACGCTGGGGGTGGGTGGTGTCGAGTTTTGGGGGAGTTGGACGGAGAGGGAAAAGGATTCCTGCTGCCGACCGTCGGGTGGGAGGTGGAGGGTGGTGGCAACGAAAACGAAATTCACCGCCGACCCGAATGCAGAAATAACCAGGCTGCCGACAAGAAATTAGACAATTAAATCTTTTTCCGATAGAAAAAAAAAGCACACAATGTGCATATGTAATTCTTACCCTCTGATTAATAGTCTTTTCACGCTGTTGTCGTGACAAAGGCGCGAGACAGCTGACGATATTGGGAAGAGAGGACCTGGAGGGCGAGGGAGGAGGGAGAAAGGGTTGGTCAGGTAAGGGGACCCGGGAAGCCAACCTGACTATGAATCCAGGCTGGGCAGGCTCCCCCCAAGGGGGCAGGTTGGCCTTGCCACGAACCAAAAGGGTAGTCTGCGCACAGTGCGTCTTCACTAAACGCAAGCGACAGCAATGGATGGCACAGTGCGAGATCAGTCAGAAGTTTGCCCTGCATCGGTCCGCATCCAGCTGGGAGGCAACCCTTGCTCCAAATTCTTCAGGCAGTGAAGCCCAATCCGACGAAAAAAGCCACTGGAAGGTGCCTTTCAAGGGTCCTGCTGTCATCAGCCCCTCGTTCCCCTCACCACAACATTTCTCCGCTGCTTCAATCATCAGTCGGTAGGTCCAACCTGAGTCCAACCTGAAGTGACACTCTCTCAAAACCGACACACCACCGACAGAGGCTGTGAACGATCCACACACAGTGTTTAGTCTTGTTGAAATTACAAACAGGATTTCTTTGGAACACACGTCGATCTGATCAGTGTGTTGGGCATTGTCATACCAGAGTAAGGCTTCCGGGAGTGGTCCGTGTCGCCTTGTGGTAAGCCCACCTGGAACCCAGGCAGTTCTTGGGCAGGGACGCACGGTGAGGTGGGAGCCTTCTTCACACTAAACGCGCATGGGTCGGCTTCCTAAGAGCCAATGGTTCGAGCATCTCTGATTCTTGGCATCCCCTTGGAGGTTTCCAACATCACGATCTGATATGTCAGTCATTCGTGGGAGTTTGTTGAAGCAGACGAGGACCCTCTTCTCCCTTTCTACAGGTCTATTTGGCAGCAGTCACACGTCCCGACAGTTTGGATCAAACACTCGATCGTTCGGGGCAGGCATGGGATTCCTCCAAAAAAGGATGGGGAGGTTGCCGCCGAGGGGCATAATGTATTCCCCGTGCCACCTATCGGAGGCTCCAGGCGAGGCGCTATTAACCATTAAGCGCTTAAACCCGCCATTCCGCTTCCTGGGTTCGCACGGATCTCTGAAATGGGACATCCAAATCCCGCACTGTACTGTGCATTGGTGTATGACGGCCGATTGGGGGCCCAAAGACCGGGGGAGAGGTACCTGACGGGAATCATTGATGCCGCCTGCCACTGCTGATCCATTGATTTGCGGGCATAATGCAGCATCAGAATGGCCCTGAAGGAGGCATCGTCAATGCATTGGACCGAGCCACCTCGTACGGAGAACACGGTGCCTTCCTCGGACCTTGCTCAAAGGGCGCAGAAAGATAGGAAAGTCTCGACGATTGCATCACATTGTTCATTGTTCCGCATTTTCATGGGTATCCCCGCGCTAAAAAGAAACGCGTGCGCCCTTTCGCGATTTGGAGAGGGGTCTGATGTATGGATTCCAAGGGCGGGCCGCGGCCCACAATTGACAGCATCCATCCAACCATCGGCATCGGCATCGACCATTCAGGACATCGCGAGCACCGCCAGCCAAAGGATTCAGATGACCTCGAACCTGCGCTTTTGAGCAGAACACGTTTGTGTGCTTCTGCGCCCTTTCCCGAATTCGACAATTCTGAAATACATATTGGACACGGGGTCTCCTGGAGGCGGTACCAACACTGATTCGTCCTCCATGCCACGGACAACAGACGGTTCGACACTGCAGCAAGCCGATTGATCCAGACACAAACAAATCCGCCGCAAGGCGTCAGACACCGCCGCTGGCTAGACGCGTTTTTTCGTATAACTTGATAATATAATTAATTGATGGTTATGCGTACCAATACCCATCAAATGCTTTCCGAGAGCTGGAAGCCTTTTTCTCGAATTTGAGATTGTTCGCGGCCAAGGCACCTCGAGAATCGAGACAGATGCTTGAACCAAATGTCAACCGGGCAACCCATCCCCAAAAATAGCAATTCCCGAGCAACAAGTGTGTGCGGGTTACGGGTGCGGGACTCCGGCTCTTGTCGATCTTCTTTCTGTCGTGGGTGTTCATGTGCCAATGTCCCATATTCCACCTAGTCAGACGTCTCTTCCAAGTATTGCACCACACCCACCCACAGCTGTCTACCACCATTCTGTACACGGAATACACCCACACGCCTTCGGGTCTAGGTTTCTGTGACCCCCACCTACTTATAAATGAAGCTGGGGCGGAGTTTCTGTTGGATATGATCATCACGTCACTGATGCGGTCGCGACCCATCCTCCCGTGCCTCCCAAACTTCTCGACCTGGCCATTGTGGCGCAGATATCCATCCAGAACATGTTACACCACAAATCATCAAGAGTCTGCTACACAGAGGTTTGTCGGATCTCGGCCAAATGCTTTTGAGAGGCCGGATCAGGTTCTAGATGCCCAATATCTCTCTGCCTTTCCGTTGATCCGACTTTGTACCTCCTCGGAGGCAGTCTCCATCCTTTTCTCCCCAGGTTTTCCCCGCGCGCCACACTGTCTCTTGTGACACCCGATACAGCCACTCTGTCTTGCAGCATCAGCATCGTGGGTCTTGTTCGCCTCGAGCCGATGTGTCTATGGCGTGTTTCAGACACAGCATACACAAGTAGCCGTCAGTTTCTAGCGGTCTGGTGCCTGTCTCGAACTAAAAGAGTCAAATTGATCCGAGGACGTAACACGAGTGAGCTGTTCGAGGGATTTGAGTCGTTTTGTCAGAATTGCTCTTGCTAGAGACATCGGAATGCTGTATAACTTGACCAATGACGGGGAGTCAATCATCAGCTGCTGTTTCTGTCACCAGTTGATCGCTGACGAACCATCACACTGCGTCTTGAATGTTGGTATGGAATCCAGGACGGGACACCAATCATGCAAGGGTAGTAAGTTGAATGAGAGAAACATGTCGGATAAGTTCCTGGCGACGTAGGTCAGAATATTAGAGCGGAAAGCGGAGAACTAAATTAAATGCATTCGGTTTCATTGAGATAGAACGATTCCGATCTTTCTCGTATGCTCATTCATATCAGGTTGATAGAAACTTGTTGATATCCACAGAATGAATCAAAGTCTGGAAAAGAGAAGTCTGGAGGTCGACTGGATTGGGCCAAGAATACACTTCAGAACGACTGAGAAGTCTGTCGGTAGCCCAGAACCGAGGAATATTATAGAGGCCTTTGTCGCATCTAGTCCCCAAATTACGCTCATTGCTGCTGTCTTTGCCTTATGATGGCATGTGGTATCAGGGCAATGCTGGTTCCTGGACGGAAAGGTAAGGCTTGTGGTAACATGGTCCATCATGATAGAAGAGCATAGACGTAAGTCACGACAATTTCTGATGTGTGTTCATCAAGTATGGCCTCTGGCAAGCTTTCCCCTCTTCATGGACTTCAAGTAATGCAATGGTTTCGTCCACCACACTCATGTGGGAAGACTTATCGGCCAACCCAGCTAGCTCATCGTTCCGTGGTTTTAGGAGTCTAAAGGCTACTGATATCTAGCATCGACCTGTCTCAATTTCGAGTCGATATTGAATTACAGACCGTCAGACGTGCGTGGGGACAGCCCCTTATGATAGAACCTCTCCTAAAGCGTAACAATTGGCCGCCATTATCATCTGGCAAGCCACACAGTAGGTGCCCTTCATAGACACATCTCTGCTTGCTCGATTCTGACATTTGTGTTGGCAGTATAGGCTTCGTGGTAGAGTGGTCACGCACCCGGCAACACAGCGTTGTCTCCCTGGCGTTGCCCTACTGGTGCCAAATCACTTTGCTACTACCTCTCATTTACTCTTAATGCCGTCTTCATCTTCTTGGCTTCTTAGAACGAGATATAGACTCTATCGTACATCCCTTGGATGTTTATTCACGCACGACAACTTGGTAAGTACGAATTGGAACAGGCCTTTCAGAATATAACCAGGTCCCCTGCAGAAATAAAAAAAAGCCATCGGGAGAATAGATAGGCCTCCTTGAAGATATATTAATAGGCCCTCGCTCGAGATAAGTAGGACTTCCTGAAATTACATACGCATTTTGAACAAGAGCAGAGCTTCGTGAATTTCAGATGAGCCGCGCTACCAGACATCTCTCTTATCCGCGAAAGCATCATCTGAGCAGACATTGAGGCTCATAAATGGCATTGATAACAGGTTGTATACAAAGAAAACATCTAAACACATGGCAATTTCTAGCAGCACATTGCAGAATGCCTCCATACAAAGCCGAGGTTGATAATAAGTCTTGTCAACCATGAACAGCGTCCATCCATGCTTTTCACTTACGGCCGGCATTTGGCCGTCAATAAAAACATGCCAAGTCCACGTGTGTTCAAGGTTGATGTCGGATGTCGGTTGTTGGGTTTATCAAAAGACGTGTGGTTTGCGACGAGGTAACATCTCCGGACCACTCGACATCGTCGAAACCTTTTTATGTACCCCACAACTAGAATGGCGGGGCAAACGGCATGGCCAAAAAAAGGGGGTCGTAGTGTAATTAGGGAACTTGGCAGAGGCGACCCCAAGGGTCCACGGCTTGCACTTTTCAACCTTCCTCTCTAGAACCCTTCATTCCGCTTTCCTGGGTTCTGGTTGAATTCGGGGTCCAATATGCCGCTGACTACGTAGGAAAAATCGACATGAGAACGTGCTGTTACTTGCCGATCAAAAAAGAAAGAAACCGAACAGAAGAAAAGGAGGGTGTTCATGGATGGCGTCTGCTCTTGACCCTTTTCGGTGCTAGGGACTCATGCAGCTCACCGCTCCGGTTTCCTATTGGTGACACCCAGTTGACTTTGTTTGTCTTGGACACATCGGTTATGTTTATTGCGGGGAGACGAAATTGCGGATTCGCAACGGGTATGATGTGCATTTGGAAAGCAACCGTCTTGACTCTTCTCAAGGTTTTGTTGCTGGACAACAATGATGGGCATTCCTTGCCCGCCACGAGCATCCAAAAACACCAGGGCGGAGACCTGGATATTGTTGATGTGGAGTGATGATTGTGGAATGCTCGGATCGTTCCATGCCAGGAACAGGAACAGCAGGGGCTCGTGTCTTTTACTCCAAAACTCTATCTCAACGCCGCCAAGGCAGAGCAGAGCGTAAAAATCAGAATGCTGTTGCTGTTGAGATGGACTTGCCAAAGTCCGCGTGGCTATGTATGGTCTAGGCTGTGTTCAATTCAGGATTAAGATCAATCAAAATGTGGAGAAAGCACCATCCGCTGGAGCAGGAGAAAAAATAAGGGTCGTTCGCGATGCCCAGGAAAATGGACCCCAGACTGCCGAGACTGAGCCATAACTTTTTATTAACCTGCCCTGGTGACCACACCAGCCAAGGGAGTAAGGGCCGCTTCCCTTTTCCGTCTGAAAACAAAAACCACTGTGTTTTCTTCTCTCTTACCTTGTCTATCGAGCAAAATTCAATTCCAATTAGCAGCATCAATACTCGGTATTCTTGCTGAATCTTTGACCCGACCCCTACGCCTCCAACCGACCTGTCCTGCCCCCGGGCGTGGTGACGCCGATCAGCCAAGCTAGCCGCTGCTGCTGTCCACCGACCCCGACCCCGAGCCCACCAAATCCACACGAGCCCACTGGCGGCCCATCTCGATCCGCGACCCCGTCTTCTCCTGAGCTCAACAATTCGGCCTCTGCTTGTGCCTCTCCATTTCTTCCTGCAACCATCTTCAAACCGACCAAAACAAGCTTCAGACAATCCGGTAGCTTCCGTGAGGGAAGAGCTGCCGCAGCCTGACAATATTTTGAATATCTCACCTACGTCACATCTCTCAACACCGAGCTGCAGACAGGCACCGGGCGCCTCGGCCCCTGTTGAGTTTGCAGATTCTCCTTGTGGAACATTGGCAGTGGACAAACAACTAGAAAGACGGACATCCAGGAACCGCGAAGCAACCGACAGAAGGACAGAGATATACCCGTTCCCCAAGTGTTCTAACCAGGCGCCGACGAGAATCTTCAAGCAGTAAAACGAAACCCGATCGAACCGCTAGTTGCTGCGACCGTTGTCCCATCTCGACCCGAATTCTGCAGGCGAAACCTGTTGTGGTTACTAGCGCACATATATTCTCTAGAAGAAGAAGCGCCTTTGCTGTCGTTTTCTTCGTGCAAGGAGAAAGGAGAGTAATAAAAAAAAAGTCAAACTTGAAACTGGGGGATTGGCTCCACGAAAACAAGCAGCCGCAGCGTTGTCAGAACTCCTTATCTCTTCCTCCACTGAGGTATGACGCTAGCCCCGAGCCATTGGAATTCAATTCTCCCAGACATTTGACACTTGCACCACCACCAGGGCCCGACCGCAGAAAGCCGCCCAGGACCGCCCTCTGGAGCATCACGTCCATCTGTACGCGAAGAACGTGCATAGCTTTTCCGAAAGCCCAACCACCACCAGCAAGCAGCTAAATTCTTTTTTTCGTGCGCGCCTCCTTATCGGCCCCCGTCGCCCATCATGGCGTCCATCCAACCAGATCGCCAAGGTGAGTTGCTGTCGAACCAGTCCCCTGTTGCACCCGGGAATCTTTCAAACGCGCGGCCCTGTCCCATTGACGGGATGGAATATGGGGAGATGTGGCAACGGATCCAGAATCCTGTCCCTCTCCCCTTTGCCCACTTCCCAGTTTTTCGTGTCAATGGGGTAGTTTGGCGCCTGGGCATTTTATTCGGTTCGCTCTGCCGGCGAGCCTGTTGTGTCATGTAAAGGAGATTGCTGTTTCATCTTGCCTCTCACAGTCGTCATTTGCATGCATAGTGCCGCGGGGACTCCAAACGCACCGTTCCCTGCCTGATCGATGGTTTACTGACGTTTTTCCTCCTCGTCGATAATTTAGATCAACCACGCTCTGCCGGGTTGAACCTCACCCTCCCTTCAAATAATCCCTTTCGCAATCGCGCTGCATCGCCCGGACTCCCGAGCCCCAGCTCCCCCTTTGACGATCCCCCTCCGAGACCAACTTCGCGCAACCCATTTCTAGATCCCGCACTTTCGACCCGAGCCAGTCTATCGAATATCCGGTCGACCTCCGATAGCATGTCGTCACTAGATAAACGGCCGTCGCTCACGGCCGAGGAAATCTTTGTATGTTTTTTTCCCGTCCGAATCACGTCGCACTCGTGTCTTGAGCTTGCAATACCCGATAACCAGCTAACAATGCAATCGCAGGGTTCTTTGACTCTCGAGGACAGGTCCGCACCCGCCGCGCCGGCGAGACCCGATGCCACAAAGCCCCCGATGGGTCGTCGCGGACCCCCCCCTGGTCAGCCTGGTGCTTATGGTGGACGGGAGAATGTGCCGCCCGGTAATCGGAATGGCCCGCCACCAAATCACCGTCCTTCTCGATCGCAGGAAGAGGCTCTCCGCGCCCGGAAAGCTCAAGGAGCCAGCGAGAAGCTCATCGACATTGAACCCTCCCGATCTCCCCCGAGACGTCAGGAGAGACGCGCGGAGCCGCGTCCTCGCAGAAACTCGGAATCATCAATCGCACCGGGCGACAAGTTCATGACTGCGGAGGAGAGGAGTCAGCGTGACCTTAGACGGCGCGAGCGTGAACGTCGACAGCGCGAGGCTGGTAGCGGCGGCAAGGATAGAAAACCTGCCAGCCGCAAGATCGATATCATCGATCAGCTCGATGCCACAAGCATCTACGGAACTGGAAGTATGCATTTGATTTCCTTGACCACCACTCCATGACAGTAAATGGCTAACTAAGGGTGTCACAGTCTTCCATCACGATGGACCTTTCGATGCACTCAATCCCCACCGCAACAGAAACGGCAGCCGGCGCGCTCCTATGCAGGCTTTCCCCGAAGGCTCACTCAACAACACTCTGGGTGGCTCCGGCCCACTGAACGCACGTCCGGATCACTCGGCCTTCTTGGGCCAAGCAGACGACGAAGCATATCTGGAATGGTCCAACAAGGCCAAGGACAGGGAAGGCATGCCCCCCAAGGGTGCGACACCAGCAGTCTTTGATCCCCTTGCGCGTGGGAACGTTCTGCACGGTGATGAGTCGCTCGGCCTTGGTACATCGACTTTCCTCGAGGGTACTCCTGCCGCCCGCACCGCGATTCAGAAGCGCGAAGAGGAGCGCGCCGCCGAAGTCATGAATGAGGGTCTTCAACGCAAGAAGTCTCTCGCCCACCGTATCCGCAACATCAATCGTGGGCCGCGCGATGGGCCTTCGGGCAGAACAACTAACCCTGAAGGTGTCTATTCCCGTCGCTCGCCTTCTGAGAGTGGACCGCCATCTGCCGGTATGGGAAACGGTGAACGCAACCCCTTCTTCAACGAGCACGGAAACAACCGGGGTGGTGAGGAGGGATTTACCGTGCGGAGGGGGGATGCCAACACCATGTCGCCTACTAGCCCCAGAGGTGGTAACCTCGAGCGGCGAGCGACCGATGACGGCCTGGGTGGTGATCAGCCCAAGTCTGGTGGTGGACTCCTGGGCCGCATGAAGTCACTGAAGGGTGGACGTCGCCGGCAAGGCGGCCAGGGCAGCACCGACATGGGCGCCCCTCCCCCGCCCGGAACAGCAGTTTAGAGAAACTCGTGGTTAACTCGAGGGAAGCTTCTTCACGATGGACTCGGTCCAGCAAGGGCTGCCAGTCTTGACAGCCGGCAATGGAAATCACTCAAAATTCCGGCCGGAAGATGGCTTCGCCTCTGAAATCAAGACATGCCGACAACGGTCATCCCGCTCTCTCAAATACCCTCTGCAGGCACAGATTAATATCGGATGGCGGTGTCTTTATGGGTTGGACCAAATCAGGTTGCTCGGTTTCTCCGAGGCAACACACGGACAAGAGATCACGAGCGTTTTTTCCCCGAAAGGACAACGCAATTAGGTAACACAGCAGCAAGTGGTGGACGGGAGGAAACATGGGAAAAGAGAATATGTTCTGGTCTTAATTTTGGGAGGATGATGATGATGATGGGGTGATTGTTGCTTGTTTGCTTCAGGCCGAGAGAGAGGGTTGGTTGTGTGGGGAGGGAAGCAGTTAGATCCTGGATCTTTTTGTCTTTTGTTTTCTTTCTCTTTTCTTTCTTTCTGTTGTTTCGTACGCTGGATCCAGTAATCGATTGTACATAATGCATTTTTTTTTCTCTCTCTTCGCCCTTTTTTCTCTACAACTACCTACCTACGGAATACAGTGAGGAGAATATGAATTGAAGAAACGATAAAAAACCTTCAAGTCGTGTGACAACGATTATTGTTATCAGTGACTTGCAAACAGATTGGTTCTCCGTATATCCAGGGGAAGGGGTGAGGTGGGTACAGGGCGAACTGGGGGGGTTGAGGGCATCTACACTGCAAATTTCTTGAAATGGTGCGGTTTTGTTCATCAGGGGGGCCGGGGGGGTTTTTGAAACGTTGATGGATGATCTGATGAAGCAAGGTTGTGGGGCTGCGAACGGAGATCTTGTTGGTACTTGATTTCGGGAAAACTTGGAGACAAAATGATGTGTTACACTATATGTATTTAGGCTTGGATCTTTTGTGTGTTGGATGATTGTGAAAGTTTTTGGGATGCTGGTTTGTTGATGCTACCGAGCATAAGTAAAGTATGTTAATAGCAAGGTATGTAGGTAGGCAGAAGAAGGTTTTTTTTTTTTTTTTTTTTTTTTTTTTTAGAGAGGACTCGCTAAAGCGAAGAGTGAATCTGTTTTTGTTTGTGCATTCTTCCAAGTTTTTTTTGTAAGTTATGAGAAAGAAAAGGAAGAAAAAGAAGGATTAGGTGTCTATCCTGAGGATGATTATACACGCTTTGAATCATGTATACCTTTTTTTCTTCCTTTTGAATGATAGATGATTTGAGTTTATTTTTTTTTATTTTTTTTTTTTGACGCGAAGTGAACTCCCGTCGGGGGTGGTGGTAATTATGCCAGCCAACACTGCATGCACAGTAGGTATTTGAGGCATCCCAAAAAGTGTAATTCAACATGGATAAAAAAACGCGTCCAATGATACCTACATATCAACCGACCTGGAAATTGAACTCAATCACTACATAACTACCTGCCATATGATTCAGATATATATAGATATATATCTGTGCTCAAATACGCCACACGAAACCCTTTTATTTTTTTTTATTTTTTTTATTTTTTTTTTATATAAAAAACCCATCAACAACACACAGCATCCACATCATCAATCATGCCCCTCCTTCCACAAACAGCACTCTCCCTTCTCCCAGTCCCAGCAAGGATACCTGCTCTCAAAACCGCCATCGCCCAATTAGACGAATACATTCTTCTCGGCGGACTACAAAGCGGCACAGTGGTTGGTTTAAGCTGCGAAGATGAGGACCTTGGTCTGCTCGTACGTATTGACCTTTTTTTTTCTTCTTTTTTTTTTCTTTTTCCTACTTTTGCTCAAGTCAAACTCAAAACTCAATACTCAATACCTACTAACATTTTTTTTCTTTCGGCTATTTATAGATATCACTACAAACCGTCTCTCACCATTTAGTTTCCAGCCCAAACTCAAACTCAAACGTAATGATCGTCACTTGTACGCGACCCATCCAGACGCTGTTACCTTTGCTTCGGAAGGCTATCATCAACTCCTTGATAGCATTGTCGAAGCAGGAGGAGGACGAGTTAGTGAGTGGAGTGGTGGACCTACAAGCCAAAGTAAAAGAGTGTTTGAGACGGATAAAAATTAGTAGGGTTTTTGATGTAAAAGGGTTGGAAGAGGTTTTGTGTGAGGTTGAGGAGAATGAGAATGAGAAAGTAGATGTGGTGGTGGTGAGTGATATGCCTTTGTTGTTGGGTACGGTGTTTGGGGATAGGAGTGGTGGTGGCGGTGGTGGGAACAGTAGGAATATAAATTGGGAGGAGGAGGGAAGGGGGGTGCATGAGATGGTCGGGGAGTTGGGTGGGAGGTTGAGGCGGTTGGCTGGAGGGGATGAGAGTACAGATAAAGGGAAAAGGTTGGTTATGTTGTTGAATTCTGTTAGTGTTAAAGAGGGAGGGGATGCGGCTGGGTTGAGGTCTGTCTTTTCTGGAGGAGGAGTACCGGGATCAAAAAATAAGAGACCGGCTTATGGACAGGTTTTTGGACGGTTGGTTGATTTGCATTTGATGGGCAGTCGGGTGCCGGCTGGAGAGATGGAGGCGGAGAGGCAAAGAAAAGAGGTTTGGGTTTGGGTTATGGAGGTTTTGTTTGATGAAGTTGGGATGTATGATTTTGAGAGGATGGAGAGGAGGGATAGGGAAGGGAGGTGGGGAGTTTTGGAGGTTGATCGGGATGGTGGGAGTGTGAGATAATAATAATAATAATGATAATAATGATGAAAAAGTCGTAGTCGTGAAATATTCTGCTTGCCGTGACATTGATGGTACAAAAGTGTTGTGTCCTAAAAGATACACTATATGCCGACAGGACATCGCCCCAAATTTGATCCCCAGCCCAAACTCCTCATGCGCTTACTTTATTCTACAAGACCATTGCCTACAGATCATGCATGTCCTCCCTTCCTTCCTCCAAATACGGCTGCAGCCGTTCAATCACCACCTCTTCGCTCACACCAACCCACTCCTCCTCCTGGGTGGGAGGCCCGCCGTGATGCTTATGCGGCGGAATCAACACATTGTCAATAATTTGGACACTCCCATCACTCGCCAACCCGTCCTTGAACACAACCCTGGTGAACCCGTTCAGCGTGATGGTAACAAAGCCCTTCCACCTCTTGACGTCCACGGCAATGGCCTTGTCATCCAGCAGCGAAGGCAAATCGACGTGCCAGTACCCCTGTCCACCACCATTGCTTTCTCCCTCCTCCTCCTTGGACTTGTAAAACGCATCAGAGTACAACGTCTGACCCAAGACGACATGGTACTTGAGCAAAGCCTTGAGATACTTCTTTCCGCGCTCAGAAAAGAGGAAGGCGTTCGCTCTGGGGCCGAGCCGCTGGAAGGCCTTGTTGGAAGGAGCGAAGAGTGTGCCGCCGGACTTCTTTTCTTCCTTGTCCAGTTCCTCACCCAGACCGGTCTTCTCAAGACCCAAAGAAAAAGTGCTAAAAGTCCCCGGGAGCAGCGAAATGATCTTTGCTTGGGTGGGCGGCGGGACCAGAATACCGTCAACGGCGTGGATGACGCCGTTCTTGGCTTCAATGTTGCCTGCCACGACTTTGCTGTACAGGTTGAGACGGATATTGAAAAGCAGTCCCAAGTTGACACGGAGGCGCTGCGGATTGTCGCCTAGCGTCTCGAGGGAGAGTTCGGTGGGGAGGGTATAGGAGTGAAGGATGCGGGGGATGGGCCAGAGTCCCGCTAGGGCGTGGTATTTGAGCAATGCCAGGATAAACTCCTTGGGGGGAGGATCCTTGGGGTGGTGAGGGATGCGGTCGAAGGCTTTGTCCGTCGGGACGAAGAGAGTGTGGTTGGCCTCGGTGTCGTCGAGGAGGGCTTTGATCTCGTCGTGCTCTTCGACCAACTTGGCGAACTTTGTCGTGTACTTGGATTCCTTGATCTGTTCGTATATTGTTTTTGTCTTGTCGCCGTGATGGCGATGTCCGCGGCCGGGAGGTCGGCGGTGAGGGGGATGGTGAGGGTGATCATCGTCATCCTCGTCGTTGCCGATGTCATCCAAGTCGACAGCGTTGTTGATGGTGCGCTGAATCGTCTCGGTGACCCGCTTCTCTACTGAAGAGAAGAGTGTGGATGGGTTCGGGAGAGCATCCCACCAACCTTGGACTACAGACTGGGCCAAACTCTTGTGCTCGTCGACAAGAGAGATTTGTTCAGTCTGGTCGTGGCGAGCAGTAGCAAGGGCCGCGGCGGTGGCGGCGAAAAGGATGGTGAGCTTCATGGTGAGGGTATATCTTCTCGGACTTCCCCCGACTTATATACGCCCAGCCGGATGGGTGATGATTTATACAAGATATCAAGCGATACTTGATGGCTGATGAATTCCCATGAGATGAGAACTATCGCCGAGCTTAACTTTCAAGAAGAAAGAACCGTCAACGATAGAGAAGGGCATCCATCCTCTCAATTATAACCCAAGCTTGAGGGGGTGCGGGACGCGCGGACATCACACCCCTCCAACAGCGTCATTAATCAGTCCATTCGTCGACGATGATTGGTCAGATCGTCCCGCAGATGCATGTTGAACCTATCGAACACGCTTTGTTGGAGCTTTTCATAGCCTGGCACGCCTGGTGTGTGAATTGGACTCTTGGTGGTGGTCCAATCTTCACCATTTCTTGGGGGGAATTCGTCATTCTCTGACCTTGGGTTTCTCCTCCGTAGATAGCTATACATGTACGCAGATGCATGTTATTGGATGATAATGGTCGGGGTTGTTTCAACTCCCGAAACCCGAACGTCTTGGTCACCCACACATTTGTTGTGTTGCATGTTTAACAGTCCGGTCTGCGGGCTGCATAGCAACCAATGTCTTCCAAGATTCTGAGGGATGCCGTTTGTTCCGTCAAGAATCGCCACACTTATACCTTACCTGTTGTATATTGGAGCTTCCCCGCATAAGGGCTGAACTTAATGGCCCGGAGGGTTCCAAGCATTGGATGCGGCCCAGCAATATCATCTTTTGCAAACTCAGCGCGAATCTTGATGCTACACAGCGTGACAGCCCGACCTTTGAGTGCAAGTTCACGGACGTCTGAGCGAGCGGTACCACAAAAAGGCCACGGCCAGCCCGGTCTCGGGGGATGCTCTATCATATGCCTTCAAGAAAGAGGGTGACGAGATCGCCAACGACTGGGGGGCTTGTTTTATGTTGGCGCTTCTATCCAGACTCTCGGGACCATCCGACCTTCCACCTGATCCAATCGACACACGGACACAGACACACACTGGGCAGACACAGATAGATTGCGGTATTACTGCAGGTCAATCCTGATGAGGGGCACAACCCACCTCGTAAAACCGACTTTGCTTCTCGTGCGTGGCTGTCTTGTCCAACGGAGAGCGCCACGACCGTCGCGTATCTAGGATTGGCTCAAGGATGGTGGTGGCGCCCAAGGGGACTGTGTGTGTGTGTCGATGGCCGGGGGTCTGTCGGCCGTTGACGGTGGATGAAGAGAGTCAAGCACTCTGGGGGTGGGGGGTTTCTTTCGTACATACGGTAAGTTAATTACTTACCTACATACCTTACCTACATGCCTTACCTACACAGTAAGCTTGGGGGCGTAATCACACAGAATGCTGCTGCTGCTGAAAAGTGCTGCATCACCTGGTTCACACCGGAACTGCATCTAACCAATGTCGAATGGCTGGTATCCATCCAACGGCCCAATGGGTGGATGCCGCCGAGGTGAAGAAACATGGAAGGAAGGAAAGAACAAATGTGGAGGTGGAGGTGCAGTGCGCAGAGGCAACCAATTCGGTCCACTCAGAACCCTTGTTTCTTGCCAACGCTCACATTTCAACAATCCCTCCTCCTCTGGAGGTACCAAGTCCAGATGGGGCCTAGGCCTCCTTCGCTAAAGAAACTCGCTGCCAGTGAGGCTGAAGGGTTTAATTTTGAGGGCCCCAACCTGCTGGAAAGACCTGCTGGGCATTTCCACAGTTGACCCCGACCTGATTTCCGGTCTTTCCATTCTCACTCTCACTCCCTATTCTCATTCTTATCAACCTCCGCTGGAACTGCACCACCTCCCTTTTCACTCAAGTTCACGTTCACGCCACTGATAGAAAATGGCTGCATCACCTTCAACGTCAACACTCCCGTCGACCTTATGATATAGCACGCGCTTTTGACTAATTGATCCGCTGTCGGTGGAAGTTGAGTTGTATTCATCGGGCCCTCCGAGTTCCAGGTTGTTGAACCACAGCACAGCGAATACATAGCAGCACAGCCTCACACCTGCGTGGTGCACAAATCGGCGTCCGCAGCCAAATCGTGGCTGGACACAGCTCGCAACTGCCAGACCGTGCAGGACCCCCAGATTCAATTCATTACCTACCGACACCATCACCTCTTCCATCATAGAGTTTTCGGCATTTCACCTTTCCGGATTTCCAAAGACTTTATTCTGCCGTCTGCTGTCTGCCGTCTGCCGTCATGGCCATCCTGGAGCCTCGGTCGGCGCTCGTCGCCAGGTCGAGCCCACTAGCTCCGGGTGCTATAGCGGGGGCTGTGATCGGGTCCGTTATTGGAGTCCTCCTCATCCTCTGCATCTTGCCCTTCGTCGTGCGTGCCAGACGGAAGAGACTCAACAAGCATGATGATGATGACCCTACCCTGGCAGAGATGGGGCAGAGTCCCGGAGGCCCCCTCTGCCCTCACAGTCAAGATCCTGACGACGACTCAACCAAAAAGTACTCAAAAGAGAACCTTGTTCCCAGCGATGTGGACAATCAACCACCACCACCACATCCCGGCACCAACACCAACCCCAACACCGTCGTCCTCAACGGTCATCCTCAACAGACCCTCCCGCAAGGCATCACCACCACTGCGGGCCAGGGCCAGGGCCTCCCGTCTCCCGTCTCGCCTCCACATTCCCCGGCATTCGGCCCTGATTCGCCAACCGGCCAGGCCCACGGTGACGGCCAGGCATCTTCCAGAGCGGCCGCCGGTTCTCATCAAGCTTCCAAAGGCACCGTAGGCAAGGACGGCAACCGTGAATTGAGCCTTACCGAGTCATATGGATCGCCAAGTCGCCAGCTCACAGGGATTACTTGTACCGGCATAGTCGAAGAACCAGAGTCATTCGTCAATTCGGACTCACGCCGGTCGACTCTTGCAGGGTCCATCAGGAACTTCTTTATTAAACGGGGCTCAACCGGCCCTGGACGGAAAGACAGCAAACGTTCCAACTTGGGCGGCACCGAAGGGACCACAACTCGCTCGCCAACTCAGCACACATTCGACCTATCCTCCCCGCAAGAGTTCACGGAGCCCACTTTTGAATCCAATCCAAACGCTCCGGGCCTCGCCTGGGATTATTACAACGACCCGAATCTAGGACTCGACGGCACTTTCCACTCGCAAAACTCTTTCAGCACCCCAGCCGGCCTCAGCATTGTTCCCCCGGCAGATGCTGCCTTCTCCGCGCCGCTGAGCCCAGTTTCACCGGTTGCTGGACAGCTCCCTTTAACGAGCACCGGTGTTCCGTCTCATATGACAAAGGAGGAATTCGACACCTTATCGCCTGATAGTGACAAGACCGCTACCCCCAAGGATCCCATTAGAAGTTTCAGCCTCAGGAATAGAGTTCCCGGCCCGCTGCAACGCGTCGACAGCCTACCACCTCCTACCATTTTCTCTGATATACCCAGCCCCCCTTTGCAGCACACTGCCGGACCAAGCCTCAATCCAATGATGTTGATGAAGCCTACGACCGCCGTTGAGGCGTCATGGATGACGAAGCATGAGCTTGATCGCATCCAAAACTCGCCCCCTACAACCGAGTTGGAATACATTCAGACTCCACCAGCGCCATCTGCGGAGACTCTCTTTCCGGTTCAAGTGGGCAACACGACTGACGAAGTCGACTACCTCAGCAACCCCGGCCTATCCCCTGATTCATCAGATTATCACTCCCCATACCAGTCACCATATCAATCACCATATCAGCTACCGGAACAGGCTACTCCAGAAATCGGCACCATCCAGTATTATGGAGAGCCAGCCGAATACACCTACGATGCCAATGGCCACATGCAAATGCAGATGCAGATGCAACCACAGCACCAGCAGCAATATCCACAACAGCAACTGAGCCCCGACTACTCAACACCACCCCCCACCGACCTCTCGGCGCAGGGTACGCCAGAAACCGGACTAACGCCTTATACGGCATCTCCATCTCCTCCTTCCGACTTTCCCGGGGTGCATTCAGTCCGTCTTGGAGTGTCCCCCGTCCCGTCGCCCGCACCATCACCAGGAGGGCAATCGCCGGGGGTAGGAAAGGTGTTCAACTGCGAGATTTGCGGGAGGACATTTGATCAAATCCACAAGCTCAAGTAGGTTATGACCTTGTTATATTACTATTGTTGGACCCAACTAACGCTCGACAGTCATCACAAACGATACCATGATCGTCCTCATGCATGCCCACACCCAGGATGCTCCAACAAGTTTGGAACCAAGACTCACTTGGATCGTCACATCAACGACAAACACATGAAGACGCGCAAGTTTCACTGCACGCAGCCTGATTGCCCTTACTCCCGACAGGGCGGCAAGTCATTCCCTCGAAAGGACAACTGGAAGAGGCATATGATCAACAAGCACCGTATCGAAGTCAAGCCAGATCAGGAGCCAGACGCGTCAGGGGAGATTATGATGAGTGGGGTGTAAAACCATGACTGTTTTTTCTTGGTGGAAAGCGATTGCTGTTTTATTGACGACTTTTTTTATGGATTCGGGGGCAATATGGAAAACGCCCCATACCGTTCATTATACCCAAAGGGAGGAAGAGGGATATGTATAAGCGCAGCTGGACGTTTTGTATTTTCGGGAATTTTTGTTTATTCCGGTGTTTTGAGGGATGGTTTACGTGGAGACCGACACCGGTCGACCATGTCACACAAAAACGGGAGCGATTTGACCTTTTTTTATTTTTTTTTTTTTTTTGTTGGAATCTGTGTGTGCTCTTGCATAGCATCGAGCGGGCTTTTTTTTTATTTATTTATTTTTTTGGTATACCTGGGCATTTTCAAGGGGAGCTTCTTTTCGCATGTGATCCTAGCTAGCATGCGTGTATTTTTTATGAACGACATGGAGTCGGTTCCATGTCTACGGAATTCAGAACACCATTTCTGGGTGTTTTTCAATTACGATGCCTGCCCGTCTCCAACTCTGTTCATATATGATGACACCTTTGCCCTGTCGTAACCCGAATACCGCCGTGTCATCCTAATTGCTCCGTAATTTTGATCATGATGTGCCTTCACCACCGTGTAAAAATAGGCTGGTTTCAGCTTCCTCATCCTCATCTCATTTCATCTCCCTAATCAACTTCTTCACCAGCTTCCTCTGGGCCTCAACGCCCAACTTTTTTTCGTCCGTCTCCTTCAGTGCCCTCCCCACAACCACGACGGTTTTCGTATCCTCACTCCCCACCCAAACTTTCCCATTCCTCCCCACCGCCGTTTCGAAACTTAGTTTTCCTTGGTCGTCACCACCACCACCACCGCCAAGCAACTCCAGCACCTCTATTTTCCCTTCCTCTCTGTGTTTGGCCATCAACAATCGTCTAGCGAAACCCAAAGAAACGTCGAATACGGTTCCCCCTCCCGTCAGGGGACCCAAACCGTCTGATTTTCCCGTGGCCGAAGAAACGCATTCGAGCTCGGGGTCCATGTGCTTGTTCGCCTGGGTGACGCGGGCGTATACCAAGGAACCGGGCTGGAGCTGGGGACGGGTTTTTTTCGTGGCGCCTTCGAAGGAGAGGTGGGGGAGGGCAGCCGGGGGCGTGTATGGGCTCAGAGAGACGAGGTAGGAGTCTGGGGTCGAGCGGGCTATGGTGCCTATTATCAGGTCTGAGGGGGTTGGTGTGTACTTTTCGGTGGGGATTTTTTTTAATTTATTTTTAGTTTGAATGATAAAAGAGTGGGGGAAAGGAAGAAGAGAAGACATACGCGATTGGAATTGTATTCTACCCACATTGAAGATTTGTGCGGGAGGGTGATTAGTTGGCCGGCGACTGTTGGGAGGATCGAGCTGGGAGGGAGGTGACGGAGGCCCGGACCGAGGCGGAGGGGTTTGGATTTGTGTTGGGGGATGAGAGATGGGTCGATCTCGTCGCCGGGGAGGACGGTTGGTCGGTTTGGGGTTGTTGTTGCCATTTTGAGGGCGTGTGTGTGAGTTTATTATGGGTCGTGTGTTGAATGAGTTGAAGGGTGGTTGCGAATGATTAAGTATTTTTGTTTGTTCAGCCTTGTTCAAGATTGATTGATGGACGAATAATTACCTACCTAGCCTTGGTGGGGCTGCCTTGGTCTTATCGATTTGACAGGGGTAGAGAGGTAAGAGAAGAACCGTTGCTGGTGGTCGAGTCTCAAGTCTCTGGTACACAACAGAAGAGAACCGTCGGGTGTCTCTGTGAGGTTTTACAGCATTTAACCTTCTACAACCTGACTTTCCACCGTTATTCGCAAATGCGGCTTGGAGTAGATTCCCCTGCTAATTTTACCTTTCCATATTTAAACCTGACATCTCGAGAGTTTGAGCAGCTGCATTCTTCATTCGAGTCCCTAATACCTCCCAGAGTGGGGCTGTGTTTCTTTCCTCCACAAATCCCTGCTCCCCGCTGTTTGGCCCAAATTTTTTGGACTGGGAAATAATTTTTGGGCTCCCCCACCACCATTACGATTTTCAACGACGAATTGCCCACTCCCCAAGTCGCAACAGACAACCTCGCCGTCTCGGACCTTTTCTGATTTCCCTTTTTCCTCTTCATATTATACCCCACGTTCAAAATGAGTGAATCAGCCGCCCAGCCTGTCGTTGCGCCCGAGGACCGCACCGTCATCGGCATCACCTTTGGTAACTCCAACAGCTCCATCGCTTTCACCGTCGACGACAAGGCCGAGGTTATCGCAAACGAGGATGGAGGTGAGAAGCCAAAATATGCCTTGGTGCTCTGATTTTATGCTAACAAACCCTCTCCGACCGTACCAGACCGTCAGATTCCCACCATCATCTCATACGTAGACGGCGACGAGTACTACGGCCAGCAGGCCAAGGCCTTCCTTGTCCGCAACCCAAAAAACACAGTCGCCTACTTCCGTGACTTCCTCGGACAGGACTTCAAGTCGATCGACCCTACCCACAGCCACGCCTCTGCCCACCCTCAAGAGGTTGACGGTGTTGTTTCCTTCACCGTCAAGGATAATGATGACAAGAAGGACGAGGAGGGCGAGGTTATCGAGGAGGTCCCCGCATCAACCCTCTCCGTCCACGAGGTCGCTACCCGCTACCTGCGCCGCCTCGTAGGCTCTGCTTCCGACTATCTCGGCAAGAAGGTCACGTCTGCCGTCATCACCGTCCCCACCAACTTCCACGACAAGCAGAAGGCTGCCCTTGTCGCTGCTGCCAACGCCGCCGGTGTCGAGGTTCTCCAGCTCGTCAGCGAGCCAGTCGCTTCCGTCCTCGCCTACGATGCCCGCCCCGAGGCCGAGGTTCAGGACAAGATCGTTGTCGTTGCCGACCTCGGCGGCACCCGCTCCGATGTTGCCGTTGTCGCCAGCCGCGGTGGTATGTACACCATCCTCGCGACCGCCCACGACTACGAGTTCCACGGTGTCGCTCTTGACAAGGTCCTCATGGATCACTTCGCCAAGGAGTTCCTCAAGCGCAACTCCAGCGCATCCGACCCCCGCCAGAACGCCAAATCCCTCGCCAAGCTCAGACTCGAGGCCGAGGCCACCAAGAAGGCCCTCAGCATCGGCGCCAACGCCAGCTTCAGCGTCGAGAGCTTGTCCGACGGCATCGACTTTGCCAGCACTGTCAACCGCCTCCGCTACGAGACCATTGCCAGAAGTGTTCTTGAGGGCTTCAACCGCCTTGTTGAGTCCGTCGTCAAGAAGGCTGGCCTCGATGTTTTGGATGTCGACGAGGTGATCCTCTCCGGCGGTACTTCCCACACCCCTCGCATCGCTCAGAACCTCGGCAACATCTTCCCCGCGTCCACCAGGATATTGGCCCCCTCTACCTCCGCCACTGCCATCAACCCCTCCGAGCTCCAGGCCCGTGGTGCCGCTCTCCAGGCCAGCTTGATCCAGGAGTACGACGCCGCCGATATCGACCAGTCCACCCACGCTGCCGTCACCACCGTTTCCCACATTACCAACGCCGTTGGTGTTGTCTCCCTCAACCAGGCCGGCGAGGAGGTCTTCATTCCTATCGTTCACCCCGAGACTGCCGTTCCCGCCAGGCGGACGGTACACATCGCCGCTCCCAAGGAGGGCGGTGATGTCCTCGTCAAGGTTGTCGAGGGTAACACGCACATCAAGGTGACCAAGCCCGAGCCAAAGGTCAAGGAGGAGGTTTCCAAGTCAGCCAAGGTCGAGGATGCCGATGATGAGGATGAGGAGGACAGCGACTTCTCCGACGAGGAGGAGGAGGAAGAGGAGAAGCGCGAGAAGGTCTGGAAGATTGGCAGCACTCTTGCCGAGGCTGCCCTTCGCGGTGTCAAGAAGGGTGGCAAGGTCGAGGTCACCATCAACGTCAATGCCGATCTTTCTGTTATCGTAACGACGAGGGAAGTCGGAGCCAAGGGTGGTGTTAGGGGTCAGCTTTAGATGAGTTTTGAAACGATTTCGAGGTTTTTATAAAAAGAGAAGATGAAGCGGAAGCCCATGGTTTACGGATAGAGTTTTTTTATGAATATTCCTGGCCCGCCGGCACATGGTAAATCGGGGGGTTGGTTGGATTTAAACGGCGGCATCAAAAGGTCTCCGCGAGAGCGAAATACATTTCATGATTGTCCTTTCCAAAGCAACAGAAAGCAAATAAATGTGAGCTCTTGTATATATTTCCAGTCTCCTTCAGCGCCTATTAAAAAATGATTATGTCTATGCTATATAAAATTTAACTTGCTTCCACCATCCACTCACCATTTCGAAGCCCCTCCATTTCCAAAATATTTCCTGTTCTCCATTATAATAATCCAACTTTCTCTTCAAGCAGGAATAGTCCAAGCAACCAAGTCATCCCTGACCTCAAACTCATCCACCTCCCTAAGGGCCCTCTTGAACCCCCCTCTTCCTCCTCCTCCACCACCACCACCAACACCACCTCCTTCCCCACGCAAATCCCTATCCCTGCTGTCCCTTGATTCCCTTCCACCGCTCGCGAGGCTGTCCATCGTGACCAAACTAGAGCTGCGACTCCTCATCAAATCCCCCGCGTGCGTGATTTTTGATTCTTCCCTACGGTGGTGAAGACTGCTGCTGCTGAACATCATGTCTGCGCTTCGCATGCCCAGCCCGATCCCGACCCCTCTGGATGACTCAGTGTTGAGGTCACGCTCACGGTCGCGGTCGCGATCACGGTGTTGGCGCTGATGTTGCGCGACTGCGGTACCGTCACTTGATCCGCTGTTATGTCTAAAGTGATTCTTCAGATCCAGTCGAGAGAAGTCGCGGGGTCGGAGTGTTCCGTCTGCTCCTGTTGCTGATGCTGCCGCTGATCCCTCCTCTGGAGTTTCCGCCTCATCTGAAAGAGAACCCGAATCTGAGCGACGGAGGTTATTGTTTGACGAGTGGACGCGATGGTGATGACGATGAAGATGGTGAGATAGACGATGCTGATGATGATGGTTTCGCGAGTTATGGTGGTTAGATTTATGATGATTTGCTGGCGATGATGATGATGGCGATTGGGTTCTGAACCCGTCACCGCCCGCAAAGATATCTTCGATGCATTGGTCTGCTGGTAACTCGGTAGGTTGACTGGCCCAGCTGGCTGCGAGGGCCCGACGGTACATATCTTGCACCTCGAAAACGTCCCGGGATTTGGCGGCTAGTTGGGTGGGAACAGCGGTGGCGGCGGAGGAGGAGGCAGCGGCGTTTGCCTCGACGGGCTCGAGCGCGTCCCCTGCCACGAAGCCGGCGATGCCTCCAAATACTGGAGCGGATTTAGGCGCCGGTGCTGCGTAGTTCCTCTCTCCGTCGACTTGGACCAGGAGAATGCTGATTTTGAGGGTTGAGTTGATCTTGCTGTCTTGCATCAGGTAACGCCGGACTACACCGTCCTGAACGTCAGACATGGGATTACCACCGCCGCCACCACCGCCCGGCCCGGACTCATCTTCTGCTTCTGAGCCGCGGGACGAGCGCGGACTGGTGTCTGCGCCCTCGGGGGCGGTGTTGTTGCTGAGCGAGCTGCGTTTGCGGCGATGGCCATTGGCGGCGGCAGATTTGGGTGGTGAGGCGAGGATTTCCCTTAGGGCTGGCGTCCGGGAGAGTCCATCGCGGAGGATGGCTTCGCTTTCCTCAACATATTCGCTGAGGTTGAACTTGACAGTGCCGAGCGTGACCTTTTCATCTCGCCCGCTTGCGCCGCTGACGAGTCCTGCTCCGTTGAATTCTTGGAGCACTTCGAATTCGACTGGGTATTCTACCAGGTTGCTGTTGCGGTCTATGCCTATCCTGACTGAAAATACCTTTGAGTAGCTGTATTCCACTCGGTGATTTTGGATTGGGCATTTGTGCGTGCGTCCCCGGTGCTCGCTGTGGATGCTGTGTGGTAGATGCCATTTGATCATGGACATGCCTGACACGAGTGGGACGTTGTTGAGGTCATAGATCTGGGCAAGGAGTTAGCCTTGAAGTCTTTTGGTGATGAAATCAGGGAAGGGATGACTTGCCTTGAGATGCACATCGAACTTGGGCTGTTTGAATGATGGTGTTAGTTGTATCATGTTGAATATTTTGAACAGGTGGGAGACGAACCTTTCTAGCCTTGCTAACTATTGGGATGAAGAATTGCATGTCAGTCAGCGGTACTCGGCCTCGGGCAAACTTTGAGGCAATAAGGTGATAAGAAAGTAAGGTTTAAGGTGGATGCATTAACAGGAGACGGCCAAAGTGTAAATGTATGAAATATCGCAGATTACTTTTTTTTGGAGGGATGAAGTGAGGAGGGAGCAGGATGGATGAGGTAATGTAATAAAAGAAAGGGATTGCTGGTCATGCTTACTGAGGGAGGCCATGATTTCTCACTAATACCGGGAAAGGTAACGGTAACGGCAATTGTATGTACATTCACTTTTCAAACCCGGATCGGGAATCCTGGGATGGGATGGGATGTATGGATCTGGAGATGGCTGGACCGTTGGTTGAAACCTCGACCCCGTTCCTGGGAGGCTGACGTCGTTTGGACGCCGCCAAGCCCTTCTTTTTGCTGACTTCCAGATGAATTGGCTTTACGATTGATTGGTATTATTAACGAGCGGCGGGGACTTGTTCTGTAAATAAACGGCAATGTATCAGCTTATCTCCAGCGGCATTTTTGATACCAAGGTATCCTACTAATTGCCTTGCCCTTTGAGGATGGAAACCAAAAGAACGGAAGTTTGGAACGCGGATGAATTCAGGGGGGACAGTTTCTAACCTTTCCAAGTTCCAGTGAGTTTTAATATCGTGGACCGCCGTTAATATTATCCACTGGACTTTGCAAGCCTAAGCCTTTCCGCGTACCGAGAATTACACGCGTAAATCGATTTGGAATACTCAGTGCTCTGGCAGTGATCCGTGAAACTTGACACCTCCTGGGAGTTGGCCAGAACTGCCAAGGATTCCAGAGAATGGAATTGGAAATCGCCAATCATGGTTGCATGAAACCGGCAGGGGACTGGGGACGGCGAAATCCAGACGAGGGGTGAAGAGGTCCACAATGGAAGGCAGCTGATAAGATAAGAGCTCAAGTCCTCCGAAATTCAATGTTTGTTAACTTTTTGGTGACGGACTTTTGGAGGGACAGCTCCACCTCACAACATCCAAAAAGTCCCAAAGCAGAACAAATGGAGGGCAACAGACAAAAAGCGCCTGGAGGCTCCGGGCCATCGAAACGAAAGGAAATTCCCATAAGAGACACCGGACACCGCTCCGTAAAACGCGTCAAGTTTAACGATGCACGCAACATTCGGACTCAGAAATCCGACGCAGCGCTCGAAGATGGCAGGCTTGACTTGCAAAAGTTTCTCAATACCCGCGAATACGAAATCAAAGCCCTTGAAGATAGTATGCGGAAATGCAAGGCCGCGAATGCGACTCGAGTGTTTCAATCGGTTCCGCGCGAGATGAGGAGGAGGACGGCAAGCCATAATGTCAAGAGAGTTCCCAAGAGACTTCGCGCCCGAGCGTGGAAGGAAATGATTGAAGACAACACACCGACGGTTGAGTCAAGGAAACGGCGACCTCGAACTACCCGCGCCCGAATACGAGCCGAAACCATAAAGAAACTACGGTACCTAGCCGAGAAAAAGAAGAAGAAAAAGTGCCAAAAGAAATCTTGCGACGAATCCGCCGCAGCAGGAGGCAGAGGGACTGTGGTGGAAACCCGACCAGCGAGGCCCAAGATTCGACGGGACATGCTGAATGAACCACCCACGGCGGGCTCTAAATTCAAAAAGAGACAAGTCAACAAGACATGGCTTCCGACACATTTATGGCACGCCAAGAGGGCCACCATGACAAAACCAAAAAGTCCTCTCTGGGGATTTTCTCTTCCTCTCACTCCTACCGCCAAGTGTTACCGCCCCACCCATCGAGCGTCTGGTCAAAAGGGTGTGGTCGTGTGGGATACAAGCTACATGAGTACGGCGGCATTATATGGCACAACCGAGGGTGTTGAGAGAGTGTTGAAAGCCCTGGGCTTGACACAGGAAGGCCTCTGGGGTTCTCGCGGACAAAAATGGAGGTCTGGACTTCGTAAGTGGACTGGTGTGCTCAGCAAGCAAAGGGGAGATTCCAGACGCGACATCGCGCCAGCAACGATTGTTTGGAATCCCGAACCGCCCACCAGTGACGTCGAAATGGATGTTTCAGCACCTCCGCCAAAGAAGCCGCAGCGGCAGGTCCTTATCCGCATTCATCCATCCGCATTCCTTGAGCTTTTTGAAGAGCTCTTGAAGCTTGTGAAAATGCAAACGCCCCGCCTTCATGTTGAAGACTTGCGGTATGAGATTGGAAGCATTGAGTTGACGGGACCAGGCTCGACAGAGACTCTTCTGGGTGTACTCCAACCATTTCATGACAAGCCTGAGACACAGGAATGCCATGGCCAGGTATTTCAGTCCCTCGCTGGAGTCACCAATCCGGCTTCTCTCCCCAAAGATGCCCTCCTTGCATTTTCCGTAAAGGACCCTCGACTGTCATATCCCCCAAAGAGGCTTCGCATCCCGGCTGATAATGGCGCGGCTCTCTTGGAAACAATCACGAAATGGCCAGTCGGGGAAAACTTGAAACCGTTCGACATCTTCAGCCGAGAAAGCCGATACCAAGCATCCCGACTGCCTTCCCAAAAGATTATAAATCGTCGGAAAGGTTCAAATGCCCCTGGGCAGCCTCTACAGCCGACTGCCGCCGACCCCCCTATTCCCGTGATGCTCCTGGCTTCAAGATCATCGGCAGATGGACAGGCGCAAGGGACTTGGGCAATGCTCGCTCCCTGGAAGTGCATCCAAGCAATTTGGTATTGCATGATGCACTATCCCCTCACCACCGGAGGCAATCCTCGACTGGGTGGTTTGGAAGAGCAGAGACAGATCGCCTTTGAGCACGGCACCCCTTGGTTCCCTGGGGACTTCCCAGCAACCAATGCTGGGTTAAATTGGGAGCTCGAGCAGCGCCTCAAAAGAAAGCGGGATTGGGATCGAAGACCCAGGGGCAAGAGGGTTGAATGGAAGTCACTTGAGCTTGGTGCCGGCCGGAAAGGCGAAGTTGGGGATGGCTTGGCCTGTGACTTTGAGCATCTCTTTGGTCTTTCTAAGCCTGACATTTCCTCAACCCAAGGAACTGGGCCTTCAACCTCGGATGTCATGGATATTGATACCCCGGAGAAAACGAGCGATGCACGGAAATCATCATTGCCAGCGTTGTCAGTGATTCAGCAAGTGTCAAAGCCGTCCTTCAACGCCATGATTGGGCTAGCAGCTACAGGGAATCCACTAGCAAACTCTGTGATCACAGTTAGCCTCAGCTTTGTTGCAAGAGGAGTTGCCAGCCCTTGCGCGAGGATCTACCGGCTGCCGACCCGAACGGCAGTACCCGCACTCCCGTCAACTCAAGCCGAGGTGCCTGCAACAGATCCCCTAGTCGCCTCAGGATCGATGCCGTTTGATTTGAAAGATCAGTGGCTAGCCAAAGTTTTTCATAAATCGGCAAATGCGAAAGCCGTCAGAAAACAGCCCCATGGCGTTCCACGGATGCCCCCTGGAGCCGATTTGGAGACTCGCAAGAGACTCCTGGCCAAGTCACTGTTCACGACAGAACTTCCCTATCCCAGACCGGCAGCCAATCAAACGGATGTTGGGGGTCATCCCTTGTGTCCGGACGAAAAGGATTTGATTGGATTCGTGACCACGGGGTCGTTCAGCCTGAGTGAGGGCAAAGGCACGGCAATTGGGTCCATCTCAGCGGAAAAGGCACTCGAGACTCTGCGGGAGACGGGAGGTCGGGAAGGGAGGCTATGCATTGTAAGGAACGCAGGAGAGAGTGTGGGGTGGCTGGCTCGGTGGGAGCTTGCCTAAGATTTCTTCTCTCGACGGAAATTTCAGTAATGACTTGCGGTATGACTGATTGCTTCATGTGCTTGCGCATCTTGTCGGTAGGTATCATTCTATTACCGACGGTCGAGGTCGACTTACTCAGGGGTCACCCCTCATTGGGAACCCACCTCTGAGCTGGCCCGGAAACAGTAGGCCGCCTCGACGGCAGCTCGAGTCAGGGGTACGACACAGGTCATATCAAACTCGGCTGTCAGATATGACTTGTAGATTTTTTATTCCTTTTCCTTGGTCTTTTCCACTGGGCTTGGGCCGTATAGGACGTTCTGACCGGTGAGACAGGTAGAGTGCCACTTTGTCATACAATGTGGGCAACCAGTCAGTGCCTTCCATCCCAACACATCACACCGCTCATAAGCAACTCTGCTGCCGTGAAATCTCTCCTGTTTGTCTCTGATTTCGATGAGCATCGGCTGGGGATGCCAGTTTCGGGAGACTCTGGGTCGGAGGAAATCAGTCATGCAGGCTGTCGACTGTGGCTTGATTGCGAAACTCGATTTGCGCACAGAGAGATCCAATGGCAGGGCTGGGGGTGCGGGAAGTCGACTGTTGATCTGCAGACCGAATCCGGTTGTTGCATTTCAAGTTTTTGGTAGACGGCCTGTGTCTCGCAGTTTTCCTGAGGGCCAAAGCTCCAGGCCTGGTCTTTGAGGATCACACGATATACTAGATCAAGATGGCATCGGCCGAGCAAGCCGGAGCAGGGGACGCAGAGGAGAGGCACAACGGTGACTCCGCACCTGTCACATTGCGGCGCAGATGCAGGAAAGGCACGCACACCCCCAAATTCAGGTACTCTTCGCTCCCGTCGCATCGCAATATTGAAATCAATTACAAGAGATCTTTCGTGTCCACACACATTTTATACTTGTTTCTAGAGGTGTGTTTCTAGAGGTTCTAAATAAATAATTAAAAAAAAAAAAAAAAAAAAAAAAAAAAAAAAAAAAACGGGAGAAAAATGTTTCAGGAACCTTGGTTGATCGGAAGGGGTCTCTTGCGGGGAATTGGGGGACCGGGAATGTGATGATAAGCGCTCCATGGTGGTGGTTTCAATCCAATCCGATCATCCACCGGTGGGCACGCACTGCATTGTCCAAGGCAAATGCAAGTCCTCATGCATGGAAACCAAACCAAACCAAACCAAACCAATTCAACGTTGGAAAACCGAACCCGGAAGTCCTGCACGCAGCACTCTCTCCCGTCGAGGTCCTGCACACACTCTCTGCAGTGTGCACATTGCGCAGCTGACTGGCTTTTTCTCCGCGTGAGCCACTTTGCTTAGCACCCACCCTAATCATCCATCTACCCATCCATCCATCCGTCGTCATCTTTCTCATCAATTGTTGACAGAAATACATTTATTTTTTTCTCTTCTGTCGTCCATCTCCATCTCCCCTCCCGTCCCTCACTTGCTTGGACCCGCTGTTGCTGCTCCCCCCGCACAACAGTCAGTCCGACTTGGCAGGATCGGCCAAGACAAGCAACCGTCCCCCACCTTTCATGCACTTAAGGGACTGTCCTGCCGTTCGCGTCATACGAGAAAAAAACGAGAAAAAAAAAAGAGAGAGGGAGAGAAAGCGTGATAGGAAGAACCTCACGGAACCATCTTTTCATGTCACGGTTTTGATCGCTTGTCATGTCTAACAAGATACCGTCAAACACCGCCTGACCGGGTCATCAGCCAGCCTTATCTCGACTACCTCCAGCACAGGGCCGGGCTTCATGGCTCCATCGCCATTGTCACCAGCGCTGGCTGACCCGGCCGACAACAACCCTGCCGGCCCACCCGAATTAAGCGACGCCGATTATCTCCGTCAAGTCCTCCTGGTCCAGTCTGCCGACACCACCGAAGACGACATCGAGCGGGAGCTCATTGAGAGAGCCTCGTCGCTGGGGGTTGACTTACCGATAGGACGGCGGTTGGATTATGAGGTGCTCAATAATTTATCGGCCGACGACTCGGCTGAAACCCTGATCATTCAGCACAACCGCACGATATCAACGAGTTCCAATGCTACGAGCACCTCAGGATTGACGTCTCGCCACTCGACAGTGATACCCGCGACTTTGACCGAGTCATCATCCGCACGGAGAAGGTCGAGGAGCTTGACTTTCTCTCATTATGAAAAGTATCTTGGTCAGATCAACCCGGCTCTGGATCAGCCTAGGTTTCACAGGCCACACCATGACAAGACGGAGCGATCTGGAGGGTTGCTGAGGAGGTCCGGCACAAGGAAGGGTGTTCAAGAGCTCAAGCGCAGCATCACCAACAGACTCAAGAAGCGGAAGCCGAATCCTTCCTCTGTAACGCCAATGTAAGTGCCACAATAAAATTTTTTGTCTCGGCTTTTCTCGGGGATATTGTCTGATAATCATATCATATAGTCCTTGCATATGCTGCCGTGAGGACTTTCTAAGGGACAACAACATTCTCCAGACGCTACCATGTGGACACACCTATTGCGTGGACTGCCTCCAAGTCATGATCGCCCAATCAACAAGTGACGAGTCTAAAATGCCCCCACGTTGCTGTACGCAGCCCATTCCGAGTGGCATCATCAAAACGGTTCTCCCAAAGGACAAGCAGCAACTGTTTCTCAAAGCCGTTCAGCAGTTCAGCACTCCTTGGGAAGCAAGGCTATTCTGTCCAAACACAGCATGTGGTGAATTCATCCCTCCTCCGAGCAAAGTTGACCCCAAGCATCCTTTCGAGTCGATCTGTAAGTACTGCAAAACCAAAGTCTGTACCATGTGCAAGAGGAATGCCCATCGACTCGGTCAAGACTGCCCAGAGGATCGTGACCTGGATGCCGTGCTGAAGATTGGAGAATCGTCTGGGTGGAGGCGATGCTACAAGTGTCGCACACTGGTAGAGCTCGTTCAAGGTTGTACGCATATCACGTGTCGATGCAAGGCGCAGTTTTGCTACATTTGCGGCGCCGTGTGGGATCCCTCGGTCGGGTGCCCCAGTTTCTGCAACGGGGAGGAGGAGCTCGAGCGCCGCAGGGCCTTGGAAGAAGCTCGTCTGGCAGAGATTGAGGCAGAGGAGTTGGCGCGCGAAAAGGCTGCCGAGGCGGAGGAGCTGGCTAGACAAGAGGCCGAGAAGAGGACTGCTGAAAATAGTCAGTTTAAGAGACTGAGGAAGGAGCAGGATGCTGAGATGACTAGGTTCAGGATGTTTGAACAGAAAGCCATGGCGGCCATGCGGGCGAGGCAGTCGAACAAGAAGCTCGCATTGGTGGAGAAGTACTCGGAACAGATGGAGAAGATGAGGGAGCGTCACGCCAAAACCGAACAGCATCTTGAGGATAGGCAGGTTCTGGCAGAGTTTGAGCTGCATGCGAGCTTGGAAGAGAAGGAGAAGAAGATCCGGCTCAGGTTGAGATACATGGAGGAGTATGTGAACGGAAACAACAAGTTGATGGCCGACAAGAACAGAGACAGCAAGATGCCAGTTAGGGAGATTACGATGAAGGACCGCGAGCAGCTTCGACAGCAGTACTGCATCCGAGACGGCATGGAACGACGACATCAGTCTCAGGTCAATGTTATGAGGGAGAAGCAGGCGAAAGCTCTCGAGGAGCTTATTGAGAGGCACACAAAGGAGATGAGCGCCCTGGTGGATAAGAGGGCCGAGGAAATTGAGGATCTCGCTATTGCTTTTGCGGATGAGGAGGAAGCCGCGGTTGTCAAGTTTCGGGAACGGAAGGCGAGGTTGGAGGGAAGGTGGCGGATTGCGAGCGAGACGCTGAGGGTCAAGCTGGAGAAGCAGCATGAAGTGCCGTATGCGGCTTCGGCGTTGCCTGTGTGGCCCGAAACTGCTTCGGCCACGGCTGCGAATTAAGGGTGGATTGGGCGGACAGAGAATCATTGCACGTTTTATACCTTGCTCCATTTTTGAGTCATGTTTGGGCGCTCTCTACATTGCCTGCGGCATGTCTATTGCTAGCTATTTCCTTTGATCTCTTCCCATTTGTTTCGGTTGGGGCATTTACATTGGGGAGTGAATATGTTTTATTTTTTCTGTTTTTTCTCATGACTTAATACCATACCACTGCGAGGATCTTTTAAAGGAAGCGAAGGGAAAGGAAAGAGGGAGGAGCACTGGAGTTGGGAAGCACAATTGAAGAATTTATTACACACCTCTTACACTTATTGCGATCTTTTATCCACTTCGATCTGGCGTCGAAGTTTTCTTCTTCTCTTGCGTTATGCTGTAAATTAATTCATTTATTTGTCCTCTTTCAAAGTGAGGTCGAGTCGGCGGCGGGTAATTTGCGAACGATTTGCATGAGCATTAGCGATGAATTGTTTTGGGGGGGATGACATTGAAGGGTCAGCGACGGCGAGCAAGATATATACACATATATTGTGCCCCCTTTTTCCCCTTTTTATCTTTTGGTGGTGGCTTGGAGATAACTGCTGTCAAGGAGAGGGAAGGGCAGTAGACATGCAAAAATAAAATAAAAATAAAAATGGTTCCTTCATATTCATGTATTCATTCACTCACTCGTTCATTCTATCTAAAACTTGATCCTACCCAACAGCTTCTATCCTCTTCTTCTCCGATGATGATGATGTCGATGATAATGATGATGATAATGATAACCCCCGCGGTACAAAATTCCTTATCCTGCCCTTGGTTTTATTTGATGATGTTGACTGTCCTCCTCCTTTTCGTCGCGAAAATATGGACGAGAGTTTGAAGCCGGCGTGTTTGGTCGCCATGGTGTTGTCAAGGCGCTGCCGACGAATCCGAGAAATCACAAACTCAAACAGGACCATTATGAACCCCGTCAGAAGCCACCCCGCTATTTGTCCGGAGGTGGAAGAGAACTCGAGGATCGATTCGGGCGACGGAGACGCCGAGGGCAGCGAACTCACCACGGCCGACGGCAGCAGCGCGAGCTTCTCGGTGAAGGATGCCATGGTGATGGTTAGAGAGCCACGACGACCGGTTGGGTCTGCCCTCAGGTCCAGATGTGTTTCCATCCACTTGATGACCTCTATCCCTACTTTTCTCGTTCTCGGCCAGACGAATTGGACGAGCCACGGTTTGGCTTTGAGGATGAGAGCCGTCCGAATCCAGGTCCAACAGTGCCGAGCGAAAGCGGTAACCTTTTCTCGCCTCATTTCCCTGTTTGCCATGCTTGTTTGCCAGAGGTCAGACAGCCCCTCGAGCACAAAGTTCATTGCGGCTTTGTTGGCTCTGTTCAGGGAGGACACGGGTATCGAGATGTAGCCACTGGCAGCGGCAGCGGCGGCAGCAGCAGCAAACAAGGTGCCGCCGATCAAGGAAAACAAAACAGCACCGGTCAGGGCCGAGCTGCGTCTCCCTCTGCCGACAGCCCCCCACCCCTTCTTTCCCCCGAGACAAAACCCAACAGCCAACCCGAGAACCGTACTCGACCCTACCAAAACAACCAGGTTCAAATTCTGCTTCAGAATCCAAGAAGCATTGACGAGCGTGTTATTGCACCCGTCCACGATTCCCCAGAAAGTCTCGCGCACGGTGGCGACGAGGTTATGCTGCGTTTTGGTGTAATAGTATCCCAGAGAACCGAGGAAAAAGTCGTGAACGATGGCGTAGTAGTTGACTGAGAGACAAGCGAGGACTGCGTTGAGCGTGTTGATGAGAAAATTGTGAATGGCCGAGTAGGTGTTGCTGATGAAGCCAGCGAGGCTGTTGAAGACGGAGGTGACCGAGTCGAGGATTGATTTGAAAAGGGCGAGGGCGGTGTTGAGGGTTGCCGTGTTTATTGCCTGGATCTGTTGCACGGTTCGCTTGTAGGCTACGTCTGCCGGGAGCTGGAGAAAGGCGATGAGGGATTGAAGGCCGAGGCCGAGGTGGATTGCGATTGTGCGGATTGGTGATTCCATTGTGGGTGGTCGAGAGTGAAGGCGAAGACGGCAACTGAAGGGTGATAAAGAGTGATGATGATGATGATGAAGGTGATGAAGAGAAGAGAAGAGGGCTGGACTCCTGGCTTGGAGAAAAGAAAAGAAGAAAAAAAACATCTCAGATTGACCTTCCTCACAGACTATCTTATACCCATCCATCCCATCGTATCCTCATACTCATCAAGACACCAATCCCCATCCCCATCCACATTTTCCCAGATTCCTTCACACACACACACACACGCACACACTGACCACTCCCCTTCTCACCTTCTCCTCCTATTCTCGAATTGAAGCCCAACCCAATCCAAATCCAAATCCTTGCAGCAATTCTTCTTCTTCTCTTCACCAACGCAATCCACGTTCATCGACTCAACATCTTCCACGACTGCTTGCTTCTGCCGTCCCGGTACCCGTCCAAACCAATCCGAGTCGCAGCTGTTGTCGATTGGAAAGTTCGGTCGAGAAACCATCCACCCAGGCAAAAAGAAACCAGACTATGGGGGGCAAATTCAGACCACTCGAAGCTGTGTGGTTTGTTCAGCAACAGAATGACATACATACATACATAGATTTATCCTATCCACGCAGCAGCAGCAGCAGCAGCAGCAAGGCCTGACGACGACCACCACGCACACACACACACACACACACACACTGTGTGAGTTGGCTTTATTGACAACAACCAACATTGTCCAATCCTGACTGGTCGGAGAAAGAGACGCAACCACAAATGTGTTTGATATCAATCTCTCTATCTCACACACCACTGCTTTTACAGTATTGCACATTTGCGCAGAACCAAGTAAAGTGCTTTCGATGTAACCCTGTTTTTTCCTGTTTATGGATTTCCTGATCGGGAAACACCACATTAGTCCTTACGGGGAGCAGCTGTGCAAGTTCGTTCAGCTGTCTCGATAGGGATAGATAGGTTCGTGAAGAGATGTAAAAAATCTTTCTTTACTGTCTAAAAAAAAACAAAAACAATTTCTGAGCCGATTGCATCCCATCATTGCCCTCCCAAAACCAAAACTGAACCCGAGTAAATCCAGTCGAACCCCCAAACAAACCTTGACCAAAAATCCCAAAACCAAAAAAAAAAAAAAAAAAAAAGAATTATATGGGAGATATCCTTGAAGCCTGTCTTATGAAAATAGATTTCAAATAGCTTCTTCTCGACATCTCCCATGTGAATAATGAACCAACCAAAAATTTAAAAAATGGAATTCACAATATTACTTCCAATAGTAGCGCCGGCACCAAAAATAGCCGCATTGCCCAGCTTCTTGCCAAACTTCTTTCCGTGCTCCCCAATCTTGCTGTCCTTTCCTTCCTCTCCCTGTGGCTGCTGCTGCTGCTGAGCGTTATACGGCTCTCCCTGCGGCGGAGCAGCGGGGTACCCTTGGTTGTTGTACGTCGGCTGCTGGGGGTAGAGAACCTGGGGGGCAGCAGCCTTTTCGTTGTCGCTTTCGAGGGTAACATACGACTTGGGGAAGATGCCCTCCTGCCCCGTCCGGGTGTTGCGTCCCATCCACCAGTCGGTATTCATGTACTCGTACACTGCGATGCGGTCGTCCCGGTCAAAGGAGCAGTCGCGCGCGTCCGTGGCCGCATATTTGTAGATTGCGCGGGCGTGGGCTAGGATGGGCTTCGTAGGCACCGTGGATGGTGTCTGGTTTCTGTTTGGGAGAGAGGGGGGGACGGCGGTTGATTGGGAGTAGGAGGGGGGTTGGGAGGCAGAGGAGGAGTTGAGGGAGAGGTTGTTGAGTGCTGACGTCGGAGGCGCAGGGTTATGGGATGAAGCAGGAGTCGAAGCGGGTGTTGGGAGGGACGGGGCAACGTTGGCGCGGGCGGCGGCAGCGGAGAGAGGGGACTCGGCGGGGAGGAGAGAGGAGATGGTGTCGAATGCGCTGTCGGTTATGACGCCCTTTTCGAGGAGGGACTCTAGTTCCTGATTAAAAGGGTTAGTCAGGAGCGAGAACTGAGGAAAGGAGGGAGGACAAAAAACTTACATTCTTGATGAGGCGGAGAGACCGGTTGGTCTCGATGACCTGTTGGCGGTCTGCGGAAACCATGATGATGATTGCTATGAATCTTGAAACTGCGTGACTGGGGTCTGTCGACGACAAAGATCGGAGGAGGTGCTTTTTGAACAAAGTTGGATGAAGGCAAGTTCAAGCTGCACGGTGTTGGAAAAGAACGACAACGAACGACAACGACGACAGTGGTGGCGCAGATGGCTGCGGACCCGAAACCCCGCCAACCTGGGCCGCCAAGAATCAAATTGGCGCCCCTTATACAAGTATTCCCCCAGTTCCTGGTTTCCCGGGCTTGGCATCACAAGAGACTTTGTACTTGCAATATCTGGCAAACAGCCTGAAGGGTTTAAACTTTGTGTAGCGATATGATACCACAACTTAATTACTTCTAGGGTGCCCTTTGAGCAATCTACTGTCTACTTGAGAAGCCCCCTCTAGCTGCCACACATCTGGGCCCCCGCCCCGTCCATCCATCCATCCCAAAACATGAAACATCCGTAAAAATCATCACAACATATATATATACATTTTCATTCCTTTCATTACCTTTGTTTTCGACCATTGCTTTTCGACCAGATGATCCCAAATGATTTCGCCATCGCCATGCCAAGAAAATGCAAAAAAAACATCACCACACAAATATCCCACACATACACAACCATCATTAAATCTACGCGCCCGTCGAAGCTCCTACCCTGATCTGACTCTTCCTGACCTTTCTCTTCTCCGTGAACCTCCTGAGCCTCCTGATTCCCAACTCGCCTCCAGCAGTCATCATGCTGCCATGATTTCCGCTGGTCGGCTCACTGACACCAAATACCCACTTGGGCTCCAACTCGGGCTCTCCGCGACCAACACCCATCTTGTCCAGCATCTCATCACGGGTCATGCACCGCTTGAATGCCAGTTCATCCCGAAGATCATCGTTAACCAAGAACCCAATCATCTCAGCCAGTCTTGTAACACCGTGAGGGAGACGCATCGCCTGTCTGCCAGGGAAGAATGAGAGCAACGCCAGGAAGTATACAACCAGAATAGAGAGCAAACATCCATAAACGGCGACGTTGGGGAACATGCGGACCTCAAGGCGGGGGGTGGTGAGAGCCATGAACACGCCGCCCGCGAGGACGGGGATGGCGATGAAAAGAGTGGATGCAAGAGAGATGGCCGCCACGCGCCAGTGCTTGTTCTTGAGGGCCCGGAAAGTAACCTCCAACGGTGCGCAGGCGGGATAATCAGCGAGGATCGAGTGCTCTGCCTGAGCGCCACGGGGATCCGAGAGCGAGGCCCAAGGTTGCAGAACGCGCAAGTGAAGATCGAGCGTTTGGAACAACAGGAACAACACCATACCCAGGAGGGCAGGAACAAAGCTGTAGAGAAAATCTGCTGCCGAGAAAGCCCCCGGTTGCGGGTCCGCGAGGAGGCCAGGGCGGAATCCGTCCAGGATGCGCGTGGCCGGGAGGAACGAGACAACAAAAAGGGCTGCGAGGAGGACAAAGGCCGTGATGTTGAAGTAGAGAAGTTGGCTGGTCTGCAGACACGACGGCAAATAGCGATAGCGCACTTGGAGGGAAACGGGCGATGCTGCCTCGGGGTCGTGATCCAATGCTGGGACGTATCCGCCGGGTTGGTCGATTGAAAGCCCCTTCTTTTCGTCTTGTCGTGACATCCGCTGTCCGCTGCTCAAATCAGGAAAGGGAACCAGGGCCGAATCATCCGTCGAAGCGCCAAGGGTGTGCCAAAATCCTGGCCGACCATCTCTCCATGCCCAATAACCGAGTTTGTCACCACCGCGTCGGCGCAGTGCGAACTTGATTCCTTCAATTCCCCGCGCCTGCTGAGTTCCCTTATAATCGGCTCCCGTATTGGTCTCTGAAACAATGGCGATGACATCAGCTAGTGATCTTGGATCCCAAATCAGACCCGTTTGCTCGAGCATCGCCCAATATCGCCAGGTAATAATCGTCGAGATCAACAATGCCGCATAGAGGGCCACAAGAGCCCACGCTACTCCTTCGCAGGTCGCCCACGTCCAGGTTTCGTCCGCCAGAATCACTGTGAAAAGTGAGCTGAGAAGCGGGATGGTAAAATTCATCAACCAGGTGACGACAATCGGGACCCAAACGTTCCATGGCCCCACCAGCTTGGGCCAGAGAAACGAAGGGTAAAGTTCTTGGAAAATCGCGCCGTCTCGGTCCGCGATTCGTTCAGATGCCAGCCTAACGAACGGAAGCGTTCGAAAAATAGTCGTAATAATGAACTGCGCATAAAGCAGGACGGCCGCTCCAACAAGTTGTGGAAGAACTCGAAAGATAAAGTACCGTCCTCCATATATCGTTGCCCATCCAACCAATCCCTGCTTTTGATTCGACCAAACAGCACAGAATGCAAGTGCTGCAATCATCAATGCACACACGGCCGTGAAGCTGATTAATGAGAGTGGTCGTAGAGCCCATGGCTTGTAGTTGAGAGGTGGCACTCCAGACAAGTTGAGTCCGTGGGGTCTGGTCAGTAGTTCCTGTCGATCCACCGACTTCCATTCCTGTGGCTTTGATCCCTTGATCAAACTCTCTGCAAGTGAATCCGCCGAAGCTCCAGGATTTGGTTTGAGATGTCCAAGAAAAGGGCGAGGGGTTTGAACATTTCCGGGCGGGGCGGGCATTGGTGGAGGTTGTGACTGCTGTTGTTGCTGCTGCTGTTGAGCAGCTTGTGGACCACTTTCGCTGCTCGAAGAATGATTGGCCGAGTACCCCGTGTCTCGATCACGACTCAATGCTTCAATAGCATACTGAATAAAAGGGGTGTTGTCGACGCCAGGGGTTACAACGCCATCAAGCCTGGCCAGATCCTCTCGGAAACCAGTCAACATGCTTGCGTTGAAGGACGCTTCCCACTCTGCTGGTTGACCCGGGGGAGGAGATTGAGGGGACACCGAGTCGCCAGTTTGTCGGCGATAGGGTCCCTCGACAACGACGGGACGACCGTATGCTCGTGCTACGGTTGGGGGATCATAGATGCGCTCCTCGGATTCGCCAGAAGTGGATGATGGAGGAATAGCGTCTGGCTGTGTAGGGTGAGAGTGAGATGCAGACGCAGATGCGGAATGACTTGGTCCTAAGGGGATGGTAAGCAAGCCAATTCAAGTCCAGACCAGATGCAATCAGAAGGCGGGGGGACGGTTATACACATACGGGATTCCTGTTGCTGCACATGATCGTATTTGTACTTTCTGGTGTTCATGCTGGGACCTGGGACCTTGCAGTGCAAACGAGAGAGGGACAGATACGGATGAGAAGTGATGTCAGGATAAAATGCCAGCGACAGAAAAAATACGATAGAAAACCAGGAATTACCAGGCTCTGTTTGCAGAGAGGCTGGGTTTGTGCATGACGGGAATCAGGGGTGTTGAAGTGAAAGAGTCGGAGGTTGGGCACAGCAAAAGCGCAGAAACAACACACCAGCACGACCAGCCACCAGCATTTTGTGCCTTTTTTTGCTGCCAGCGCACTAGGACACGGTGAAGCCTTGCATTGCACATATTACTCCGGACACACAGATGATATATGTATTTCAATAAAAACAATGACAAGGTAAAGGGTCTAAGCGCCGTGTTTCGGAAATTCAAATTGTTTTGCAAATCATACTGTTTTGTTTTTGTTGGCATCGTCATCCCATGCTGGTCCATCCCATGATGATGAAATAAATCAATTCAAGCTTCCCTACCGCAAGGTTTGAGCGGGGTCGCCAAACCTGTGGCACACCAGGTTACCCCACCAACGTCCTTGGCGGCCAATCGTCAATTGATCCTTCAGGTCCAGGGCTGCCCTCGATCAAACGGCCTGTATACTGTTGCAACAAACCAACGGCCGGCTCGAATGCCATCCGTACCTGCAGAACGACAACCTCGACGGCTAGGAGCGCCAATTAAACTCTAGGGAAGGAGCACTCCCGTTTCCTCGCAACTTGGCGATTTTTAGAAATCAGGACTCCGGGAAGATATTCCGAGTTTCAAATGCCGTCGTGTCAGGGACCCAAGGCATCTTTGAAGCGTCACCGATTCTCAGAAGGTCCTGAAAAGCCCGACTGCTGGGCTCCCGTTGGCCATGTCGTCTCCGTTATGTCCGTCGTCCTTCGGTGTCATGGTGGAGGAGGGGTGGAAAATCTGGGGGACCAAACAAGGGACGATGAGGGGAAAGTCAACAAACCCCAGCATGTCCCCTGCAGAAACATGCCAAACCCCCATACCCTGAATCCCAAATCCCACCAGCATGTGCCTGGTGATGATGCAACAACCCAAAAGAGGAATGTGAGGCTGTACACACCGGTGTTGGCACGCTATGTGACGGGAGAACGGAGTCGGATAGGAGCAAAGGAAAGCAGTCGACCAAAAGAGCCAAGCGCCCGAGGTAAACTTGGGTCTGGAAAATGCGGGGAGTGGTTGGCTTCGGCATACCGCGGCAAACCCCCCTCCCCCTCCGTTGAAGCGAATGCGTGTGGCCATAGCTCCCCGGACCCGGGTCGGTCGGTTCCAGCCATTGATAGGTTGCTTTCTTTTTGATGGCTTTAAAAACTTGATTTATTTTCCTCCCTCTCAATCATCCTGAGCAATTGATACCCAGGAGAGAAAAGAAGGAGCGAAAAGAACGATGTCGGCCGTAAACAGAGGATTGCGCCAGGCCACCAAGTCCCTGAGACTCCCACAACGCTTTTGCCAGCGCTCGGCTCTGCAGCCATTGAGCAGAACATTTAAAAACGCCGCGGCCCCTCTCGCAGCTTCTCCCACATACACCCGCAGCAGCTTCTCCACCATGGCATCTCTTCAGTCCGCTGCCGCTCCCTCTCCCTCCGAGGGCAAGGGCTACGATCCCGAAATCAAGGACATTGCCGAATATGTTCACAATAAGAAGATCGATTCCGAGCTCGCCGTGAGTATTTTTTGAGCCCAACCCTGAGAATTACCCCGCGGCTAGCCGGCATCATCGTGCTGACCATGTTTGTGCGCTCGAATTAGTTTGACACGGCGAGATGGGTTTTCATCGACACTCTAGGCTGCGGTCTCGAGGGTCTTCGGTTCAAGGAGTGCACTAAGCTCCTTGGACCTATCGTCCCCGGCACCGTTGTGCCCAACGGCCCCAAGGTGCCCGGTACCCCCTACCAGCTCGATCCCGTCAATGCCGCCTTCAACATTGGTGCCATGATCCGGTGGCTCGACTACAACGACTGCTGGCTCGCAGCCGAGTGGGGACACCCCAGCGACAACTTGGGTGCCATCTTGGCCGTTGCTGACTGGATCACCCGCACCAACAAGGCTGGCGGAAACCTGGCCGGCGGCAAGCTGTTCACCATCCGCGACGTTCTCGAGGCCATGATCAAGGCCCACGAAATCCAAGGCTGCCTTGCTCTCCTCAACTCGTACAACAAGGTCGGTCTTGACCACGTCGTTCTCGTCAAGGTTGCCAGCACTGCTGTTGTCAGCAAGATGCTCGGCTTGAACGAGAAGCAGACCGCCGACGCCGTTACCCAGGCCTGGGTTGACGGCCAGAGCTTGCGCACCTACCGCCACACCCCCAACACCATGTCCCGCAAGTCGTGGGCTGCCGGTGACGCTTGCCAGCGTGCCGTCAACCTGGCCCTCAAGGTCCTCGCGGGCGAGACTGGCATCCCCACCGTTCTTTCCGCCCCGACCTGGGGCTTCTATGACGTCCTTTTCAAGGGCAAGAAGTTCGAGTTCCAGAGACCCTACGGCAGCTACGTTATGGAGAACGTCCTTTTCAAGGTGTCCTACCCAGCAGAGTTCCACTCCCAGACCGCCGTCGAGGCGTCGGAGAAGATCCACGCCCAGCTCAAGGCCATGGGCAAGTCTGCTGCCGACATCAAGGAGATCACCTGCCGGACGCACGAGGCCTGCGTTCGTATCATAGACAAGCAGTTCAAGCCCATGGACAACTTTGCCGACCGTGATCACTGCATTCAGTACATGTGCTCCGTCATGCTCGTCTTCGGCCGCCTGACGGCTGGCGACTACGTCGACGGCTCCGAGGCCGCCACTTCCCCTCTTGTTGAGTCTCTCCGCCAGAAGATCAAGTGCGTTGAGGATCCCAAGTTCACTGCCGACTACCACGACCCCGCTCAGCGCACCATCAGCAACGGTCTCACCGTCGAGCTGAACGACGGCACCTTCCTTCCCGAGGTTGTCGTCGAGGCCCCTCTCGGCCACCGTCTCCGTCGCGAGGAGGCCAAGCCCGAGATTCTGGCCAAGTACAAGCGTCATTTGGAGCCTCACTACAGCGCCGACAAGGTTCAGAAGCTCGTTGAGCTTGGAACTGATGGCTCGAAGCTTGATACCATGTCGGTTGACGAGTATGTTGATTTGTACGTTAGCAAGGACAGCAAGTTTGTCAACTAAGCTGGTCATATTTTGTATAAATGAATTGAACATAGTTACAGACATAGTGACTGTCTAAGTGGAGCTGCCGTGATGGTGTCGGTTTTAAGGGTGGTGATCCGAGCCCGTTTCTCTCAACCAACAAGAAGTAGGAAAAGATCAGTTACACACGATCGTATGCATCATACTGGAAGATTAGGAGGTCAAAACAGTATCGCGTCTCATGACTCAAAAGTCATCATTCATAACTTGCTTCCAATAATAAAGCTCCCTGTTCATTATAAAAGTATTAAACAAAAGGGAGAGAAAAACGACCCCCGAATATATGCAATTCCATAAAACTCCCATATGATGTCCTTTCCCTCCCAAGCTTCCCCAAACAAAAATATTACATTCCAAACAAAACAAAACACTCCTTGTTATTCCCTCGGGGGGTTTTTTTTTTTCGTTTTCCTGCCGTAGTGTTCCTCTCTCGTCGTCGTTAATCGTCAATCGTCATCATCATCCAATCCAATCCAATCCATTCCCATTCCCATTCCAATTCCCATTCCCATTCCAATTCCCATCCTTCATAATTCTTAATAACCCCTCGCCCTTCCATACCCCGTTCCTCCTCCTCCCATCGCCGCCTGCTGCGCCCTCTCCTGCTCGGCCCTGGCAAGCTGATACTCCCCGACCCAAACCTCGACAGCCCTCGAGACCATCCCGAACACGGTCCCCGCCCACGCGCCCGCCTCGCTCAAACTCTTGGCAAAACCCCTCTGCGCCAGCACGCTCACCAGAAGCGCTATCCACCCCCAGAGCAGCAGCCGCATCGCCAGCCTGGTCCAGAACAGCATCACCCTCTTCGCAAAGGAGATGACCTCGATGCACAGGTACGCGACGAGCACGATGATGACGCCCGAGAATATGTTTGGGTTCTCGCCGATCAGGTTTGTGGTGTAGTCTATCAGCGGTCCCAGCAGCGGCAGGACGCGGGCGAGGGCGGCCGACAGGAAGACCGTCGTCTGGCGGAGGACGGATTGGAAGGGGGAGGAAGGGTCGAGGACGTGGACGTTTAGGAAGTTGAGGATCCCCGGTGGGAGGGCGTCTGAATAGTTTGGGGTTGGGTTAGGCATCTTTGTTTTTTTTTTTTTTTCTCTTTCCTCTCTTTTTTGGAGGGGGTCTGTGTGTGTGTGTGTGTGTGTGTGTGTGTGTAAAGAACTGACGAGAGAGAGAGAGAGGATGGAGGGAAAAAAAGAAGAAAAAAAGTGTCGAATAGTGTAAGTGTAGTGTAGTGTAGTGTAGATGTTATGGTTATGGGTTTCTGCGCCCCGCGGTTTCTGACTCCCTTAAAACTCGGAATGGAAAAGAAAACTTACTCTTTATGACCTCTTGGCTCCAGTCTACTGGTAGATCCATTGTTTCGAGTTTTGTGTGCGTGTAAATAATCTTATTATTTTTTCCCCCCTTCCTTTTGCGACGAGACAAAAAAACGTTTTCGTTGCTTTGTTTTGGTTTTGCGATTGATTTGGGGGGCGGGAAGGTGTTGCGTGCAGAGCAACAACCGCGCGATAAGGATAAAGAAATAACACTACCGTGACTACGTGACTACCGACCTACTTGCCAAGCCCAAGGTCAGCGTGTCCACTTGGGACAGGTCAAACCTGCTGCTGCAAACACACCCTAACCCTGACAGTTGAGATGATGTGCGCGCACGCACCGTGGCGACTCAGTGATCAAACTGAGAAAAACAAACACTTCAAATGTGCGTGTATGTACAAATAGAGAAAAGCTCTTTTAAACTTTTTATCGTCCTTTTTTTGTAGGCTATGAATATATAATGCTTCTCAGACGTAGCAGTGGCGCTTAGATGCGCCGATATAGCGGTGATGTTGATATATATACATGTCGAAGTCGGTTTTCCGTCATGATCGTTTGTTCGGCCCAGCCTTTCAAGCACTTACAAGGGCCCTTTAAGCTCATAGGCTCAGCTTGGCTTCCTTCCTTTCTGCCGCAACCTCTCCTGTGACTCTGTAGTCGTGTGATTCTGGTCTCTGACTTTTTGTTGACGAGATGACTAGCTACGTTTTGTCTGCTTGAGTGGCCAGTCTGAGTTTATTGTGCCTTGTCGGCCTTCTCAGCTTTCCGGGCTCGGAACTTTGCAATCTCAATCTCAACGGCCTTGTCAACGCGCTTCTTGAGCTCGGGCCGGTACCCAATCATGAAGAGGAGCTCAAGCCAGACGAAAAGAGGGGCGAGGAAGAGGGCCTGGAAAATATTGTCCAGGAGCGCAGGTGCCCTTCCCTCGAACTTGCCATGGCCCACGAACTGCAGGATCCAGCACACAACGTGCAGAGCAATCGACGTCTGATTCGTGCCTGTCGGGTCTTGGATGCGGAGATAGTTGCCCGCAGCAGCTGAGGCGAGGCAGATGATTGCCAACACGCCGCCGGCAGCGGGTTCGAGTAAGAGATATAACCCTCCCCATGTCATTGCCGCAAAAGTTCCCAGGTTTGGCTCGAGATATGGGATCTGAAGCCATGATGGCAGTGTGAAAAAAGGACCGGCATTTGTTGCCTATCGAAGAGCATGGCCGTGTCAGGATGTCTGGAGTATTCATCACCACAAATGGGTCAAGATGCACACGTACAAGTTCAAAGGCGGTAAACAAAATCAGGGGCACACACACCATGTGAATGATGATGTTCACTTGGTTGTGGTGATAGGCACCGTACTGCAGGACAAGGCCATCAATCAGTAAGAGACACACACAACTACGCCAATTGTTTTTATCTAGGGCGAGCTTACAAAGGTGAGCTGCTTTTCAAGGTCTAGTGACATGATGAGCGAATCGGAGGTGGTGAGTGAGGAGAAGGCCGAGGAAAAGGGGAGTCGAGTTTTGGTGATTTTTTTTTAAGTCGCGCAATTTGGGGAATTGACGGGCCAACAGGAACCGTGTTCGTTAAGAAAAAAAGAAAGAAACGAGGAAAGATGAACTTGATTAACCCCAATTGAGGCTGCGAGATTAGAGAATTCAGGATGATTCCTAGGGATTGATATTAAAAAAGAAAGGCGATGAGATATTGCAAGTCTGCTCCTGTCCTGTGATTTGACCAACTGGCCAGTGCGTGTGGGCGGCGGATTGAGGACCCTGGAAATTCAGCGCCTGGCAAACCCCCTGAAGGTTGCACCTTGTTTGCCTCGGGTCGGCGGGTCCCCTTCAACTTCCCCACGGGGCAAACGTGACAAGCACTTTTTGACGTTTTGACAAGAGATTTTAAAGACAACAAGTGTTTCTTGGTGTATAGATTGGATGCATGTGTCAGTTGACGTGACTCGGGAAATTATTTTCAAAGAAAATGAAATTTGATTAGGCACATGTGCAGAGTGATAAGATAATCGCTTAACCTTAAATCGGAAAGTATAAAGTGGTTAGGCTCTCCCATTTCCCATCTTCCACCTACCAACTCAACTGTAAGGTCGCTCTGATCAACCGACAGTAAAAGAAGGAAAAGAAGAATAAAAGATGGAATTGATGAGCACCAGACTCGGATTGTTTTCGAGATGAAAAAACGCGCCAAGCCAATGACCCCTGCAAGGGGCACGGACCAATAGTTTAATCAAGCCGCAGTCTCCAACAATTTGAACCGCATGCGTCAGTCGTCCGTCCTGCTGCCAATTCGCTTTCAGCCTTGCAAGTTGCTTGCCCTCATCCAACCGACCAAATATTTTTCCAGCTTGGACCGTCGGTTCGACCTTTCCCCCGACCACCCACCACCGACGACGACATCGTCTGCACCGGCGAACGAGGCAGGCCCTTTCACGGCGCCTTTCTTCTCCAGAGAAGAAGCAATACTGGCAAATCATCCCCATAATCGATAATTAATAGAATCCGCCCGTCATGTTTTTCCTCCACAACCTCGAGAGGCGCGTCACGCTGCACCCATCATACTTTGGTCGCAATATGCACGAGCTGGTGACAACAAAGCTCGTCAAGGACGTCGAGGGAACTTGCGCCGGCGACTACTACATTATCGCCATCATGGATACTTTTGATGTTTCCGAGGGTCGCATTCTTCCTGGCAGCGGTTTGGCAGAGTTTACTGTGGGCTATCGAGCTGTCGTGTGGCGGCCGTTCAAAGGCGAGGTGGTCGATGCGATTGTTACCAGCGTTAACAGACACGGCTTCTTCGCGAATGCTGGGCCGCTCCGCCTGTTCGTCTCCGAGCACGTATGCGGTCCTAGCTTCTGTTTTCTTTTTCGCGGCTGATCGGCATGTTGACAAGAAGTAACAGTTGATGCCCGACGAGATCCAATACGATGCCAACGCCACGCCACCTCAATTCACCAACAATGCCGACATGGTCATCGAGCCCGGTACGCACGTGCGCGCGAAGATTATTGGCTTGAGGACAGAGGTCGGAGAGATGTGGGCTATCGGCAGCATCAATGGCGATTTTCTTGGGTATGCCAGTAGTGTCATTCCCGGTGGATGGGGAGATCGAATGCTAACGGGCTAAACATTACAGCTGTCTCCAGGCGTAGAGATCGGATAAGACCTCGGAATTATCAACAGCTACCTGCCTGCTCACAAGATTTTTTCGGAGACCAACTGGCCCCCCTCGGGTGCGTCGACAACAGCCTTCAGAGTCGCGTTTCGAGGCGAGTTGCTTTATTTGCCCGAGTAATCACGCGACAAACGAATATCAGGCGATTACTTTCTCGTCCTATAACCAAGAAAACGATGATCAGTCGACGGCAAGGGATTGGGTGGGATTGGGTGGGACTGGATTTGGGAGTAAACGGTCATGGAAATTGGGCCCATTGAAGTTATACGTCCCATATACTTTTGGCGGCACGGGAAAGCATAAATCCCTGGCCAACTGGGGAAAAAGAAGGACATGGTGGGAGTTTGAGGTCAGCGAGCTTCGGTTGTCTATAGCCTTGATGATTCTGGCTAGACGTGGTTATACCTGCTCAGACGCCTCGAATAGCTCACATAATGATCAGAAATAAAGGTACTTTCAGTAACTTTGGGGTCTCTGGGACCTAGTCCGACGTTGGTGTGATTGTCGTTGCAAAGGGACAAAAGAAGCAGCACTGACCGAGCATTACTCGGAATAGGTTTGAAGGTATGATTTCCAAAGATCCCCGCTAGCAAGAAATATACCTAAAGAAGGGGTTCAAACTGATTGAAAAGAAGAAAAAAATCGTCAGCTCCAATTTTCTTACTATATCTAGAACACATGACCTTTTAATAAAGAGGTTTTTTTTAAAAACTGATGCAAAGGAAGGAGACACGCTACATGTATAATACATGTGTGTGTGTGTGTGTGTGTGTGTTGTTCTTAAGTTTACTTTGTATATATAATTAACTATAGAACTTTTGTCTGTTAAAAAAACCCCCAACTGCCCCTAGGTATGTTTTATTTTTTATTTTTATTTTGTTTCATTTTTTTCAGCAGGTAACGTAAATATATTCTCAAAAACAATAACTCTCCTTTCATATATATATTCCCTACGTAATCTTTCAGTAAATAAAGACTTGAGCTATCTAGGCATCATACAACGCAGGATCGGGCCCGACCATCTCGTCCAGCCTCGCCGCCCGGCCCCTCATCCACTCGTGCAGCGCTTCCCAGTCGACGCAGGCGTGAGGCTGCGGCACCTTCACGGTGGGTTTCACTCTGCTGTGTTTGGTCCATTTGAGGGTGTAGACGTTGGTGTCGGCGGAGCAGAGGATCGACTGCCTCAGGGACTCGAGGCAGTGGTCGACGTGACTGTAGAGCTCCGTCTGGTTTTGGGCCTCGTGGGCGTAGTAGTAGTCCTGGTGGATGTATTGTTTGATTCGTTTCTTTAATTTACTCTTTTGGTCAATAAATTTAAACCTTAAAAAAAAAGAAAAGAAAAGAGAACTGACGATGCAGTGCAGAGAGTGGGATACTCCTAATCCGCCTACGTAGCCGCCGTGTTTGTGCTGGACGGATGTCGCGCTGTTGGCTTTTTGCAGTTCCGAGGCGGTATAGCGGATTACTGCCCGGGGATTTTGTTAGATGAGGAGGTTATCGAAGGAAAAGAAAGGGTGGAAATTTACGAGTCCCGTCTAGGAGTTCATGCCAGGCTTCGTCCATCTCCGGCCGGGGCTGGCCCAGGAATTTTGGAGTGTCGGGATCGCCGACTAGGTATTTGTTGACGTACTTGACGGGGGCGGGCGCTGAGAAGGGAAAGTTAGTAGGGTGTTCAGTGTCAGGTAATAGATGTGTTGAGGGAGGTTATGCATACAGTAGGGTATCTCCACGCCGCCGTGGTTGGTGGGAAAGATTGGACAGGAGAATCCCGTCGAGGTGTGTATTTTGTATGATGCCGCCCCGACGAGGGCTAGAATGGCCGTGACGGAGGAGGCGAGGAGAATGTAGAACCTTCTCCTCCATTTGATGAGTTCTTGTTGTATGTATGCATGTGGACACGAAGAAGGACTTGATTCCTGCTCTTCTTGCGGAAGAAGAGGAGAGTATTGGGGAGCTTTTTCGTCAAGCGGAGACATCATCATCGGCCGTTCAGTCAAGTTTGATGGATCGAGAGTTAAGTTGAGAGTGAACAAGACAAGTCAGGGCAGGGGTCAAGTGAGGTGGGCATGGCCTGAACCCCGGAGCAGAGGCTCTTACACGGCATTACCGTTCGAGTTCTAGATCGCACCTCATCGCAGCCACAACATATCTCAACGGTCTTCAAGTGCCGAGCGATATCCGTTCCGACCGGCTGAACTGCCCCGCAGAAAAGAATGGGAGGCAACAGAGGTTGGAACGTGTGTATGCTACCTGCACGTGCTGCAGTACAACTCGGCTGTCCTACTTTACCATAGGGTCGGTTAATGGGAGCGATGATCGCGAACCTCATTCGCCTTTGTCCAGCCGCCTCGCTACCAGACATTGAAACGATCATCACAAGAATAGTAGCCTTTCCCGTTGATAGTTCTGGGCTGTGTCGATGTGTCGATCATATAGGTTGATCACTCATATATCAACAATTGATGAGAGCTGAAGATGGTGACATTCAGATTGACGCAAGACGTCGGGGATAATATGGCCCAGAAGTCAAGGGTCCGATGCTACTTTGATTCAAACGGCTAATGTTTCCTCCTCCCGCTTGTGTGAGGCTTTCGTTTTCGGCGCCACCCGTTCCTCTACACCCCTTCCTGTTCTCTGCTCTCACATGTCGCAATTGTCGATGCCTTGCCCCAACACGTCACCCCTTTTCTCTGCCTCTCTCTTTTTGAGGACGCAAAGATCAGTGTCAAACTCTCTCCATCCGTCCCGCTTCCAATCAGGGCTTTTCCCCTGAGCTAGAAGTCATCAGTTAAACTGTCTGCGAGTAGGGGTAACGGGGTGGACTCACCTTCAGCGTCGGGGGCACTGACGGGAGCAGCAAATGCCACTGCTACGAGGTAGAAGGAGAGAACTGTAATGATTGCGACGGTCTTCATTTTTTGCTATCTGCAATGATGAGTGTATAAGTGTTGTGGACAGAAACTACTTCAACCATGTTGACGTCGGAGAACATGGGTCCTATTAATTATGTTCACGGCTGGATCCCAAACCGATCACGACTTCAACTGCCGATTTGCGTGAGGTAGCACCAGGATGGGCCAGCCACCTTTTCCGCACAGGGAAAGACATCGTCTGAGCAATAATTATGTGCTGGAGAGCTATGATCTCGCGCAGATAGCCCTATAGTGATGACTGCGAGCCAAGGCCCGGGTCGAAAAGAACCCAAAGAGGGGCTGAACGCATCCGAAAGCTCAGATGCAGATCATCGAGATAAAAAGTCTGTCGGTTAATTAAGGTGATTCCGCGTCCCCCGCCCTTTCCTCTTCTTGTTCTCGGAAAGGTTGCCCGATGTTTCTTTTTACATGGCAAAAATAGAGTTTTTATGTGAAGGTGGACCAAGACCAGTCCAGCAGCATGACGATTCCGAGACGCAAATCGTGCCTTCCATCACCAAAATCGGCTTGAACGTAATCAAATCCCCAACTCCCGATTCAACGAGTTCACAAACTCGCACCTCTCCAGCAGCCTCTCCCTCAACACCTGCCTCTCCCTCTCCCTGCTTTCCCTCGACCTCATCTCTCCGAGCCTTACCTGATCAATCCTCCCCTCCCCCTCCCCCTCCTCCCCAGATTCCATCTCGGCCAAGCCTTCCTTCTTTTTATCCTTTCCATCCCTCCTAACCTTGACACTCCCGCTCCCCCAAGGCCCACCAACAACCATCAGCTCGAAACCTTCTTCTTTACTACTAAACGCCTCAGGCCACCCCTTACCAGGCCTGCCACCCCAAGCAAACTCCACAAACCTCCCCGCAACCTCCCTCGACAATTTTTTATCTCCTTTAGAAACCTCACCCTCGGGAAAAACACCATCAAACAGGTAATTCGTATCGCTCCCGTGCGGAACGCGTATATAAGGCATACCTGCCCCCGCAAAAATAGGAGCCAGCATGCTCTGATTTAATGCGTAGATGTACACTTTACTGTTTTTGATACCGTTTTTGTGGCTCTCTGCAGCAGCATCAGCAGCAGCAGCAGCAGCAGCAGCAGCCATGTGCCGCCCGAAGTCCAAACTCGAGCAGGTGAATAATAAATCTCTCATGATCCTCGACGCGCGAAAGTATTGCGCAGAAACCTCTGGGTCCGTGTCTTGTTTTCTGCGCGAGTTGTAGTTTGATACCTCCTGTTCGAAATCCGAAGCGGGGTAGAGAGCGAGCAGGTGAGCGAGCGAGTCGGAGGTTATTGAGGGCGCGACGGATTTGATGACGGGTATCATGTCTTCTTCTGTGCTGTACAAGGAAGCGGGACCGACGTTCAAAGCGCCGTCGTCTTGCGTGTAGCCGTACACGAAGGGTATGCCGGAAACAAAGCTGCCTGAGCGGTAGAGAGATGTTTGGCTGGCCGGGATGAAGTCGCCGTCGACCGAGGGGATGAATGTGAACAGGCCGGACGGGGGTCGGTTGGCTACCGAGTATTCCATTGCTTTTTCGGTTAGTTCTTCCAAGGGGATCTGTCGGAGACAGCGGAGAAGAGATGAGCCGTCGTCGGAGCCGTCGTCTTCTGTTGTGTTAATGCTGTGCTGGCAGCCCACCTTCTCTGCTACGGCGCGGGTGTGGTGCTCGGTCATGCCGCTCGTCATGTTTAGAGCCGTCCCCGGCGGACCGGACATGGCCCACGCCCGAGTAAAAGGTACTCCCTTTTTACCTCCGTACGAGATTAGGTGCAACGAGGTAAAAGTTCCTCCGGAGCTGAGGCCGAAGGAGGTGATTCTGTTTGGATCACCGCCAAAGGAGGCGATGTTGGCCTTGACCCATTCGAAGGCTGCTCTCTGGTCTCGCATGCCGACGTTTAGCGATTTTTGGTCTTTGAGGATGGGGAGACGGGCGAAGCCGAAGATGGTGAGGCGGTAGTTGATTGCGACGTAGATTATGGGTTTCTCAAGGGAGGAAGAGAGCCGGAGCAGGTTGTCCGGGTCGAAGTGAGGGTCGTAGGCCGATCCCTTGACGACGCCGCCGCCGTGGAGGTGGACGACGACGGGGAGGTTGGCATTTTTTCGGGTCCCGGCTGGTCTTGAGATGCGGAGGCTGAGACAGTCCTCGCTTATGATGGGGGTGTCTACAAAAAAGGGGGGGATGCCTGGTTTGGATTGGGGACATGCCGGGCCCGGCGAGGTGGCGTCGACTATGGTTCCTTTTGGATACGAGTACGGCTCTGGAGGGGCGAATCGTCGGCTTCCAGAGGTGTCGTGGGCGTATCTGATGCCGAGAAAGTGTTCGATGGAATTTGTTGTGGTCTTTCCCCGAAACGTGACCTTGGTTTCTGATAGGGTCACAGTCGGGTCGTTTGCGAGTGCTGAGCTCACAAACAGGGCCAGCAACGCGGCTGGAATTGGGAACAACATGATGTGTGTAGTAGTAGGCTTGGAAATAGGTACATGAGTTAGGGTGGCGGAACTACTACTACAAGACTGAGTATAGGTCACTTGGAGTCTTGTGAGTTATCAGCCAAGAGAAACGGGAACACGGAGGAAAAAGGGGAGACACTTTCATAGGAGGAGGAGGAGGAGGAGGAGGGGGAGGGGGAAAGGAGTTTGGGATGCATCAAGGTAAATGCGTGCATCCTGTAGGAATAATGGCAGGGGGTTGATTCTAGATTTTCGGCAGTTATTGCTTCTACAGACAAGCCCAGGCGAATCCAAGCCAAGACCGAGAGAAGTGCTTGTCTGCACATCAAGGTTGCATTCGACGTCCCGTAGGGTTACAAAAAGATCGACAGCCAATATTCTTCCAGCCACTGAGGGCGCATCAAACACCACCACTTTAACAGCCGTCTTGACTGCCACCAGGAACAGACGAGGCGCAGCTTGAAGGAGGAAGAAGAAGAGGAAGCAAACGGCCCCCGGGGCCCGACGACTTGCATGCCGCCACACACACACACACCATCTATCTCACAGACGGAATAAATAATAATCATGACCAATATACAAAAATGGAACCCCCCAAAATATCATGGATTTCAGCTATCCAAGAAACAGATACCCTATGAATACTACCACACGTTTTTACTGATGATCGGCTCTTGTCTGAATCGCGGACCAGAGGCTGGCATCCAGGCTTTATATAACTCGGGCAGAAGGATTCAGCGGGAGCCTAGCCTCAGAGACTCAAGACTTCCAAAGACAGAGACTCGTCAACATGGGTGACAGCAGCTACGACAACCCAGCCGGCATCGTCGCCGGCACCGTGGTCATGCAGGTCACTTCCACCCTCTGCGTCGGCTTGAGATTCTACTCGAGAAGGTGGAAGCACCAAGCCTACATCGCCAGCGACTGGCTGATCCTAGCCGCCTGGATCTTCGGTCTGGGTCTAAGCATCTTGATGCTCTATGGTAAGCACCACGCCATTTACCATCTGCTCCTCCCGATTCTTGATATCTCATGTACTAACTCAATCTCCCCCCTCCAGGCGTGGCAGAAAAAGCAATGGCCCACCCCTTGGGCTCCAACATCTGGGACCCTCACGCGGTGAACGGCCGCCTCAACAAGGCCAAACGCAGCGAGCTCTCCTTCCTCCTGATCGGCATCACCGCCCTTGGCCTGATCAAGCTCTCGGTCACCTGCCTCTACTGGCACCTCTTCGCCCGCGTCATGTTTCGTCGCTTCCTGATCTTTTGGATGGTCATCATCGTAACCTGGACGGTCGGTTTCGTTCTAGCAGGCTTGTTAGAATGCGGCCGCCACTTGAAGGCCATCTTTGGTCAACCCCAGGAGTATCTAGACCACTGCGGGTCTGCCATGCCTGCCGGGTATGGGATGGTCGGGAGCGACATCTTGACGGATTTGGTCACTCTCATGATCCCTATACCGGTCATCATGACGTTGAAGATGAGCGTCCGCACGCGAATCCTGACTTTGATGACATTTTTGATCGGTGCCATGTATGTCTATCTCTCTCTTCTCTCTCCCCAATTTTACTAACCTCTGTATCCCTCTATCCAGATCGGTAGGCGCCTCAATAGCAAAAGCCTACATCTACATAACCGCCACCCTGGGCCTAAACACCCAAGACGCAATCTGTAGGTTTCATCATCTCTCTCACACACACACGCACAAACAATACTAACTCCCCTCAAGCAATCCTCACAGGCATAGGAATCTGGAACCTGGTGGAAGTCCAAGTAGGCATAATCGCAGCCTGCGGGCCGACCCTGCGTCCCATCCTCGCCCGGGTGCTACCCATCCAGGCGGCCAGCAGCACGATTCACTCGCTCATGTCTTTGCTTGGTATTCCTTCGACGACGCGTTCTGATGAGCAGACGTTGCCTAGTTTTGTTAAAATGCCTGACAATGCCGGGAATGCAAGCGAGGAAAAGCTGCACAAGACGGTCGCGAGAAGCACCGTGACTACCACTGGCAGTGGGAGCGTGGTTGAGCCTCCTGAGGAGCACGAGATGGTGTCGACGAGGAGATCATAGTGGTAGATTGGTGACGACCGGATTGTATTGTATGCTTTGCAATGATTCTTTATTGGTACGATAAATATGTTGGTCGAAATAGGCATTATTTACTCTTGGAGCAGTGTGTGCTCAGAAACAGCCGCTCCGCCAGTGTGAACTTCCCCATCGTCGTTGACGGTCCGATCAGGAAATACACTGACGGACCCAAAAGAGCAATATCGTTTATTCTCGGTGCGGCTCTCTGTTCGCTACTAAACGGACCAAATCGAACGAAGGGTCAAAGCTTCCACCGTCTACACCACCCCCTGATAAACAGTCACGGCCTTCAACCTCCCCCCCTTGCCATCCCAGAGCGACTTGCACGGCACGACGGGCAATTCCTCGCTCGCATCAAAAGGATACACGCTTGCATCCACGTACCTCGCCGCCACCGCAGCATCCTTCTGCCCTTCCCACTCTTTCTTCTCCTCTTGGTCTCCATACCTCTCAACAACCACACTCTGCACAAACCTCTTCTCACTTCCATCACCACCACCGCCAACAACAACAACAACAATCTGCCACACTCTCCCACCCTCAACCCCCCTCACCTCAACCTCGCCCTCCTTCGCGCCCTTAATCCCCAACCCCCCCTGCCACTCAACCCCAGCGCCCCTGGGCAGCTCCTCAACCTCAGCCGCAAACACCGGGGGCGGTAGCCCTCTCCCTCCTTTCACAACGCTCCAGTCCGGCAAATCCGCACCCGATCCCTTCCCTCTGTCTTGGGCATACGACACATAAGCAGAATTAAACCTCGCATCCCACAAATCCGGACCTCCCTCATCCTCATCCTCCTCATCCTCCTCATCTTCGCCCTCCTTAACCTCGTGCATCAACCCCCAAACCCTCCCAGCCAATCTCGCCTTCTCCTCCATAGTCTCTTGCCCCATAGCAGCAGCAGCAGCAGGAGCAGCGGGGAAATACGCCACCCCAAAACTCCAAAACTTCACCCCGGTGTCTATCCCTACCCTCCACAGGTGCTGCAGCGCCAACACCGCATCCCTTTTCAAATCCTCTGCCGGAGGCAACGCCATAGTCCTCGGCACCAGCGGGATCTGTCCGGCCGTGCTTACCATCTGCATCTGTGACTGCGACTCTTCACCCCCAAAGAGAGGAAACCAAACAGCCTGGCTGTACGGTCCTATGTTCGCCGGAGCCCAATACGATCGAGACTGCACGTGAAGGCCTTGTCTGTGCCGCTGCTGCTGCTGCTTCGCATCGAGTGACAAACCGGTCTGAACGGCAAGAATGATAACGATATTACAGTTTGTTGCAGGCGGCAGGGAGGAGTCTCCGGTCGCGACACAAACCCGCGAAGGGGGGTTAGGTCCGTCGGTGCTGAAGAGGGAGGCGTAGACGGGGTTGATCAGAGCAAAATCAGACATGGAGCGGAGGAGGATCGTGGAGGAGATGATTGCTTGCGAGGGGAGGGAGTTCTGGGAGAGGCGAAGGCGGATTTGGGAGACGAGGTTGGAGGTTTCCTGTTGGATCGAGGTGGCCCGTTGGCCTGAGGGACAAGTGGAAGAGGAAAACGTCCAGTGTTGGAGGGGGGGTTTAGCGCTGCTGCTGCTGCTGCTGCTGAAGGGTATAAGGGGTGTTGTTGTTGTTTCCTTTATTTCTGCGTCTTGCAGTTGGAGGAGGGCTTGGAGTTTAGGTGCCATGTTTTCCTCTTTGGTCATTGTTGATAACGCATTTAGCACACCAACAAACTTTGGATCGAGTAAATCCGGGATGCGGATATTCTGCTCTCCTCCGGTATTATCATCACCATCAGAGGGCAGCTTATCCTCCAGCTTCGCCTTCCGCAGACTAAGCCAGGAACTCCCCCCGCCCTCTCTGACCACTTTCCTGTCTTCCTCTCCAACCGCGATGCGCTTCTTAAACAAAGCGGCCGGCCCGTCAAGAACAAGAGTCTCGAACTCGCCTCCCTCCCCGATGACGGCTCCGGTCTCTGCGGCGCCGAACCTGCCCATGGCCCTCGCGATCCTGTTCTTCCCTGCATAATCGGCAACATTCGTCCACAGGAAGCCATCGTCCAAACCCCCGCTGGCGACCTTGATGATGCGTGCTTCCAGGCCCGCAGCGGCCATATCGCTCAGAAGCTGAGCATCATCTGCCGTTCGAGCCGGAGCCGCGGCCGTGGCCGGAGCGGGAAGCACGGGATACTTCCACAGAAAAGCTAGGGGAGTCAATCCGAGCCGGGTGGCGACTGACTCGACCCTGGTCCGCTGGTAAGTGCTCAGAATAGCACCAGCACAAACGGCATTTGCTTCCGGATGAGCGGCCTTGACGGTCTCCAAGAGGTGGAGCATCGACTCTGTCTCATCTTCATCTTCCGACTCCTCTTCCGACTCGGGCCCGACCGGGACCCCGGTTCCACAGCGAGGCGAGTAGTCCTTTCCGTGCTGCGCGACGCCTCCGACGATGGCACGGCGATAAAGTGGAATCCCCGTAGCCTCGGCATAGAGAGGAATTACCTGGTGGCCCACAGTCTGGTACATGAAGCTGTTGAGGTCGTGCTCATCCTCATCTTGTCTCGGTCCCTCGTCGACCTCATTTCCTGGCGCTCCACCGGGGACCACACCGACGGGACCAGCATCATGCGGCGGCGATGCCAATACCGGGGCCGAAATAGCAGCAGCGGCACTAGCCGGGTCTAATATTACCGTAATGGCGGTGTTGGTGGTGGTGGTGGTGGCGGCGGCAGCCGGGTGCAAATTGGCAAGGGCGACGACGCGGTGTCCATTGGCTCGGCAGTGGAGGAGCGAAAAGAAGCTATCTTTTCCGCCGGAAATCAGGGCAATCACGTTGAGCTTGTCGTCGGCCATTTTTTCTCTCTCGGGTTTTTTTCTAGTGGTATTACCGAGCACCTACTTTTCGTAGATGGGTAAAACTACCAGGTAGATAGATTGGCAAAGGGTTTTCGGTCCATCCATTCCATTCGGGAATGTGTTACACTGACCACACACACACACACACACACACATATGGATATGGGACGAAAAGACCGAGATACCCGCGACAAATAAATAAAATTCGTTGGATACGAGAAATCGAGAGGAAAGTGAATCTCCGATGTGTCTCTTTTTTTTTCTTCTTTTTTTTTTTTTTTTTTTTTTTCCAGCCTAGTTTTTTCCACCATCAATCCCACCCCCCACCACGTTCGGGACAGGCAGAGAAGAGACAGAGGCCTTGCTTTATTCCTTTAATGAAAGAGACAGACTTAATAATCGATGGTAGGTACGGTACCAGCAGAAAAAGAAAAAAAACAAAGAAAAAAAGAGGCGGGCAGCGAGTCAGGTCAGGCAGTCGTCGTTCGGCCCAATGTAATTTTTTATTGATATTATTGTCCGTCTGATGTATTGCATTGCATTGCTTGCTTCTTGATTTGGAAACAGTTCATCATCATCACTTTCGCTGGCTGCCACTAGGAGGAAACGGGCCCCCGGGGAGTGGAGCCGAGAGTGCAGAATCGAAACCTTCAAGGTTTTGGAAAGCAATTTCCCACGCGATCCAGGTGCGGTGGAAACATCCTTTTTCTCTGAACCTTGCTCGACGAAACGTCGTATCCAGCACGCACCAGCAGCTGTTTTTTTCTTTTCATGCTTCGGGCTCAAAAACCCCGATCGATAGTGCCAGATGTGACGAGATTAGGTGGATTAAAAATTAGCTTCATTCTTATTTGCTGATGGCTTGTGATTTTCGCCGTCCGTCCGTCCGTCTTCTTCATGCTTTGCTCATCGTCATCATGAATACCTGTTAGCGTCACAAAAAAAGAAGCAATCAATCAATCAATTGTCTCACTCGTATCGGGACCATCTCCAAGAAAAGAAAAGAAAAGTCGATCCCGGATTCCCGATGGGCACCACCCATCTTCGTGGCTTGCAGACGAGGAAATACGTGGCACCACTTGGAAATGTCTCAGTGCAGTGTAGCAATGAAGAATATTGGCGGCGGCATCAACACAGCTTCTCGTTGTGTTGTTTGAATTGTTTTGTTCTCCAATAATGATAATCTGTATACGGATACATGGGTTTGGTAAAAAAGGGGGGCCGCGGTTTGTTTACATGCAACACAGCTCCCGCTTTGCAAATCATGAAATCCTGACCTGCAAAAACTGATGATATATCCAAAGCAAAACCCAGCCATGTAAACAAATACCCCCAACCCCCCAGTAAAACCAAAAGAGAGAAAGGAGTAACAGCAGTAGAATCGAAAAATAAGAGAAAAAAAAGTTGGTTGCAAAAACAGAAGAGTGTCAGAAGTGAATAAAAGGACCAATCACCACAAGAATCAAAATCAAAAAACAACAAACACATCCAAACTCAAAAAAGTACAAGTGGGGAGGAGGAGGACACAATCACTCCCCTCACCCGCACACACACGCACACAACACAGCTGTCAAAGAAAAGAAAAAGAGTCCAAAATATAAAAAAAGGATTTTTTGCCCATAATTGCAACGGTAGACACTGTGCTTTTTGCCGCTGCACATGCATGTACAGCGTAAAAAAACGAACGCGAGATGCCGCCGCAGAAAAACAGAAAAGGGTGGTTGGTTGGGTTGTAAAAAGAAAAACAGGTAAAAACTCTTCCTTCTTCTACTCCTCCCTCCATGCCCTATTCATTGCCAAATACCATCTCTCTCTCTTTTGCTTTACCCGTTTGTCAAAGATGCGCGGTGCCGACATTGCTCCTCCCATACCCATGCTAACCCCTAACCCCCCCGATTCTTTTCATTCATTGCCTCCCATTTCCTCCCTTGGTAACACCTCGCCGAGTAAAACTTTTGCATCATGATTTTTTCGCCGGTCCCACGCTCGAAAAAAGAAAAAGCAGAAAGCAGAAGAGATTGGTGAATTGACGAAAATGGGTCTTTTGTTGAATTTGGTGGTAGTACATCAAGAAGCATCTTGTGCCAAAAAGCTCCCAGAAAAAAAAAGACAACAAAAATATATGGTAAAAAAAGGAGGATTCCCCCGCCTGCCCCATTTGCTTTGTCATATGGTATCCCACCCACTGACAGAAGCTGCGCCGTGAAAAACGAATATGGAAAATAAAAAAAAATATATATATAAAAAAAGCCCAAAATGTTTCCCACCGTCCAATCGTATCGGCTGTGTCTTCGTAGAAAAGTGATTTTCCCCCCCATCTGTATCTGTGTCTGAACGTACCTCCAAGCCCGAGGAGAGAAGTTCCGTCGTTACAGTCATGTCGGGCATCAATGGCGACGGCACGTTCCAAAGTGCGCGAACCATCGGCATTGTCAAGAGTGTGCAAAGAAGCGAAATATTAAAAGAATAATACTAATTGTTGAGAGTGAATCAGAAAGATGAGTTCTTCACTCATTTCTCTTGCGCTTCTTTGTGCTGCCCGAAGACTGAGAGTCGTCGTCTGAGGTGTCGCTCCCGGGGAGCTCGGCGGCAACCTGGAAAAGGACCTTGCCGAGGGCCTGAGCTTGGTGAGAGTAGTCATCGGCGCCGAGCATGTGGCCGCCCATCAAGGCTGCATGATGGTAGGCAGGGTGAATGCCTGCGGCAGCCATGGCCTCGGGACCGTCGAGCAGGTCCAGAGCGATGGCGCCGGAGCCGTGGGTGCGAGCATGTTGAGCGAGATTGTCGGAGCGCGAGAACTTCTTGCCGCACTCACCGCACTCGAAAGGCTTGTCCTGGGTATGAAGGGACCTGGTATGACGCTTGAGGTGCTCTTGGCGGCGGAAGCGGCGGTTGCAGATGTCGCAGACGAACGTCTTGGAAGGATCCTCGGTGAGGGACTGCTTACGGCCGCGGCGGTTTGCGGGAGCAGGAGTGCTGGTGCCGTTGGTGGTGGCAGCATCCCCGGCGGTGGAGTTGGCTTCGGAGCTGTTGTTGGTGGTCTCGGGCGCAGCGCTGCCCTGGTTGCTGGGGGTGTGGGTCTCCTGGGGAGCAGCGGCATCCGCAGCGACGTTCATGATGGGCAAGTCGGAGCCTCTCGACTTCTTCTGGCGCTTGTGCTGGTGGGCGTCGCCGTCGTGGCACGAGTCGGCGGCGGCAGCAAGGTTCAGGATCTCGCAGTCCTCAAAATCCTCAAAGTCGTCGTCGCAGCGGTAGCTGGAGTGGCCGAGGGAATCCGCGTCCGAAGAAGAACGCGACCGGCTGGTGATGGAAAGAGTGGGGTTCTCGCCAAGGTTGACGAGCCCGTTGACGAAGTCGTCGTCGGAGTCGAGGTCGGAGAGGTCCTCAAGGGAGGTGAAAGTGGAAGGGAGACCGTGGTGGAGGCTGGAGAGACCAAAGTCAAAAGTCGCGGCGTGGGGCAGAGAGCTGGTTTTGGCGAATGCTTCACCCCTGAGAACAAACTTTTGGTCCTCTTCCTCGCCAGGGCAGAAAGCGGGGAGTGCAGCGTATTCGGGGGCGAGCGTCGAGTTGACGGTCCCGACAGTGAGATTGCGGGGATCACAGAAATCGACGTCGTCTGAAGACACCGATCGTGCGTAGGGCGAGGGTGATGGAGAAAGTGATGGGCAGGATGCAGGAGAAAGGAGGTCGTAAGAAGCAACCTGCGTGTTTAGCGTTGCAATTTGGATCTGGGGTTCTGGTCCGCGCGATGGCAGGTACACTACAGGGGGAGAAAGAGTTCAGGTCAGCCAAAACATGTCCACCAAAAATTTAGAGCTTGGTCCCAGCACAACAGGTGCGCCAACAAAAAAAGAACCCCGCCAGAGCCACCCAAATTTTTTGAAATTCAAATTGTCCCAAACATCATCCCAATTTATTTTCACTCCCCAAATACGGATATTTTGTATTTTTTTTTAAAAAAAAAAATTGCGACTTACTAGGTGTCAATGGGGGAGATGCGCAGCTGGACCAGGATTCCAAGCTAGGGAATCTCTCGAGCTGAATCTCATCGCAGACATCCTTGCCGTCGAGACCATCAAGGCCCGAGAACATGGGATTCAGCGGTGTTTGGAGCATGTCGCAGCTACCAGGGCTGCTGATGGCGCTGCCAGAGCACGACAGTGGAGGTGTTGATGGGGAGTAGGGATACAGGGTCTCGACCTCGCCGAGTCCAGTGTCCAATGCGATCATCGGCCTGTAGTTGATTGGTTGTGGGGATGCCAATGGGGTCAAGGTGGAGGGAAGCATGGGTGCGCTGGTAAAGGGCTTGGAGACCATCTGATGATGTTGGGAGCTTGACGAGCCAGGCCGCGAGTAGATGGGAGTCGATGGCAGAGGAGCAACGACTGGGAGCATGGCCATCTGCTGTTGGTGTGGCTGTGGGATGAATCGGCCGTGCTGCCTTCCTTCTGGGTTGGGATCCGGGCTGTAGAAGAAGAAGGCTGGCGCTATCGCCTGAGGAGTCATCATGGGGTCCATGGTGTGTATGTGTGTGCTGTGGTGTGTGGTGGTGAGTTGTGACGGTGTGGTGCTGTTTCCTTTTCTATCAGCTCCAGCTCCTCGCATTCTCATCACTGGGGAGATTCAGCTGCTACCCACCAGGTGAGACACTCAAGTATTTCCCCCTTCTCGTCGGTTTCTTCTCTCTCTCTGATGTCGATGTTTAGGTATTAAGTATATATCGGGCGCTGTAAGTATACAAGTGTTCTTGCGAACGTTGTCGGCAGTGGCCTAAAGATGGTGTGGTGTTTCGATTCCGCTTGGGTGATAATGAATGGCTGGCAGTTGTGACCGTGGATCAACAACTAGCCGGTTTAAGAGTCTCGAGGATCGATGTTGTACATTAACTCGTCTAAGCTTCCGTCTCGTTTCACACTCTACAGCCTCGTGAAGAGCATATAAAGAGGGTTGGTGGTGAGGGTTGGATGGGTTGGGAGGTATGGCTGAAGACGGGGAAGGCCTGGCTTGGACCGAGTTGTTGTAGTTGAAAGAAGGTGAGAGGGAAGAATGGTATTCCCAAAAAGAAGCCTCGAGTCTCGAAAGAAACCGGAACCGTTATGTAAATAAAGAAGAAGATGAGAGAGAGAGAGAGAGAGGATCACGCGCCCAGGTCGACAGATCTGCCGATGTGGAGAGAAAGGAATGACAGGAAAGGGAAGCCCTTGGGGATATGTACGGATGGATCTAAACCCACCCCAAGAGATCAACGGGCAGCGATATGGCGAGGTGCCATTGATAGGCGGTGGCCCTCTCGACCGACTGGGGAGGGGGGGGGGCATCCACTGCCGCTGGGGAGAGAAGACAGCGAACAAGCGGCCATCCAGGGTGTGGACATGTTCCAAGAGACCAATCCACCTTGCGCGCCATGCATGGTCTCGCTTGGGACTTGGGACTTGGGTTGACATGGGCCGGATGGACCACCAGGAGGGGACCCACGGGCAGAGAGTGGGCTCTCAGTGGTCTCCAAGTGGCCCCTCTTCACTGCTTCCTCCTCCTCATCGATACCCCTGTCTGCCCGTCTGGGGCAAGTGGACGGCAACATCAGATGGGCGGATGGGTGGATGGGTGGGGTGGGTGAGTGGGTGTGGGTGGTCCGGGTGGACAGTGGACAGTGGACTTTGCTGGATCCAGGATGGCGCAGCCAGTGCAGCCATTAGCAGAAAGTGCTAAATCTGGATTAGACCGGCCAAGCAGCGACAGGCAGCACGGAAGTACCGCAGAGCTGACGGTACATTGCTGTGTACATGCAACAACGTGCATAGAGAACACATCCCATTGCATCCATCGCCCATCATAGTATACATGTGCATACATGGCACTAACAACAGAAAGAGAGAAACAGAGAGAGAGAGCGGCCTCTCGCTGCTTGCGCTGTGTGTCCGCTGTACCCGCCGCGTTCCGAGGCTCTTTTTTCTTCTTTTTTTTTTTCGTCTCTTTTCTTCTTTTCCTCTAGCCCACTGTGTGCTGTTCCAGATACTGTTTGTCAAGTCAGCTTCCACTTGGAGAGCTGAGGTCGGTCGATCGCCATGTCTTGGATTCGCCCGAACACCTTGCAAGCAAGCATCTGAAAGCCAGCACAAGCGTTCTAGCACCAGGTTGGCCATCGTCCGTCCGCTAGGTAGTATAGGCACTGGTGCTCGTTGATTGTGGAGTCGACCTGTCAATTGTCAAAATTCCCCGTCGACATGGTCAACATTCGTGTTTTGGGAATGGCAACTAGCTCTGTCATTTCTGTCAATTCTAGCGGAGCCATGCAACGACGGCGAATTGGGTCGAAAGCTCTTTTTTCTTCTTTTCCCTCTTTTTTTTGCCGCACACGGACGCTATCACGCTATGCATTCTCGTCGGTCGACCAGTGGCACCCGATGGTTGTCCATTCAGTCCACTTATCACCTGTCGAACCGTTCTCGTAAATCGGTGGGATCAGAAAAAAACTGGTTGTGCAAGTGTGAGAGGGGAGGGGGGGGAATAACAGCCAATCCCAAAGCAGCACCCGGTGGGCTCGAGGCAGAGTCCTGTTGGGCCTCTGACCAACGAGAGCTCGGGGGGACGAGCACATGCATAAAGCCGACCACCACCGTCTCTGCAATGCTGATAGGTCGGGGGCCAGCACGGTTGTCTTCCACAAAACTTGCACAAGAGCACATCGTTGGTCAAGCGCGGTGTCCGACGGCAAGCCGGACACGGCCATTCGCTGCATCGCGTCAAGTCACATCTGGCTGTTCTGACCATCGACTCTCGCCGGACCAGTAGCGGCCGCAGTTCGAGACCTGCAAGGCACGAACACCTTGGTGGGAGAGGCCACCTTTGACTAGAACGCAGACAAACGGCGTTGCGCCCCGATCCGTGATCAGTGAGTGATCAGTTGAGCGACGATGCATGCATGTGCTTCATTCAATTGGTGTGTATGTGCCTGTGCTTGCGCGCTCGTGCGAATGCCCTCCATCATCGATGGGTGATGTCCTCTGTGATGGGCCAAAAATAATGCCGACAGGCGCCGGGGGATTCCATCCATCACTGTCAATTAATTCCCAGGTAGCGAGACGCGGCATCCTTCATGCTCTATGCCATGTTCTCTTTTTCTGTCCATGATGTGCGAAACAGCATCATGTAAGCTGACAGTTGGTTGAAACCAGTGGGCGAACCAGGGAAACAAGGTGGATAAATAAACGTCTTTAATATCGATGTGTCCCAGAATATATCAAAATGCTCCAAAAACGGGCAGGCAGCTGTCAGAAATTCGGTATTCTTGTGTTTTCCGAGGGTCGGGGGTTGTTGGTTCAGTGGCGATACTATTATCATGCAATTGGAAGGCGCCTTGCAAAGCAAGAGAAAAAAGATATCAAGATGGATGCCAATTACTCTCCTGCCTTACCTGCCGGCTCACTCACTCAACAACTTTGCCGTGCCACTCGGACCATCCTATGTCTGCCGCCTTGACCACTTTTGACGCCGTTCCGCCGACGCGACGATGCAGGTTGCACCCGTATGTCACGGACGGAGGGGCGGAGGGGCGGGAGTTCTCTTTTCTTTTTCAACAGATTTTGATTTGCCGGCTGCTGCTCGGAGAAACATGAAACATGGAAGAGGGCAAAAATACGTATGCTGTCGATCGCGATGAGATGTTGTGGTGTCTACGCAGTGCCCATCCATGCCATCCAAGGTGTAGGGGGAGGGGAAACAAGCAAAACGGTTGGAACGCAGCGGCCAGCCACTCGGAAGACCCAGCAAACGAACCTGGAAGAAGTCTGGAAGGGCATATCAAATCATAACCCCACCATGCAATCACTTAAACAAACCCTTGGTCGGACGACCCCGCGGCTGGCCTTTTGTTTTTTCAATTATCATTCAGTTGAAAAGTCAAGTTGTTCAAGAATGAATGCGAGTGGCCGCCGAGGGTTTCCAATAGAAACAATGAAATGGATATGCAACCTCTGACGGCTGATTCGAAACCAATGCAGCCATTGACAGTCCTGCAAACAAGCGGTGTTGGAAACTGCGAGTTTGATGCAGCCTGGAAGATCCACTCTTTCACAAAGTCAATTGCCATTTGGGCAGGTTTCAAGTTGGCTGCTGCATACAACTCCGTTCACGTGTGTTGGAGAGATGATCATGACCGCATTTCAGGATAATTCATGTCGGCGAGGAGGGATTTGGTTTCACTCCTATCGGACCAGTCACGTTCCATTTTTTCGATTCTCGATTCTCGACTCTCGATTTTCAGTTTTCGACCGTGCATCCGGCCCGTTCTTTTGCTGGAATTGATTTTCTCTCCCAAGGCCCAGTCCGCTTTTTCCCCAGACTCGTCCCGTCAACAACACGTCGAGCTTTTCTTGGAAACACGACCGCGCGTCCTTGAGTGACACAACACTACACTATACATACCAAACCATCTGCATGCAACATCTTGTCCATGCTTCCCACGGTGGTTGTTTTCGCAGGGTTCTCATGTAGCTGCGGGACGGTGTGTACCTGGTGTACGCTTCCAGGCAGCTCTGGTCACGCTGTTTCTCAAAGTACCTGGTACATGGTCTCTACCAAACCCCGCCCGTCTTTTGCCTGTCTCGGTGGATTCGCTACCAGGAACAACTCTCTAATCTGCATAAAAAGGTTGCCTGATGTTATCCACACAGGTTCAACCAACGATGCGCACACCAGCTTGCTCGGAGCCTGTTCCCGATGAGGCAGCTAGAGGCAGCTATCCGAAGCACCAGAGCACCAGAGCAACAGAGCTGTTTGAATAGAGGTTGAATCGAGAGACGACCTGGTGGCAAACAAACTGCATGCTGGAGGTACCGGAAGGGGCAGAATACCTACGTGCGTCACACAGCGATTCCCAGCTCGACCACGAATCTGGTCCTGTACCTTGCAGGGTGGTCGACGCTACTGCAGCCATCTGCAGGTACGAGGAACTTTTCACCTTTTCGGCCAAGCGAATCGCGTCCGAGAGAACTCTCTATCAGCCTCGTCACATACAGACATCTCCCCGCTTCTCGTCTTCCCGTTCGTCAGATCTCTGCCGCTTTGGCAGGCAAAACCTCGCCAAACTCGCAAAGAAGCTGCGGAACTACGGGAACTGGCCGCTCCCATTTCCCATTTCCCATTTCCCCGTCAAGGCGTGGATCTCTTTGCTAAAACCATGTGTTCCGGTGATGAGCTGCTCATATGAGGACACCGCAATGGATCCAGCTTGCCCGGTCTAAAGGGTCCATCCAGTAACGGACGAACCTCCTCCCAGAGTCGGAGCTTGTTAAAAGTTGGTGGGGTCTTCAGGTCTCCAACACAGACCGACACAAACGGCACCGTGAGCCGGGGCATGGTGAGGTTTTTTTTACCCCATCCTTCCCCTGGCCCTGGTGCCCTGAAACCCTGACAGGGCCGAATCGGAGCTGTGGGGCTTGGCAATATCTCGCCACCGCGGACCTGGGACTCTGGAAGGACTGGGCATTTCCTTCAGTTGGAACCGTTTAACCCAAAAAAGCAACGCTGGCGCAGAGTGAAGGCTGTTCGGGCTCCGGTGTGTTGGCCTTGCGGAGGCGGCCATCTCGATACCACGGGTTCTGGGACGCCGGCAGAGCATGGGAGAGTCGCAGGTCGGTTCGGCAGCGACATGCCCGTGTGGGTGTGCTAGTGTAGTGCACACTATTCTGATCTGCACCACTGGGCTTGAAACAGATCTCTCTCGAGATCGATGAGACTTGGGCTAATCACAACCAACTGGAGAAGCACGTGAAAGCAATTCACGAATGTGGCGGTCTGATGATCAGTTGCCCGCATTTTCGTCTGGAAAATATTCCGCTCCAGAGCATGGCTTGGTTCTGACCAAAACCTGGTACGGACCGTTAGCCAACGGGCCGCGAATTGGCTCTCAGGGATTTTGATAACCATCGGTCGACGGTGACCCCAAATGGGAGTTATGCCGTCTCGATGTCCCACCCCAGATTTGCGGGAAGGGAATCGAGAAGGGCAGGGCCCTGTCATGGTTATTACAAGGTGCCATTACTAGACACAGATGCGGTAAGAGCCCTTTGAACCCTTCCACCGCCTTTTTCCCACGCAGCATGAGAATTTCCCGACCCCCGGCCTTGGGTTTCTTTGGGTCACCGTTAAGTGGGCTCACCGGCCATTTGGGTTGGTTTTATCCATCCTCCATCCCCGGTACACACCACTGTCAACTGTCAACTCGGAAGACCTGGAAGACGAGGGCATCTTCCACTTCGACGAAGTTCCATGATCCATCAAGTGTCCCCGCCGGCTGCCCTTTTCTGCTTCTGGCAGCCAAGGCCGAAGAGCGAGCGGTCCGCCAAAAGAAGAAAAAAAAGTCATACATCCCCTTCCTCTCATGATGTTTGCCGATGGCGCCATACTGTGGATATTTCCTCTCTCAGTCATGTACCACGACAAAACACATGGGGGCCGCACCAACTATCAGAGCCCACCGCTTCCGGTGATCCACTAGCGCAGGAACGACGTCTGAATTCAACCAATGGGGGATCCCCCGTGCCATGTCAAATGGGTCTTCTCGAAGGTTTCAGACCCTCCAGTCCCCGCATGAAGAGCATGGGGGGTCGCTTTCGTTCTCAATTTCCAGAGTCAATTTTCCGTTTTTGTCTTGACGTTCCCGATAAACCCATCACGATATCAGCCAGCGGGCCATCAAGGACAAGGACGGCGAAGCGGATGGACGACGACGAAACGCGTACTCGTATCAGGACAGTAAAACAAAACGAACCCACGATACAACACACCGATGACACCATTCGAGGGTACGCTACGCAGGAACGCCCTCCGTTCCTCTCATCGTGCACAAGGGCCACCACTCCACGTGCTTGAAGAGCCGGACAAGTCGTCGCTTGACGGCGTTCTCACGTCCTTTTACTGGTTGTCGATCGACCGCCCATTTACGTAAGGTGCCTATCCACACCTATCTTCAGTCTGCCCGACGGCCATGTCGCCAAGCAGCCCGGATTGAGAAGCTTGGGACACGGTCAGCACTAGCGCGAAGAATCCCGGTGATGAAGGGTGGGCACTCGACGGCGAGCACCTCGGCATCCCCACGATTTCCCAGTGAATCAAAAGGTCGCTATCAAGACGCCGAATCTCGGCAGCATCCGGGGACCCTCGCTCCCTCGTTGAGGAAACACGATAAGACAACTTCGTGGGGTTCCAAGATAAGATCATCTGCGGCCAAGAGGACTTTGACAGCTTCAAATCAAAATGTCAAACTGCTTTTGGACTTGGTACGATTCCGGATCCAAGCCGCTGGTTTTAGTGTATGTTTATCACACCGACGATATGTTATCGGCGCGGTGCAGCACGGAGATGCTATTCCCAAATCTTCTTGAGCAGAGCTGACGAGTCTGTCGGCCGCGGAGTTGGTCTCTGAGGCAATATCAAAATACCGCGCCTGCCCTTCGAGGCTTGCCGAGTGAGCGTGCTTTGTTTGTTTCTGAACCGTGTGTGCATCGTGGGGGTATCGTGGGAGGACACCTTACTATTGCCTCTCCTGGCTGACGCCACATTGGATTGATTTTCTTCTCTGGGTTACAATATGCAGACGTCTCAGCTTCAAAAAAGCAAGTAGGTGGCGGGAATATGTTTCGGCTTGCAAATGGTGTGATGCAGCTTTGGCATAACCTGCAGGTACAGAGATTTGTGCCTTTCTGCCTCTCTGCAGGCGCACGGGGAGCTCATCATTGGTCGCTGGGCTCGCCCGGTCTCTATTGCTGACACTGTCTATGAACTAGAAGTTCTTTTTCGTTCTAGCAACTTTTCAGGCCTCAGACCTGGCCCACGGCAGAACAACAAGCACAGGCCATGGACCGATTTTATTTTTTTTCCTTCGAAATCTGCATGCCGGATCTCCCATCACTCCAGTCATGGTTGTTTGGATGTCCCGGGCCGGTGGAATAGGAAATATGCGGTGGATTTCTTCTCTGTTAGTCTCTCGTCACCGCCATTCTCTCGTTATTCTCCCAGGATTCATTTTTTCTCCGGTCTTTCTTGGTGTCGGACTCGCTTCCTCTTTTCCCTTCACCTCCTCGTGGAGATCTGGCAGACGGAACTCTCTCCCCGGATGCCCTAGCGAAGAAGGGAATGGTCTTTTTTACCCCGCAAACGCCTTGACCTCTCTTCTCGAAAGGCACCAAGTTCCAAGCCGTCGGTCGGTCTCTTTTTTCTTCTTCTTTTTACCCTTCCTACCTAGTGTATCCCGAGGCAAAATGCCGAGCCGTCAAAAGAGAACTTGGCTCTAACTGGCCCTATTTCGAAGTCTCGCAGGCTAGAGCCCCGCTCGTCCCCCTCTGGCCGGGCTTGGGCCCTGCTGTTGGCCGTGGTCAACGAGATGGCCCTCCTCTCGTTCGTTTGTCCTGCCTCTCATCGGATCTGCCATCTGGTTTATCAACAAAGCCGCGCGGGCCTCCCGAACGGACCACCAGTAGGGACCTACGCTACATGGCGCACGGCCTTGTCTGTCCGGACCTGCGGGTCGCGGAGGCCTGTGCTGCTCGTTCGGTAGTCGATAGAGCGGGCGGATCTCCGTCATGGATCTCGTTCGACAGAATTTCCAAGAAGGCCGGACCGGCTGTAGTCTACACCAGACACTGCCTCGGAGATCTTCCCTCTTTGGTTCAAACTTTTCTTTCTCTTTTTTTCTCGAAGATTTGCAAAGGTCATCGAGGCGGAGATCGGAGTCGGGGCTCAGCAGTTCGGTGCCGCCGAGAGATGGGACTAGTGGTTTTTTCTTTTCTTCTTCTTGGAGTTCCAGCCAGATTCTTCTACACTAGGAGTCGGTCTGGGTCTGGGATGGATGGGTGGGATGGCCAGGCACGCCAGGCCACCGCCAGTGTGGCAGCCGTACAGTAAAGCACATGGGGATGCAATTTGCATGACTCAACACACCGAACAACTGGATCGGCATGGTGGAAGGGTGCAGTAGCGTGAGGTGGGGATCTACGAATACTCTATGCAAGCAAGTGCTTTCTGGGCCTCGACAAGTGTTGGCTAGTTGCAACGTTGTTATCTCATGTCCTCAAGACATCTCGGGCATCTCAGTTGGTTGTGTTGAGTGCAATACGACGCAGCAGTCATCATCACCATGATGTTTGTGTCGGTGTAGTACGAGTGAAAAGGTGGCACACAGGCCTTGTGTGTGTGTGTGCCGCTTCCTCCTCCTCTTGGGTCATGCTTTCTCGCCAAAAAAAAAATGTGTGAGATGCTTCGCTTTTTTGTCTGGTTCGCTGCCTTGATTTCTGATTGTTTCTCTGTATTGTTTCAACTTTCCCTCCCTCATCCGGACGGACCGGACTTCTGCTCCTTCTCCGTTTTACACACACGGTAGATAGATAGATATCTTGTGGCACATACATAACAGGATGGATCACCTGAGCCGCATTCCTTGTGAGAGAGAAACACTGGCACGAAACGGAAGATACGCGGGGTTGGTGAGAAAAGTGAGAAAGAGGGGGGAGGGGTTGGACCTACCACGCCGCTTATGATGGGGACGAAAGAGTTTTTTCTTTTTTTTTCCTTTTCCGAGTATGTGTATACCCGAGCACGGAACAGAGCTCTTTTGAGGGGGAGGGGTTGTGTGTCGAGGAGGAGGCGAGTGTTCAGTCCGCGCCGTAATCCGTGCCGCTTTGCAGGAATCTCATTGCGTGCTAACCGTGCTACCTATTCATCGCAGACGTGTGGTTTTGTGTGTCTCTTTCTGAGATAAGCGGGAGCTCGGTAGTAGTGGATGATGGGAGGGGTGTGATGCGATGTGATGGGATGGGGAAAAGATGGACGGATGCAATGTGCGGCGTGTTTGGCGGCTTCGTCTCTCATCTCATCTTTACTCTGCCTACTGCAAGTAAAGAGAAAACGGGTTGTGTGGGGGTGGGGGGGGCACCAAGACTCGTCGTCGTCGTCGTCGTCGTCGTCGTCGTCTTTGCCTCTCTGCTACAAAATCTGGAGTCGAAAAACTCGTGTTGGTTTTCCCAGAATGGGAAGAAAAAAATTCTGTTTTACTCCGGTTCTTCCGTGTGCTGTACCGCACCGCACCGGAACATCCAGCTTTTCTGTTATTCGCCGCAGAGATGAAACGGTTTGTTGGGGTGTTTTTTTTGCTTCTGTTTGCCTGTGATGATGATGATGGTGGTGGTGGAAACTTTGGAAGCTAGTTGGTTGGTAGGTAGGTAGGTTGATTGCCCTTTTCAAACCAGTGTTGTGATACAAGACTAAGATTTTATTTTATTTTATTTTATTTCCTCTTCGGAGGCTTTGTCAACATGCATGCTCGCTCCGTTCCTTACCATCCCTTGTCTCCTCGGCACTGAGAGGGCACGCACTTGTGATACATGACACAGCAAAGAAATCCACATGGCGGCGGCGGTGATAATAATGGTGAGAGTTGAGGAAAGGATTGGTTGAGTGTGAGAAAATCACGGGTGTAGGTAGGGGGCTGTTTTCTGTGACTTGGTACACGCAAAACAGAATTTAATTCTCTTTTTTTTTTTTTTTTTTTTTTTTTTTTTTTTGGGTGCCTTATACTTGGTCGTCTGAGTACTCGAGCCTTGTTGCTAATTACTGGACGTGTCTTTGGCCAAACAAGCCAGCCGTGAATTACAGTCTGTATGTATTGACATGTACTCTTTTTCACCATGCAGGAGGTGATGCTCGTCTCGAGTTTTTTTGAAGTTCTGGCTCACACGGCTGTTCTTACTCTCTCCCTGCCAGAACGAGCTACATGTACCACACCACGCCTAAGTACTACATGGGATGTTTTTTTGGTGTGCTGACTGAGAATTTGAGCTTGGTATCACTCAGCGCTCGGCACTCACTCAGCAGCGATTGGTTATCTATCCTATCATGTCTTGTCATCAAACTCAACTCAACTCCTGTCATTCAGGGGGAGAGGGGGGGGGACTCATCAGACTACTTGGGGGCTGGTGTCACTTATGTGTTTCTTTGCTGTGTTGTCTTCTGACTGATAGTCTTGTGGAGGCTTGAAAAAATGGGCTGGGTCTCCCCTTTTTTTGTGTTTTGTGTTTTCTGTGTGTGTGTGTGGGTGGATTATTCAAGCCACCACACACATCACATCTCTGGGGTGTTACTCATCTTCTCCGTGGTGTTTCTGTCAGATGCTCAAAGTTTGTTTTGTTTTGTTTTGTTTTGTTATCATTACGGCCGCCGAAAAGGAGTAAGGCTCTACTCGGGGATGGATCAGCAGAAAAGTGAAAACCGAATGAGAATACCATTGCGATTCTAGACCTAAACACGCAAAAGTCTCTAGTGATGAGCGCTATCTACTAATTACCGTGATCTAGACGGTAAAATATCCACAATACACGCCTCGAACATCCGAAAGTTAAAAAAAAAGCCTTCACTTCTTTTACTTTTCATCCCCAATCATCTCTGCTCCATCCTACCCTTCCCCAGACCCTCCCAAAACCTACACCGTCCCTTCTCCTCCTCCGAAACCAGCTCCATCCCCGTATCATCCGTCTCAAACAGCATCCTCCGCTTCTCGTCAGCAGTAGGGCCGCCGTTCCACGTTTCCCACTCCGGCGTGCCCGATAACCTATACCTGTTGGGATCCAACGCCCTAACGAAACTGATGTAATACGCCATCATCCTCTCTACCACCTTTGCATTATACGTCTTGTAACTGGCCTTGTGGCCGGCGCCCTCAACATTATCCGGGCCAAAAATGGCTGCCGCATCGAATAGATGGGGCACCCCGAGCCCTGCGGCCTTGTTTTCGTCGTCGTGGACGTTGAAGCGATATGCATAGAGGGAGCTGTTGGATGATGATTGTGAACGAGAAAGAGAGTTGAGAACATTAGTCTGGGGACAGATGAACGTGGCGTCCCCGTAGGCTTGGCTGGTGGTTGGGAACCAGGTGAAATGGGCTGGAACCGAGGGGAGCTGGGGATATCGGGAGAATATGGATTCAATGTCGCTTTGCGTCAGAAGAGGATAGTTGTTGCCAAAGAATGTGGCCATTTCTGAACGTGTGGCTGCATCAGTTGCGAAGACGGAGCCCTCTGTGCGTGTGTATTTTTTTTTTGTTTTTTTTAGTATGTGATGTTTGTTTCAGGGGTAAAAAAAAAGGAGTCATGTTAGCTCACCATTGTTAGCTGTTCCAAATACCATTGGCACCTGGATGAACTTGCCGGCCTCAAACATTTTATAAGGAAGATCTCGCAAAATATCGCCATCGATACACGGCGTAAAGTAGAAGATGGGGGTTGGAGGACCTGGTTTCCCAGGGAATGGCTGAGCGTAGTTGACACCCTGCAAAACAGAACCGTCCTCCCGACGGAGGCACTCCATTTGCTTTGCTGTTTCAACTTTGTCACACCCTGTCTGACTTATCACCCTGTCGAACTGATATTCCAACTCGGACAGAAAAGGCTGCGCTGGGAAAAAGATGGCCTCGACCATACCCCCGACGAACAGGCCATCATCCCGGCCTCCGTATGCTATCAAGTGCATGGCGACGGAACCTGCTCCTGCCGAGGCACCGTGTATGACTACGTGATCTGGGTCTCCGCCAAACTCAAAAGTTCATGTTAGTCTTGATACCTAGCACCAAAAAGGAAAAAAAGGAGGGACTTACTGCTGAGATGTGGGTTTTCACCCACTTCAACAACATCCGTTGATCCAGCAGACCAGCATTCAAGTCACCACCCACCCTGACCCTTTCGCTGGCGAGAAACCCCCAGAGCCCAACTCGATAGTTAAAATTGACCAGCACAAGGTTATGTCCAGACTTTTCCACCACTTCTGACCCGTTCCAATTCGCATTGGTATTGGCGTTGTATCCGCCCCCTTGAATAAACACCCAAACGGGCAATTTTGACTGTCTTGTTGCACTCGCCGGTGTCCACACGTTGACAAACAGGCAATCCTCACTCTGATTGTCCTTGAGATATTTTGCGTTGAGAGCATAACATATAGAACCGAACTACACGGATCTCGCTGGTCAGTATTTTCAGGTCATAACAGACATAAATTGACCGAGTCTCACCTTGGTGGCATCCTCCACTCCATGACTTTGACTAGGCTCAACAGGCGCTCGCCATCTCAGATCTCCCAACGGCGGAGCGGCATATCTCATACCTAAAAACGCATTCACCCCATTGCTTTGTCCTGTCCCCTGGTAAGCCGCGTAGCCGAGGTTGACTGTTACGGTGTCGTTGCTTGACGTTGTTGTTGTTACTGGCTGAGCCAGACAAGCGGCGATTAGTCTCGAGATGCAAACCATTCTTGGGTTAATAAGAAAGTTATTCCATAAAAAAAGAGAAGAAGAAGAAAAAAACTCAAGGATAAGCTTTCATGAAGAACTTTGTGTTTGGTGTTTTGTCAAAGCCACACCTTAAGTTTCCTGTGGTGGCCTCGGGGCTTTTGAGAAAACGACTCTCCTCTGCTCCATTGTCACAATGACCACACCACCTCCCACCACAACAACAAAAGGGAAGAAAATGAAATCAAATCGTACCGAATTAATTCCCCCGAGCGGGACCGGGCCGTGACCATTTGCTCCAGGTCCTCCCCCTCCACAGACATGATGCCGCACCACCCAGAACACGGCAGCCGTCTGAACCGCAATCATCAAAAGACCGGATGCCACGAGTTCAAGTTTTGATAACAAATTCCTGCCGTGTCGCGGTAACCCTCTTTCCTTGCCATTTCCCCTTTTGGCAGTGCTCAAGTCGTACCACGATGATTTCCGCAGCGGCTCATCATGTCCCGGGACCTCCTCCCCTTCCTCATCAACCATCTTTTTCTCCATCATCATCATCATCATCATCATCATCATGAGAAGGATAATATCGAGGGATATTGTTTGCTCAAGAACCGAAACTTTGTCAGCATCCGCCTCAACATCCAGACACCGTCCAGCCATTCACCGCCACTCACCTCATCAACCGAAAGGTAAACTAACTACCCCTCTCACTCACACCGCATTTTAAAAAAAAAAAAAAAAAAAAAAAAAAGCACAATCGTCGGAACACAAGAAAACCAATCAATACCCGCCGCCGCATCAACCGCACTACCCGGAAGCCCACAGGCAAGTAAGGCCTTCTTCCTCTTACCTTTTCCCTCCTTCCTTGCTTCCTAAGCTCACCTCTCACAATTTGAACCGGTGCACAGCAGCATATCAGACCAACCAAAAAAAAAAAAAAAACCTGCCTGTCGTGAACCTTCACAACTGTTTGCGGAAACGCAGAATTAGATAATGCAAACGTCGTGACACTTTTCTTTTCCGTCCCAAAAGCAAAGCAAAAATAAAATAAAAATAAACGTAATTTCCATTACCACGTCCATCTCTTCATCAAATTCTTCATACAAAACTTTCTTCTTTCTTTCCTCTTTTCTTCGTCTTTTCAACCCCTTCTTCCTCCCTTCGAAATATTTAAACACAGAAACTGAAAAAAAAAAAAAAAAAAAAAAAGTAATACAAAAAAACATGAAAGAATCATAAATAGAGGAAAGCCAAACCAAACCCCCCCAAAAAGCCATCTCTACTGCTGCTACTACTACTACAACTACAAAAATCAACTGCCTCAAAACCCTTCCCACTCACTTCAAAATCTTCATCTCCTCCTTCCTCTGCCCCGCAAAACTCCCCTTATACGTCTCCCACATCGTCTCCAGCTCCCCCACGTACTCCCTGTGCAGCCTCTCCACCTCCTCACTCTCAATCTCCCCTTCCTTCCTCTGCTCAACCATGATCGGCCTCCCCACCACAACGTTCAACGGCCTCCGATAGGGCATCAACCCGACATCGTAGTTAAAAATCCCCCTCCCGTGTAGGAACGGCATCGTAAACTTGAGCGTCCTCAGCGCCCACTTCTGCACCTTGCCCAGCCACGGATGGTCCTTGGGACTGACCTGGTCGTACAGGTCGTTCTCCCCAAACGCCAACACGGGGACCAGATCCGCGCCCGTGCGGATCGCCATCTTCACAAACCCTTTACGGTCCGCCAGGACTAGATTCATCGTGTTCGGCTCGGCCTCCAGCGACTCCCTCGCACCGCCAACCACAATAGTCACCGCGCGCCCCATCCCTTCCCCGTTTCGACCTCCCGTGGTCAAAATGTTGGTGATCGACTCCTTCGAGACCGACTGGATACCAAAAGCCAGTATGTAATCCCTATAAATCGGTATCCGGAAGTTCGAGTCCAAAGTAAGCAGCGAATTCGTGATGCCCGGAAACTTCTCAGAGAACCCCAAACCCTCGGTGGCAAAAGCAGCAAAAGCTCCGTGAGAGATGATCCCGTGCGGGTGGTATCCAAAAATATACTTGCGCGTGGGCGGCAGATCGTGAGTCTTGTGCAGCTTGGCGGGGAAGTACTCGGCGAACAGCTTCCAAATCGGCAGGCGCCTCCAGCGCTCCGAGCGCATGCGCAGCCGGCCGTCCGTGGCCGATTTGGAAAGCAGCATGTGCAAGAGGTAAGGGATCAGAAGCGGCCAGACGAGAGGGATGGCGCATAGGAAAAAGAAGAAAGACACCGTAGAGGCGATGCTGAGGCAGTGGATCACGACGGCTACTGTCTGTAGTCGACGCCGGTAGGGTATGTTCCAAGGCGCGAACCTGATGGAGCCGGACCGGAGCCTGTAGCCTCTGTCTCGGTCTCGTCCCCGCCTCGCGACTTGTTCGTCGGGGATGCCAATGAGTGCAGGGTAAGGCTTGTAGTGAGCTTGCTTGACCCTGACTCCGTACTTCTTTGGCTTGCGATGCTTCAACACGCCGTCGTCCGTATCCCTACTGCCATTTTGTGTTCCATTGTGGACCTTTGTGCCTGGATCGCTTGTTTGCGTGGTCGACTCGAGATTGTCGTGCGCACCGTTGACTTGAACTGCCTTGGAGCTCGACCTGACCGAGACACCATCGGCCTCCTTCTCGGCGATATCCCCCGCTGATTCGGCAAAGTCAGCCATCTGGCCTATGACGGCGGCTTTCTTTGTCTGAACGCCATCGAGGCTCTTTTGGAGTGTTTAGTACACGGCTTTTTCTCGGAGAGAAAGAACGGAAAGCTTACAGCGGTGCTCCTTTTCTTGTTCAACGTCTTGGCGCTGTCTACAGGAGTGTTGCCATTTGTGGTGGCCGGTCCGGCGGCCCCGGCGATGGCGTCGTTGGAAGCTGCGTTCGTGTCAATGGGATGAAGCGTATTTGCAGCAGCAGCAGCAGCAGCAGCAGAAGCACCCTTCTTCTGGCCCTTCTTCCCGCCCTTCTTCTTGTTGGAGGCCATTATTTTCGCTTGGTCGGTCTGCTCCATTGTTCTGTCCGATGGGGGAAGTGAAATACAGGCTACGCGCTTACCTGAGATGACGCCCGGAACAGACATGGTAGTCCAGTAGAGGATGGAGTAGAAGTATATTTATTGGGGTCGTCCAGCAAAGGGCGGACGCGACGGACTCGTAACTGGAATGCGGATGGCGATATATTTCAGACCGTCAAAGTTAAATTGTCTCTTGGTTTCCGTCGTCCCGTCGATAGCTCTCGATTGGGTCGATTCGGGTTTGATACAGTTGCCGTCAGCGGCTCTGGTTGTTCGTTCGCCAGTATAAGGCAATCATCGTTGTTTGCGATGTCGATGTCGAATATCTATCCCGTTATTCGAGGGAGTGGAATGATTCAAGGGAGGCGCAGCTGTTCGCCAGACGGTGGTTAATCAAAGGCGTGTGTTGCAGTGTGTGTGTGCCTGGAGCGCAAGGCCAGTAGCCGCGGGCAGCCGAGTCCGCCGAGACATCCCGGTTGATGACGTTTTGGTGGGGTCTGTTCTTCGCTACCGAGAACCTTCACAGAGCTGATATGCTTGCCAAGAATGGGCTGCATTTTGATCAGAACAAAAATAAATAATCCATGAACCTTCTTTTTTGGTTACCTTGCCTCGTGGCAGTCGTTCTAAGGTGTGGCTGTTACGATATTTATACACAACTAATAAATCTCCCATGGCCTCAAAACTTCCCAACCTATTACGTAGCTCTAACCGGAATCTCCATGTATGTACATGCATGTGAACATGAGAAGTACCGACATTTCAAGTGAAGCCAGTAATAATGTTGCAATCCTGCATGCACCACCGTTTTTATACCTAGACCTAGACCTACCCTTTCCCAACGCCGATCATCACCCCAAATCAAATCATTCAATAACATTCCCATCCCGAGTTGCAAGAGAAATCCCGTGACGGACCAGACTGGATTGGCCCTTGCTCTCCAAGCCGTGTGACAGAACCAGAGGCACCCTACTCCTCAAGCGCAGCATCCGGTGATGGCTCAGCGAGCTGATGTTGCTCGACAACCTGGTGTTGCCGTAATGCCGTGATCTCTGCCATAAGCGTAGCGATTTGCTGTTCCTGCACGTTGATCTTTTCCAACAGCTGAGCGTGACTCTTTTGAGTCTCGGCGATAGCCTGATCCTGCACTGCCTTCAATCGTTCTTCAAAGTGCTGCTGCAAGTAAGCCCAGTACGAAGGGTTCTCCGCCGTTGTGGTAAAAAGGTTACCGTCAACGGCATTTCCACCTTGTGCTTGTGCAGCCCCGCTCGATGCACGACCCCTTACGCGCCCGGGAACTGCTTGCGGAGGTCCAGGTGCTACGCCGTTGCCTTTGGTTGCGTCTCGGTCAGCAGGGGGATACTGGGAGAGCCAGGCTTGCTTGGCCGCTGGTGACATACCGTGCGCGGGTAGGGAAAGCCCGGAAGCCGTTTGCTGCTGATCATTCGGTGGCCTTTGATGGCCTCCCGGGCTCAAAGGTTTGGGGCTCTCGGTCATGGCGCTCTGCGAGTACATGGATGAGCTGCCCGCACCCATTGGCAGAGATGTTATGCCGGGGTGGGCAACATGACTATTTGGCACCGCACCCGCCGTGTTGGTGTTGACTGGTCCACGGTCAACATTGGGAGGATACAAACCTCCAGGCCGCTGGCCAGCAGGAGGGTACGTATTCGAGTGAGCATTGGCATAGCCTTCTGCTGCTGCTTGTCCGGGCACGTGTTGAGCCTTGATGGCAGGCATACTCAGGCGTCGCCGATCCTCTTCTGTCATCTCGGCACCGGTGGCTCCATCATACAAAACGCCCGACATGGCGGAATCGTCTGCGCCACTTGCTCCGTCAAAGTCTTCTTCGCCAGCGAAACCGCCCATGCTTGGTCTCCTGCCAGCACACCCACCGGCTCCCTTGCTATGTCTTGCCAGCGCATCGCCGCGAGCAAATTTCCGATCGCACTTGGGGCAAATGTGAGGCTTTTCACCCGTGTGTAGCTTGCTATGACGTTTGAGGTCATGGAGACGGCGGAACCGCATTTGACAAGACGTGCACACATACGGCTTCTCTTGGCTATGGGTGAGCAGATGGCTCTTCAAGTTATGATGGCGTGTGAATTCTGTCTCACAGTAGGGACACTTGTGTTTCTTGGACGAGGGTGACCTGGGCCCGAGTTCCGAATTTTGTGACGAAGTCATCGGCATGCTCATCCCTCTCTGCGGGGGACCGCTTCCCGGCATACCGGGGTTTTGGGGAGGGATGGGCCCGGGATATGAAAGAGAAGCTGCAGACTTATCTTCCATCTGTGCATCTGGCTGTGGCGCATACAATCGCTGCTCGCCGCGGGAATCGATATCCGTGGCTACGGGACTGTGACCTTCGGGATCCTCCAGGCTCTCCCCGGTAGTGGCGCTTTGAGGGCTAACATCTTGAAGCTCACCAGCGCTTACCTCACCTGTTGGTATGGTAACAGAGCTGAGAGCCCTGGCAGCGGCGGCAGCAGCAGCCTCGACGGCCGCATTAACCGGTTCCTGCACCCCGGGCGCTGGCGCGTCCTGGGGCCGGCTTATGGCATTTGCGACCCCTGACATGAGTTCCTCAATAGCCCTTTGACTTGGGTTATCGCTGGCCTCGAGCACAGCCAATTGTTGTTGATGATGTTCCTCCTCCCGCCGCCTTCTCTCGTCCTCCAGCGCGGCAGCACCGGTCAAGGGCGAATGCGGGTGTGTATTTGGGTTTGGATGCGACTGGCTCGCGAACTTGATCAGGCGAGCAATCTTGGACGGGGAGATATCGCCCGACGGGAGCGAATCTTGGGACGTCGGAGTGGTCTCCCTTGCCCGCTTCAGTGATTTTTGGCGGGCAAGATCGGGCGATGCTGGCGTCGGCGTCGTCGTCGTCGTCGTGGGCACCGTCGAGATCGCGCGAGGAGCTTCGGTCGCGGTGGGTCCTCGATTTGATGCCATAGGGAACGGGACTGGAGATGTGATGTTTTGGGAAAAGAAGCAGGATTTAGATATCGGCAGTTGTGCCTAGACAAATGCCGCAAAGTACCAGAGTACCACGATACAATTCCAACCCTCTCGCAGCGTCACCGGTCCGCGAACAGCATTGCCCGGCGTCGAGACGTCGTGTTGATGCGTGGTGTAGATGGGAATGTTGGGAGGCGTTGGATGTGTGGCTGGGGAGTTGGGGATCGTGGCGAGAGCTTCCGAGTTTAATAATAATAAAATAAGGTATGCTGGGGAATGGGTAAACCCAAAGATGCTGTATCCGCGAATACTGGGAAAATAATGTACAAAAAGGCTGAATCCAATTTCTACTCGCAATCCTACATCTAAAGAATCGGTGTGACCTGGGGGATGATCTGGGGAAGAAGAGAGACAGGAATGAGCCTCAACGATCCAAAGGTGAAAGAAGGCTGAGGCAGACTGCTGCTGTGAGCTGGAGACTTCCAGGTAGGTTGGAGGGACGGACCACCCAGGAAAAGAAAAATGGCCGCCTCCCAGAGTGGTGCCTGTGGGGGAGGGGGGGTGAGTGGATTCGCTGGCCGGGAAAAGCCCGAACGCGTTCAAATGTTAAGCGGTACCAACCTGGCGCTAGCTTCTTTTGGCGGATCAGCATCGGAAGCAACCAATCATTGCACCTGCGTCCGCTGAGTGTCTCAGGCGTCGCTTTTGATACTCCGACTCTTCATCAAACTTAAGAAGCGAAAAAAGACAGAAAGCTGTCATTTGCTGGACACCGGCTACGACGTTGCACAACACACTTGCCCGGCGAGAGAAAGAATAAAAGACATGGTTTGCCTGAGTCTTGTGTGCATTTTTCCAAGTGATCGAGCCTGACGATCCCTTCCCCAATGCCTCCCAATTCATGTCAGCCTGCGGCGCATGCACACCCGGATTTGGATGGGAAGCCTCTTTCATTCGTGTACTTGTCCCAAGCTGGACTGATGGCTGGGCAGCCTTTTGAGGCGCAAGCATGCAATGGCACCGCCGGAGCTTCTCTTGGCGGATGATGCCCTTGATTCTGTTATGTGTCAATAATACTTTTGACTCCGAGGATAAATACACAATATCAAACATATGGCGGGACGCAGAGGGGAAACGAGGTTTGAAATCAGGCTTAATCTGAGGATTTTGAGGCACGCTGCCGCGGACATCTGGACAACACGAAGAATTGGGGAAAGTCCCGGTCGCTCATCCGTTCATATGGGTTACACACATCACACGCGTGGCTGTGCTATCTTGCCGAGCAATTGGTTGGATGACCTCACTTGGAGAATGGCAGAGCACGGACTTGAGGTGGGTTTGAGCTGGCAGGCTGACGCACACCTGAAGAGTAAAAGTATTTCTTAACACGAACCACAAAAAGTGGCGCATCCACGACACACCACTTCAGCGATATCATGGGGTCCGGGGGGCCTTCACTTTTGAGGCTGTGTCGATAATGGATAGTCTTTCGTTTTGGCAGCTATCCCAAGGACCGAGCTGCTGTCTACACTACACACCTCATTACACCATAATGGTCCCTGCATTAAAGGATCGCCGATATCCACAAGCTGTCAAAATCTGGGACTTTTTCGAATTTTATAGGCCTGTTGTTGCTTTGACACAACAACCTGGTTTTTCTGGGTCTGCTATTCAAGCGATCGTCATAGGAGCATCGTCGACCTCAATGCCATGAAAGCCTCACGGCTCATTTCCGTCTACGGCGAATGATATGTCAAAGACGTTTTTCGCTTCTGTCTTCCAGCTGTCTTCGTTTAAGCCAGGTTAGGATGCCTCAGAGAGACGCAATGCCCTCATTGGCTGATTGCACAGAGGGCATCGATGGATTCTATCCTCACTCGGCCAACTCATTTTGACTCCTCCTATCTTTCACAGCACCACCAGCCAATCACAGATTCAACATGGGATTGCTTTAGGCTTATAAGTGATGATGGCCCTCAACGCATCACCCTGTCAACAAGTGAGGATAATTATAGCCCGGATTTAAGGGGAGCTGGTTTTAAAAAGTCCAAATCTCACTCACGATAACGTTCTGATGGTGCAACGTTTGACTTGCATACCAAGTCCTTATCGTTCAAGCCACCAGCAAGGTAAAACCGACGACATCACATAACGTCGAACCCGTCTCCTTGGATCGTGTATTTCAAGGCTTCAACGGCCGAGCGATCTATCAATCTCCTAGTAGGAAACTAGTAACGGCCATTCCGCTCTTCCGGCCCCGAATTGGTGTCAAACTTGGAGCCCTCACTCACCTTGTCACATCAAACCCAAACCATCAAGGTGACGTCGTGCTCACGTTTACAAGATCACTCGCTGCCTTAGTTGCTGCTGCCAGCGAGATAGCAACAGTCACACAACAGCCTGATTGGGAAACGCCAATCCAACGAGCCAGACCTGAGTTGGGTATACCAAGCGGGGAAGGAAACGTGGCAGACCAGTGGATGACGTTGTGCTCGTACGCTTGAAGCGGCGATGGAGGACAGGTGCACCGAGAGGGAGCAGGTCCCTTGGACATCACACCTCAGTGATGATGACCAAGGAAGAGAGTGGTCGGCAGATGATGGGGAACAAGACAGCTCTGGAATGAAATAAAAAGATTATGCCGATGCGACCACGGGCTGTTTCTTGGACGGCTCGTCATCAACGTTTCGTGGCTTCGTGACAAAAGAAACGAAGAAACGAAGAACGCGGGTGCTTGTTTCTTCCAGAACGGCAGCCGAAGGAAGCCTGCCATGCGAACAGCATCCCAAACAGGTCTAGTCAGGAACCGGTGCATCCTAACCAACCAACCGGGCCACGCCATTGTGAGCGTTGAAGTTTCGAACGGGCGGCAGTGACACCAATGCGACGGCAGGTAATGTTGGATTTTAATCAAGAGGTGCATGCAGAATGCGATCATTTTGTTTTTGCTGTTGCATATTAGGCCAAGAGAGGGTGAGAAATTGACGTCGGAGATCCGTCTGCCATCACAGAATGAGAGAAAGAGATACGAGAAAAAGCCGTTGTCACCGCCATTTGAGAGGTGGCAATTTTGTAGAAAATAGGAATAGAACCTGGGACCAACAGAACTTGCAAAAGTCTGGGCCCTCGGCGTTGCCAATCTCGCTCAACCCCATCCGTCCTCACCGAGTCCAAATCATACGTACACTACGGATACTTGAGGTTTCTCTCTCGCCAGCGAGTCTGTTTTGTTGATCCTGAGACATCCATGGATGCCCGGCCGTGGATGGCGACGCGCCCAGTCCGTCTCTCTTGGTTCTTTCACTGTTTTGGAGGGTGGTGGCCGCTGCTGCGCTGCGCTCGCTCTGCCGTCCCAGTCAAGATGGTACCTGCAGTAGCTCGCCCTTCCCTCGAGTTCCTATTGGTCCGTCCTCGGCCGCCCCTCGCATCACATCCTTCCCAGAAGGATGCAATCTCGCCAAGGAAGGGGGATCCCCACAAGAGAGCACCGCCTTGGTCGTCGTCCGGCTGCTTGGCGGCTCGAGAGCTAAGACGACCCCGGCCGGCGCTCATTTCAGTCATTTTCCCCTTCCCCTTGGAAGATCCAGGCCCTTTTCCAAGCGTGCCCACAATGCACACGGGCCCCATTTTCTCCTTCTTCAGTTCATCACTCCCTTGAACTGTCGTCCACTCGTTTTTCACACTTCTCCTCAAAGTTGTCATCCCGCACGCTCCTTTTTGCGCGACGAGACTTCCATCCAACAGAGAGACATTCGTGTGCTCTCTACCACATTCCTTTGGAAAAGAATCACCCCCAAGACTGCGATCCTCTCTTGTCGTTCTCCAGTGAGTACCTACCTGCCTTACCTGCCTCTTAACCTAATCGTGTTGTCGCACACCACGCTTGCGCCTTCCCGTTCTCCTGCGCCGTGTTGTTGTCGCCAAAAAAGGCAGTCATGTAATTTCCCATCTTGGAGTGTGGGCTGATCAAGAAACCGCAGGCGCAGTTTGCGAATATCTATTATCCCCTTATTTTCAACTCGATCTGAGCATCCAAAACACCGATTCGTTCGAACAGGTTCAAACATGAAGGGAATCATCAAGTCGGCCGTCACTGCGGCGCTCGTCGCCGGAGCTGTCGCTCAACCTCACAACCACGGCCACTCCCACCTCCATCGTCACGCCAAGAAGCACGATCAGGTTGAGAGGCGTGATAAGGTCATCGTCACCGAGGTCGTCCCGGCAGTCGTCGTCAAGTACGTTTTGGATGGTCAGGACCTGACTCCCGAGGATGCAGAGCAGGGTATCAAGGGTGGTCAGTATGTTGTTGTGGGCTCGTCCAAGCCCTCGTTCAGCGCGCCGCCTCCTGCCATCACGACCTCGATTGCTCCTCCCGAGAAGGGTGGTCAGTTCTTCGAGAAGAGCACCACTACCACTGCTCCCACCACGACCAGCACTCCCGAGCCCGAACCTGAGCCGACCACTTCGACTTCTGAGGCCCCGGCTCCTTCTATCAAATCCAAGCCCAAGCCCGCTCCTGGCGGAACTGGTCTTGATTCCGACTTCCCCAGCGGCGAGGTCCCTTGCGGTGAGGTCCCTACCTCGTACGGTGCGGTCCCGATCCCCTGGACCACCACCAACGGTTGGACCACGCTCGCTGCGATTGGCAAGTGGATCAAGGGCGTCCCTGTTGACAATATTCACACCCCCATCACTGGTACCTGCAGCGAGGGAATGATGTGCTCGTATGCTTGCCCTCCCGGCTACCAGAAGACCCAGTGGCCCGAGAACGAGCAAGGTGCCACCGGCCAGTCTGTCGGCGGTCTCTGGTGCAACAACGATGGCTTCCTTGAGCTTACCCGCCCCAAGGCTACCAAGCTTTGCGAGCCCGGCGTAGGTGGTGTCTTTATCAGAAACGAGCTCGGAAGCAACGCCGCCGTCTGCCGTACCGACTACCCCGGTAACGAGGAAATGAACATCCCGCTCGACACCTATCCCGGCCAGACTTACCCCCTCACCAACCCCGACTCCAACACTTACTATGTCTGGAAGGGCATGCCGACCACCGCTCAGTACTATGTCAACAACGAGGGTGTCGAAGTTGAAGAGGCTTGCACTTGGAAGAGCTCCAAGTACCCCGACTCTGCTGGCAACTGGTCTCCCACCAACATTGGTGTCGGCAGAGACATTCACGGCATTACTTACATTTCCGTCTTCCCCAACCTCCCCACCTCCAGTGCCGTCCTCGACTTTGATATCGAGATTACTGGTGACATTTCTGGCTCTTGCTCTCTCAACTCTGGCACTTACTCCAAGCAAAACGGCTGCACGGTACGTAGAATTAGACTCGATAATGGATGAGAGGAACAAAAAAATGCTAACAACAGAAATAGGTCGGTCTTAGACAGGGTGGCACCGCTACCATCGTCTTCAAGAAGAGCAAATAAGCGCGCCTTGGGAGATTGTCAATCTATGTGTCTGGGATAAGAAAGTGATGGAATATGGGTTGTGATTTTAAAGTTGAATGTGTATACTTGTCATTTTCGCAAATGGGGTGGAGGGGAGTAGTTTTCGCACCGGTGTCTTTCAGAAAAACAAGCCCTTGATGAGGGGTTTGTCAGGTGCAAGGAGGATTGGCACAGAGGTTGTGGTACGCCTCTTTTTCTTGGTTATCACATCTGGCCGGCGGGGTTTCTTATTTGCTCTTTTTGGACTTTTTCCTGGGCCCAGCTGCCCACACCTCTGCCGATACCTTATTCCTTCCTTGTACTTGCTAGGGAACTTTTATATCGTTGCTTTTTATCATCTCGCACCGGGCGTTTATGGTATTTCCTTTTAGAAGAGAGATTGTCAGAGCTGAACAGTTTGGAACGCGAGTGTGATTTTTGACCGATGATATCGTCGTAATTATATTGAATTTTCATTTGTTGTCAATTATCAATTGTCAATGAAAAGTGATTTAGTATGTACTGTGCATGTACAAGAATGTTTGCAGTGGCGATGCGGGCTTGTTCAGGTACCAGTTATACGTGCCGTCCTTCAAGGGGGGGCGGCCTATCAGGGTAATTGTGGCGCAATAGATTATCAGCTGGCAGCCTGGAACGCTATTGGAGAGCTGAGACGCAGCTTGCGACAGCAAGAGGGAAGAAGACAACCTGGAGTCTTCCATCTTGATCTCACTTTTTCATCTTGGTTAATTGGCATTTCGACTTTCATCCCAAATCTTGCGGAGATTTTGCGGCCATTTTAAACCGTTTGTTCTTCTTGCTGGGCTGCACCAGCACGTCATTGCCAGTATTTACCTTACGTACTAGAAGAGAAACTAGAGCAACAACTCCAGACTGGGACCTACGACGGAGCTCTGCTCTCTGCTCTCTCTTGACTTGGCTGCTCTGCGCGCGCGTTGCTTCAAATTCTAGGTTACACATATACAATTCTCTTTTAAACGGAAACTCTCGTCCATGAGCGCTCGACCAGACAACCACTCACCATGAGGGTCCGGGGAGCTTTGCAGGTGGCGGCCTTACTGGCGTCAGCCCTATGGGCAACGCCCCTCGTTGCGAAGAAGGAGCGCCCAACCGTACACACAAAGACATTCGAAAACATACCCAAGAACCTCAACTACTTTACCGATTCCGATGTCGTCTTGTTCCAAGACACCGAAGAAAACAGTGTCTACCGCTCCGAAGACGCCGGCGTGAAATGGGAGCGCGTGGGCGCCGTGCCCAAAGGCGACGCATGGCTTCTTGTCATGCACGATTTCGACCCAAAGCGCGCATACATCCTTACCGACGGCTCCGAACACTACCGCACCTCCGATCGTGGCAAATCGTGGGAGAAGTTCAACTCTGATGCCGAGTTGAGCATGTTCCGCGGCGATATCCTGCAGTTCCACGCCGGCGACCCCGACCGCATCCTCTTCAATGGCATGGTCTGCCAGGGCATCTTTTGCCAGGAGGTCGCCATGTATACTACCGATGGTTTCAAGTCCAAAGCGAAGCTCCTGCGCAAAAATACCTCCGGATGCTGGTGGGCGAAGGGTACCCCGCTGTTCACGACTGAGGAGGATGATCTGGATAAGAACCGTGTGCTTTGCATCGCCAGGGACAGCTTCTCGCCCTTCAAGCAGGATCAGCGCCTGATGATCTCGGACAACTTCTTCAAGGGTAGCGAGGAAGCCAAGAATATCCAGGAGTTTGAGCCCAATCTGGACAAGGACAAGGCTGTGCAGGGTATTGTGAGCGTGGCCAACGTGAAGAAGTTTATTCTCGTGGCTACGAGCTCTGTGAATACGGACGAGATGGCCCTTTTTGTTACTACAGATACGAAGAAGTGGCACCGTGCCGTATTCCCGGCCCCTCACGATAGCCACGATCACCGTCTCATGCAAGAGGCGTACACGGTGCTCGAAAGTACCGACTACAGCATTCAGATTGACGTCATGACATCCAGACCTTCAAATCCCATGGGCGTCATCTTCACGAGTAGCTCCAACGGCATTTATTACTCGGAGAACAAGGAGCACACCAACCGCAACCGCAGGGGCCATGTTGATTTCGAGAAGATTGCCGACATCCAAGGAATCTTCATGGTCAACACGGTTAAGAACTGGAAGGAAGTCGAAAGCAAGGGAAGCGCCGACAAGGAAGTTGTCACCGAAATCACTTTTGACGATGGCCGAACCTTTGAGAAGATCACAGCTGACGGGGACCGTCTGCACCTTCACTCCGTCACCGAGCTGCGCAACGTGGGGCGCGTCTTTTCTAGTCCGGCGCCCGGTCTTGTCATGGGTGTAGGAAACACTGGAGACTACCTTGAGAAGTATGGCAAAGGCAACCTCTACGTCTCGGACGACGCCGGAAAAACATGGACCAAGGCTCTAAAGGGCCCCCACAAGTATGAGTTCGGTGATCAAGGGTCGATCCTGGTTGCTGTGGCGGACACCGGAAAGGCCGACGTCAACGAATTCAAGTACTCTATCGACCATGGTCTTCACTGGGAGACGGAATCTTTACCCGACGATGTCAAGATCGAACCGTTCATTCTCACCACGAGCCAAGATTCGGCCAGCCTCAAGTTCATTCTTATTGGAAGCAAGCCCGGCAAAAACAAGGATGACAAGCCCAAGGATGACTGGTATATCATCACGATTGACTTTGACGGCCTTCACGAGGATACCTGCAAGGATAGCGATCTGGAAGAGTGGCATGCTCGGGTGGACAAGGATGGAAAGCCTACCTGCTTGATGGGTCACACCCAGAGCTTCCAACGTCGCAAGAAGAAGGCCGAGTGCTTCTTGAAGCAAGAATTCAAGCATCTCAAGCCCAAGACTGAGGAGTGCGACTGCACAGACCTGGACTTTGAGTGCGATTTCAACTTTGAAAGGGATGATGACGGCAAGTGCGTCGCGAGGGGTCCTGTTGTGGCACCCAAGGGAGCCTGTAAGGATGCCAAGCCGGGTGATACCTTCAAGGGCACCTCGGGATACCGCAAGATTCCAGGAAATACCTGCAAGGACACCAAGGAGACCAAGGAGAAGTACAAGGAGGTTGACAGGCCCTGCTCTGAGGCTGGGGGCAAGAAGCCTTCGGCGCCAGCCACTGACAAGGTTGAGCAGACCAAGACGGATTTCAAGAAATATGATTTCCTCGAGAAGCATTACCTGGAGCGAGGTGATTCCAGCTCTGCGAATGATGAGACGGTCATCATGCGCGGATGGAGCGGGAAGAAGCCAGGCCCGATCCAAATCAGCAATGATCAAGGAAAGACCTGGCACACTCCAAAGGATCTCGAGGACGAAGACATTGTGCAAATCATCTCGCACCAGTACTTCAAGGATGTCGTCTTCTTTATTACCTCGGAGAAGAAGGTTATCTACTCGGCGGACCGCGGCAAAAGCTTTCATGACTTTGAAGTGCCCACCAAGTTCGATCTCGATGTGTACCCGTTTGCTTTCCACCCAGATAAAAAGAACTGGCTCATCTGGATGGGGAAGAAGTGCGAGCACGACTCTTGCTACACGGTTGCCTCGTATACGCGTGATCGAGGAGACCACTGGGAGACGGCGGCTCGTTATGTCGGCCATTGCGAGTTCACAGGCGCAAGCTCCTACAAGTACCCCAACCGCAAGCCTGAGCAAATTCTCTGCCTCAAGCACGAAGACGAGGATGTGGATAAGCCTATGGTGCTTGTCACGACGAATGACTGGTTCGAGAATGTCAACACCCAGGGCAAGAACGTCAAGGATTTTGCTACCATGTCCGAGTTCATCGTTGTGGCATCGGAGGATAAGGACAAGAAGACGCTCCGAGCTACCGCCAGTCTTGATGGTCTCACATACGCCGAGGCACGCTTTCCTTATGGCTTCAACATTGCCCATCAACATGTTTACACGGTCTTGGATAGTTCTGCACATGCCGTCAACCTGTTTGTCGCTGTTGTGACCGACGAGGATCGTGAATACGGCAGCATCCTGAGGAGCAATTCCAACGGAACGTCTTATGTCCTCAGCGTCAACAACGTCAATGCCAATAGCGATTTCTACGTCGATTACGAAAAGATGCTTGGCGTCGAGGGTGTCGCTTTGGTCAATGTGGTTGCGAATGCTGATGCCAAGAAGGGACCCAAGAAGCTGCAGACCAAGATCACACACAGCGATGGTTCCATGTGGGGGTATATTGCGCCGCCCAAGAATGATGAGTTTGGCAAGTTCTCGTGCCAGGGCTCAAAGGGTACTGACAAGTGCGCTCTTCACATTCACGGATACTCTGAGCGCCCGGATCGTCTAAAGACTTACTCGTCCAACGGTGCTATTGGCCTCATGTTTGGATGGGGTAATGTTGGTGACTCGTTGGGCCCCATTAAGGATGCGGATACCTTTATGACCACCGACGCCGGCATTTCGTGGGCGCGGGTGAAAAAGGGACAGTACACCTGGGCTGTTGGTGATCAAGGCGGAGTTATCGTCTTGGCAAAGACGAGCTACACGAGCTTTTTCAACGAAGGCAGATCCGGCGAGAAGACAAAGTCCATCTTTTACTCGCTCGATAGGGGTAATAAGTGGGAGGAGCATCAGATCTCGACGGAGGATGTTGAACTTTGGGACATCACGACTGTGAGGTCGGGCGGCTCGCGCAGCTTCTTGCTTTGGGGCAAGGGTGACAAGGACACGTTTGCCATCAAGGTTGACTTTGACGGTTTCAGTGACCGGGACTGCAAGTTTAACAAGGACGACATCAGTCACTCGGACTATGAGCTTTGGTCTGCGAAGCACCCGGACAACCCTGGCGGATGTCTGTTTGGCCACATTAATGAGTTTTTGAGGAAGAAGCCGGATGCCAAGTGCAGGAATGATTTGAAGCTGCAGCCGCTTTATGGCAAGCAGAATTGCACTTGCACCAGACAGGATTACGAATGGTTCGTCTTTTACTCTTGCCCTTTTTCTCTGTCACAAGGCACGAAATGCTAACCATGAAATAGTGACTACAACTTTGAACTCGACCAGTTCGGCCAGTGCCAGCTGGTCAAGGGCTTCCAGCCCAAGAGCAAGTCGGACTGGTGCGCCGAGCATCCCGATGCGATCGATTACTACAAGCCTTCGGGGTATAGACGCATCCCGCTCACGACGTGCATCGAGGGCGTCGCGCTGGATCAGCAGTCCCAGCCCGAGCCTTGCGACGGCAAGAAGGACGAGTTCGACAAGAAGCACCGCACCTCCGGCGTGGCGATATTCTTTGCGGTTACCATCCCGATTGCTATCGCTGCGGGTGCGGGCTGGTATGTATGGAGAAACTGGAACGGCAAGTTTGGGCAGATCAGATTGGGAGATAACGGGTCGAGCGCGTTTGATTCGGACCAGCCGTGGGTCAAGTATCCGGTTATTGTGCTGAGTGCGGTTGTGGCTTTGGTGGGGACGATTCCGCTGGTTGCGGGTGCGGTTTGGAGGAGCGCGAGGGGTGCGGCGGAGAGGAGCGGGTTGCTTGGTGGTGCTGGTGGCGGTGGAAGCAGAGGAGGGTGGAGCAGGATTGGTGGTGGTGGTGGTGGGGACAGGAGGTTCACGACGAGGGATAGTTTTGCTAGGGGGAGCTCGGATTATAGTATTGTTGATGAGGATGAGGGGGAGTTGTTGGGGGATGATGAGAGTGATGAGGAGGTATGAGGTGGTGGAGGCCAGTCTGTGATTGGATAGGAGAAGGGGGATGTGAAGGGTGAAATTTTTGGGTGGATGGATGGATGGATGTTTGGGTGGGAACAAAGCGAATAACTAAAACCGTTCGTTTGAAGGCTGCAGGGAGGGAGGGAGAGAGAGAAAGAAGGGGGAGGGCCAGGCTGCTTGAGGTGGTCGTTGTCGGCTTTTGATATGCGGTTTAGACATTTTTCCTTTTGGCTCTCTTTCACTATGGGCATGACATGACGAAGCGTTCTTTCTCTGATACGACATATATATACATATATGCTTTTGTTTGCAAAGGAAATATTTTGCTGCGGTTCGTTTGTTTTCATGAATAGTGTAATAGTGTCTGTCCAGATGAGGTTTGAGGAGATTTTGCTTCGCCTTCTCCGGTTCGGATCATTCGTATCTGTCTGACATTGCTAGCAAAACTCCTATTACCCACAGCCAGCCAAGCTTGACACACAAGAGACAAATATGAAAAGGGTATCAAAGAAGTTGGAATTCACACCATCTCCAACGAAAATATTCCGAAAAGGATACTCTGTATGTATGTGCTATCACCTCCCATCCAGTGGTGGCCTTTCTTTTTCCTTTTCAAGTCGTCGGCCACTTTAAAAACCCAAGGACCCCTACGAAGCAAAGAATTTTCTCCTGAACTCGCTTCGTGATTCTCCCCACGACTTCGAAAAGCCTCGTCGCTCTCCAGCCACCTCTAATCATCCTGCACCAGCTCCTTAATCTCCTCATCATTCTCCCCTCCCCTCCCCGTGCCACCTCCAATCATCACCTTCTCTCCTCCAACCATCTTGCCCCCAATCCTGTCCCTCCCGACACCCGTCGCCCAGAACCCAACCTCATCAATAACATCATAAACAACGTCCTCCACAATCTGCTCATTATACCTCTCCGCCACCGGCCTCCTTCCCCCCTCCTGCTGTTTTTCCTCCGTCCCGCTCATCTCCACATCTCCCCCTTCCTCAGCAGGAGGAGACTCGGGAGGAAACCACCATCCGTTCTCTCCAAAGTTGACTTCCACCGCGCCGCCCCTAAAAACACTCACGGCTGGGTAGTACCCCACCTCGCCATCATCCAGCGCGTCTCTGTTTCCCGCTATCGCGCTCGCGCCAGAGCCGCCTCCTCCCGTCGTTCCAGATCCCATCTTGCTGGCCGGTGGCAGGAAAGCCAGCAAATCAGTCCAGGGCGTACCCATCAACTTCCCGTTCTTGTACACTTTGATGTATGACCCCGGCAGCGTTCTCAGAGCGGGGACTGGATGTACAGGATTAGGCGGCGCCGATGCGGCACCTGTTCCTCCGGAACCAGGCCCTATCGGCGAGGGGTTCATCAGCTCTTCCATTTCTTTCGTTGTGTGGTAATCTATCTTTTCAAAGTAGATGTGCGCTTTAAACCTGATAGGGATCCGGTCCCTGATAATGTTGGGGTACTCGACATCCGTCGGGTTGTGGGAATCGTCAGAGTCGACGGCGGGGTTGTATTGACCTGACACGATCTTGCGGTGGAGGCGTTGGGAAGGCAGGCTGATTTCCAGACCAATGACGTCCCCTTCGCATATCGATTCGTTTGGCGGGAAGAAGTCCTTTGGTCGGGACATGTGTACTTTCTGCCCTGAAGCGTCACGGATTCCGTAGCTGTATGCGTCGAAACCTACTGGTGCGTCGAGAGAAGCTTCGCGCCGGGCGAAACCGAGCCGTACGTGGCCGTTGCTACCGCTCGAGTCCTTCAGAATTCCCCGGGTGATTTTGCATTCCCAGTACCATTTCCCTTCCCGCACGGCAACGTTGGCGCGCGCCATGCGGAAACCTTTATCGGTGGTTAGGTGGGTTCCGGATTTGGTAAAGTAGACGTGGGAGGCTGCGTCTTCGAAGCTGATGTGCGCACCGTAGGGTTCCGGCTCGGTATTCCGGTAGTAGAACATGGAGGGGAAGGTAGGGTCGGCGATGCAGTGGGTGTAGTGGAAGGATTTCTTATTATAGACGTGGTCCGAGGTCTCGAAGAACTCGATAGGGTTGCCTGAGAGATCAGGGACTTCGTGGTGCGGGGCGAGGATGGGTCCTCGTGGAAGGTCGAAGTCTGTCGGCTTGGGAGGTGCAAGCTTGTATCGAAGGGGAGCCATCTCCGAGGGCTGTTCTTTGGGAGGTTTGTTGGGGACTGGCGATGAGCGGGAACTGTCTATTCCTCCTCCCGCGGCGCCCTTGGACTCCCGTTTCTTCAGGGAGTCCTTCTTGGTTCTCTTTTCTCGAGCCATGGTTTGGTTATTGGCGCCGTCTTCTGGCGCTTGAATTTGGACCTTTTGGGTGGTGGTCTTGTTGGCGACCTCGGGGTTTAGTGGTGATGAGACGGCAGGGCTGTGGTCTTCTTCTACGAGGGCGCGCTTTTGTGGGATGGAAGAGGGTATCAAAGAAGGAGTGGTCTCCCTTTGGGGGGAATTCGCATCTGTGGTCGCCATTGCTGCCAGCTGTATCTGAATTAAACAATTATTTTTCAAATGACGTAGTTTATTGAAACAATAGCAGTTACGGCTGGGTTAATTGGGTGGGTGTGGTATATTTATGGTTCAATTGCTGTGTAGATGCAATGGAGCTGCTTTTGAATTGGAATGGAAAGTCTGCGACAGCACAGCGCGCGCTGGAAGACGCGATCTGGCAGGGATTAAGCTGAGGTGGACCGGCCAACCTTAAATTTCCAACCAATCAACCACCAAAACGCACTGCCATCAAACAAGCCTCGTAGCGCACGCAGCTTGCCTGTTGCCGTCGTCAACTTTTTCCAACAAAACAGCACAACATCATCGCCATCTCACCAACCCAATCGCCGACAGACAAGATGCCCGTCGTCAAGGGAGGTGTGTGGACCAACATTGAGGATGAAATCCTCAAGGCCTCAGTCAGCAAATATGGCTTAAATCAGTGGGCGCGCGTGTCGTCGCTCTTGGCCCGGAAAACACCCAAACAGTGCAAGGCAAGATGGAACGAATGGCTCGACCCCAGCATCAAGAAAATCGAATGGAGCAAGGAGGAGGACGAGAAATTGCTGCATCTCGCCAAATTGATGCCGACGCAATGGCGCACCATCGCCCCGATCGTCGGTCGCACTGCCAACCAGTGTCTTGAACGATACCAGAGACTCCTCGACGAGGCGGAACAACGAGAACCATCAGCACTTGGGCTGACGGGGCCCGGAGGAGAGGCTCAGGCACCAAGCGCCGATGATGTTCGTCGTCTACGGCCCGGCGAAGTCGATCCTGATCCCGAAACCAAGCCCGCACGGCCGGATACCATCGATTTGGACGAAGATGAAAAGGAAATGCTCAGCGAGGCTCGCGCGCGTCTCGCCAACACACAGGGTAAAAAGGCAAAGAGAAAGGCTCGTGAGAGACAACAGGAGGAGTCCCGGAGACTGGCCCAGTTGCAGAAGAGACGTGAGCTGAAGACCGCCGGCATCAACATCAAGGTGACGACACGGAAGAAGGGTCAAATGGACTATAATGCGGACATTCCATTCGAGAAGAAGGCCGTTCCTGGATTTTACGATACCAACGAAGAGATTGCGCGCAACGAGTATCAGCGCGCCCACTTCGACCCCAAAAAGCAGCAGGTTGGTAATAAGCGAAAGGGAGATGAGGACGAGGAGGGAGGCAAGAAGAGAAAAAAGACGGATAAGGACACGCCATCTCAGTCGATGCAAGCCGCTCTCAAGGCTGGCGCGATGCAAAAGATCCGTGAGGCAGAGCAGAGCAGCAAGAGGAGGTCGCTCGTACTGCCGGCGCCACAGGTCAGCGAGGGAGAGTTGGAAGAGATTGTCAAGATGGGTATGATTGGAGATCGGGCGGCCGCTGCGGCCCGTGAGAGCGAGAACGATGCCACCCGTGGTCTTGTGGGAAACTATACAACCCTCAACACCGGTGCCCCCATCAGGACACCTCGTGCGCCGGCACAAGAGGACCATATCGCCAACGAGATCCGGAATATCCGGGCGCTGACCGAGACAACCTCATCACTCTTGGGTGGAGAGAACACCCCTCTTCATGTCGGAGCTGGTTCAACAGGGTTCGAGTCGGTGGAGCCGAGGAGACAAGTCATGTCTACACCAAATCCACTGGCCACTCCCTTGCGGCCAGCAGGTGCTGGTGTCGGAGCCACGCCTCTACGTGTTGGACAAACACCCTTGCGCACTCCTCGTGATAGCTTTGCGCTAAATGCGGCTGATCATGAGATGGATATGGTTGGCGGGACACCAGCGGACGGCAGACTACGGGAACTGTCGATTCGCCACCAGCTCAAGCAGGGTCTTGCTTCACTTCCCAAGCCCAAGGAAACCGAATGGGACTTGGAATTGCCAGAAGAAGAGCAGGAGCCAACGAGAGTCGACGACTTGCAAGAGGATGCGGCTGAGCGCGACCGGAGAGAGCGCGAGGCACGCGAGAAGCGGGAGCGAGAGGAACGGAAGCGACGAACGCAGGTTATGCAGCGAGACTTACCTCGACCGGCGTTTGTTGATCCAAAATCTACAGCACGGGCCCTCCTCAAGGCGACCGGGGACGAGAACAATGAGATTGACGTCTTGGTAGCCAGGGAAACAGCACTTCTCATGGCACATGACGCGGCCAGGTTTCCGCTGCCGGGTGCACCTCCAAACGTTAAGCCGGTAGGAATAACCCAGTTTGACGACTCCGCTCTGGCCGAGGCTCGCCGCCAAATTCTTTTCGAGGTAAAGGATCAGCCTAAACCAGAAGAGGTCCAGGCGGTGTTCAACAGGGATAACACCAATGCCTTGCTTCTTGGCCTCGGTTGCTACGCCGACGACGACGACGGTGATGAGGAGCAAGACATCGCTATCATGCAATCCGCTCTTGATGTAAGCAGTCCCCACTGCCCGCTATTTGTCAAATTTGAGCAGCATAACTAACTACTTACAGTCGGCAATCGAAAACCTAATGGCATCAGCCGAGAAGGGCAACAAGCTGGAGAAGAAACTGAATCTGCACCTGGGTGGGTACAAGAACCGGGCTGATATGCTCCGTCGCAAGATTGGGGAGGCACACGAAGCCCTCGAGAAGGCCAGAAATGCTTTGAGTGGGTTCAAGGTTTTGCAGGCTTCGGAGGAGGCTGCTATTCAAAAGCGGCTGGGTGCGTTGAGGGCAGAGGTAGCATTTGTGAGCACCAGGGAAAGAGAGGCGCAGGAGTTGTATCGGACGGTGAGGAGCGAGTTGGAAGAGTTGAGCGTAAATGGGCATTAATTGGAGCGCAAGATGAAGGATGATGCAGTATGAAAAGTCTAGGCTGAATATACACTGAGCAAGATCTGAACCTTGCGAGCGCCATGAGTAGTGAGTTGGACCTGGGGGTTTCATGTCCCATGACTTCAAATCTGTTTAGTTTTGTGACAAGATCCTATATATTCTTCGTTTCTTTCCTTCCATTGCCGTCCATCTTCACCTGGACGATTACCACGACAACACAACATCAGGCATAGTCCATTTAGACGACACATAAACACCTCAAGGGGATTGGTGTCCAGATGCGGAAACACAAGGATAAGAACGGTTCGTTGGGTCCCCGTCGATATGCCCATGGGTGGCAGGAGGCTTCAATAATCCACCGCTCGATGAGGCGTCAAAGGTCTCTTGGCTGCCAAGACGAATACCCAACTAGCTCTCTTCTCCGATTCGCTCGCCGACAGGCAACCAACCTTATTACAACTCAGCCATGATACGTGACATCGGGAATTGGCCGTCTGGACCGTGTCACAGAGGCCCTTGCTTTTGAGGAGGGAAATAGTCTCTATATGGACCCGGAACTTATTTTAAGGCAATCAGCTCATTTTCCTTCCAAAGAAAATTCATTTCTATACTTTTTGAAGAAGCTCGTAAAAAAAAATCCCAGCCATGGCTTCATCATCATCATCACCACCACCCCCAAGCTTGACCGACTTTCTCTCACCCCTTTCCATCGATACAAAAAAGGTGTTTGCCCTTTCTCGGAAATTTACTTCAAACTTTCGCAAAGTCGCTGCCGAATCTGAGACCCAGTTCTTGCCCACGCCCATCACCGAATCCATCCTGCGATCGTCCCCTTCCAAGAATGTTCAAAACGATGGCCGGTAATTAGGATCTCACCCTCTTTTTTAATATAGTTACACTATAGCTAACTCAAATATCCAGATACCTAGCAATCGACATGTACGCTCTCCTTTTCCCCCAACCCGTCTGATCATTTTACTCACAAATTCCTTTTCAGAGGTGGCACAAACCTCCGCGTAGCCTTTGTCCAACCATCTTCATCATCCTCAACCAACAACAACAGCAACAGCAACTCCTCCTCCTCTCAACCAACGCTAGACAACCACACCTCCCACCCCTTTCCCTCCCATTTCAAATCCTCTCCCGACCTCTTATTCTCATGGGTAGGCAAACAAATAGCCCAAACAATCTCTCAGTCTTCTCATCTGTTATCCCCTTCATCATCAACAATCCCGATAGGAGTAGCATTCAGTTTCCCCATGATCCAAACATCCTTATCATCAGCCAAGATAATGCAAATGGGCAAAGGATTCGGCTCCTCGGACCCTTCAAACACAAACACAGCAACAACAAAAGAAGAAGAACAACAAGAACAGCTATTAGACCTCGCAGCGCAAATAACCCGCGGCTACTCACAACATGGCACCACCCTCAACCTCCCAAAACTAGAAGTAGTAGCAATCCTAAACGACGCAGTGGCCACTTACATAACCGCTCTGAACCGGTTTCCCTCAACGGCGGCGATGGGATTGATCGTGGGGACGGGATGCAACGCTACGGTTCCTCTGCCCTTGCGTGCTCTGAACAAGAACAAAATGGAGGGATTACAACTGGATCTTAACAGCAGCAGCGGCGGCAGCAGCAACGAGGATGATAATGACGAAAAAATAGTCGTGGTTAATACCGAGTGGTCAATTTCCGGCACCGCGCCCCCTCTGAGGGAGTTGGGGATTTTTACAAGATGGGACGACGAGCTGAATTCCAACGGGGGGGTAGAGATTCCCGGGTTCCAGCCGTTGGAGTACATGACTGGGGGGCGGTACCTGGGGGAGCTGGTCAGGATTGTCTACGCGGACTGGTTGGGGCTTATTGGTGAGAGTGAAGCTGTTCCCGAGAGGTTCAGGAGGGTTTATGGGGTTAGCAGCGAGGAATTGAGCAAAGGAGGGAAAGTTGAAGGAGAGAAAAATCTGCTCGAGGTTGTGTTGGCTGTGCAGAGGAGGGCGGCGGGCATCGTGGCTGCTGCCTGTGTTGGGCTGTTGAGGTTTGCTGGGAGGTTGGATGAGGGGGAGGACAAAGAGTTGGTGGTTGGGTACACTGGGGGCTGTATTGAGTATTTTCAGGATTATTTGGGGGATACGCAGAGGTTTGTTGACGAGATCTTGGAGATGGAGTATGGCGGAAAGTCAAAGGTGAGGGTTGTTTTGAGGCCTTGTCATGATGGTGGGATTATAGGTGCTGGGGTGTTGGCTGGTGCTGCTTTGGCTGGGAGGAGTTCATGATACCCCGTTGGTTGGTTACGTGGTTGTTTTAGGCAGTGAGTGATTGGATGATTTTGGCGATCTTGATCGCTATTCTCATCAACGAGAATTGTCTCGCCGGTCAAGGAGCATTAACTTGCCTCTGATTGGTCAATTGTGGCGACAAGACATTCCGACACGGTCTGCCAATCCGGGTTACTGATTTCAGTCAACCACTGCAAAAGCCAAGCTCAAAGGATTCGCAGGTGTAAGGACAAGGGTTTGCGGGAGTGTCCCGTCGCTATAACTTCCCTTAAATATAGCGGGGTATATCCCCGTCATCATCATCAACTCACCTTCTATTTTTTTGGACTTTCTCACAACGCACACACCTAAGAGAGGCAAACTTTTTTTGCTCTCAAAATGCCCACTACAGAAACTCCCATCATCACAACCCTAGCACCTGATGAAGAACCCCCTCGTGGCAGACAGCCGCCCATATCACAATCATCGCAAGATGTTGTTGTTACTTCGAGCTCACCAACTTCGGCGGCAACCGATGTTACTGACACGCCAAGTTCAAGCGATGAAGGCTCACCGATAGAAGCAAACGAATTCGACTTTATGATTTCCCGCTCATTGCCTTGTCATTCCTTCGGCGCCCTCGAAGCCGAACCGGCGGAGTACAGCATGCTGCGCAACACCAGCCGGAGCCGACGGCCATCGCGTCCTTCCCGCGGAGAAAGAAGGTCATCATCGGCTGTCAGTCCTTTTTCAGGCCGGAGGGTATCAGATACCACGAAAAATGATGATACCGAACCAGCTACATCTGCAGAAACAGACGAAGAATCACCCTTGCTGCCATCATCCGATGAAGCCGACAACGAACCGCAGGGCCATCAATTCCTCTCCGGCCTCTCACCGGCGCGGTTCTGGCTTCTCTTCGGCCAAATCTTGATAACATACTTTGTAGCCTGCTTCGACGGCACGATCATGGCGTCCTCGCATCCAGTCATCACAAGCTACTTTGGCAGTTCCAACTCTGCCTCGTGGTTATCCACCGCGTTCCTTCTGACGTCGACAAGTTTCCAGCCGCTCGTGGGTGGATTATCAGACAGCATAGGGCGGAAGAGGCCCTACATCCTCATGACTGGTATTTTCATGCTGGCAACGGTGTGGTGCGCCTTGGCGGGAAGCATGACGAGCTTCATCATGGCCAGAGCGATGTGTGGTCTGGGAGCGGGCGGGATGATGACGCTTGCGAGCATCATTATCAGTGATATCGTCCCAATTGAGATCCGAGGGACGTATCAGAGTTATATCAATATTACTTTTGGCGTGGGTGCAATGTCTGGCGCTGCGCTCGGAGGAGCAATGGCGGACTATTTGGGGTGGAGATGGGAGTTTGGAGTCCAGGTGCCCATTATCATGGCGTGCTTGGGTATCGCGGTCTGGGTGGTGCCTAGTGATTTGGGGTTGTACGGGAAGAGGAGGCAGACGCTGCAGGAGGCGATGAAGACGTTTGACTTCAAGGGGTCTGCGTTGATGTCTAGTTCCGTGACGGCGCTGATTCTGGGGTTGAGCATGGGTGGGAATATTTATCCTTGTGAGTGGTCACCTTGCCCGGTTGACATGCTCGATTGTGGTTTTGCTGATGTGAATGGTAGGGTCTCATCCTGTCGTGATTTTCTCGCTGAGCTTCTTTGCCGTTTTCTTCCCGGTTTTTCTGTGGGTTGAGACGCGCGCGGTCAAGCCCATCATGCCGGTGCGTTTGATCGTGAAGTCGCCTCATATGAACTTGATCATGGGTAACCACATTGCTGCGTTTTTGTCCAACGCGGTCCTGTTCAATGTGTAAGTTTTTCACCCGGCTGCCGTGCATTCCCTTTCGCTAACCCTGCCCAGACCTCTCTTCTTTCAAGGCGTACTCCTCACAAGCGCAACCACCTCGGGCTTCCGTCTTGTCATCTCCTCTGCAGTAGCCTCAGTCTGCGGCACTGCCACGGGATTGATCATCACCTGGTCTCGGCACATGAAGTGGTCCCTGGTTCTCGGTGCCGCTTCCACTCTGCTCGGCACTGTCGTACTTTCGTCCATGCAACGCGGCTGGCCTGCCTTTGTATACATGCTCTGTCTGGTCCCCACAGCATCAGGCCAGGGTTTCCAATTTCCAGGAACATTCATCAGCATCCTGGCTGTGTCCGAACAACAGAAACAGGCTGTCGTGACGAGCACCTTGGTTCTCTGGAGAAGTCTGGGGCAGGTCCTGGGCGTGTCTGTCAGCTCGCTTGTTCTGCAAAACTCTCTGTGGTATTATTTGCAGATGTTTGTGGATGGGCCCGACAAGGAACATATTGTGGAAACGGCGAGGAAGTCGGTCGAGGCCATTCGGAAGATGGATCCTGCGTACCAGGAGCAGGTCGTGCAGGGGTATGGGGCGGCCTTGAGAGTGACGTTTCTGACTTGTTCGGTTTTGGCTTTGATAAATTTGCTGTTGGTGGCTGCTGTCAAGCTGCCCAAGCTGGGGAGCAAGAAGAAGTGAGTGAGGGGAAAGGAGAAGTTATGATGATGAACGACGGAAGCTCAGACAGGTTAATTCGGATACCCTATTTTCTGTAGCCTATATACAACATACTAGACTAGCGATGTAAGCGATGCTGTTCTTCTGGTCTTTGACTGCTGTGTAGATCAAACACTCGGTCCATCAATTCATCTCTTCATATTCTCTTGACAGTCAGCCTGCTTTGGCCTGTCTTTAGCATCTATACAACCCCCATCTTTCACACACTCATGCTGAACAAATTGTATGTGCAACACGGACACACCACGCCAAGCAACCAAGCAACCAACCCAACCCAGCCCACACAAATCCGGACCAACCCCACAAAACCATCCTGATTGGAACCGCGTTAAGCTTCTCTCTTTCTCTTCCTCTTCCTCTTCCTCATCCAATCCCATGCGAACATTTCGCCAAGACTGTACTGCAGGCAAGTCTGTGTGTGCCGCCACGCCACGACGTCGTCAAAAAGTCTTGGGACCTGCGCTTTGCTTTGTTTTGTTGTACAGTACAACAAACAAACTTCCAACATCACATATACATACATTTACCAAAACGACAGAGCACCAAATGATGGACGAGAAATCCAACCCAGGAATGCCTCTAATACCCCCGCGAAGGGGTCTCAGCCCCTCCCGCCTCCTCCTCGCAATCGGATACCTCGTCCTCGTCGGCTTCATGTGGGCTTTCTTTCACAAACCGCCCCCTGCAGTGCAATGGGGGATCGACAATCTGCCGTCCGCATCATCACCAAATAATAACAAGGCAGTTGTGGTTGTTGTTGAGGAGGAGGTTGAAAGAGAGCTCATACCGCTCGAGGCTCATATCATGTCGAAATGTCCGGATGCAAAGGTATGGATTGCGCCCCGCCTGGGTCTCTTTCTGGGCAAGTGATAGCGATACCGATACTGATACGGATATGGGTACAGGACTGCCTCCGCGACCTCGTCCTCCCAACGATGCAGAAAGCCTACAACAAAGTTAACTTTACCCTTTCATTTATCGGAACGTATGTGTCTCTCCAATACAACTCTTTGCGCAAGCCATTCTCTGACGGCGAAATAGACCAACGGACCACGATGACGGTGTGGCATGCAAGCATGGGGCCGAAGAGTGTAAGTGACCTTTGCGCTTACCACGGGAGCACGAGGAGGCTGACAGATTAATACACAGGCCTAGGAAACATCATCGAGCTTTGCGCACAAAAGTTGTACCCCGACCCAAAGATCTACCTCGGTTTCACAATGTGCCTTACCAAGGACTACCGCCACATCCCTCAGCGCGAACTGGTAGAGGACTGCGCCCTCGAGCATGCCGTCGATTTCGACGAGCTGAACGAGTGCGCAACAAAGGATGACGGAGCGTTCGGCATGGGCATGCTCAGAAAGAGCGTCAAGCGCACTGCAGAGGTGTGTTTACACCAATCCTCCACACCACTGATGTTTAATCTAACCGCTTTTTTTCAGGCCGGCGTCACCAAGAGCTGCACAGTCAGACTCAACGACGAAATCTACTGCATCCGCGACGGCGCACAATGGACCGACTGTCCCGCAGGCGCAAAGCCAAACGACCTCGTCGTAGCCATCGAGAAGCTCTACTACCACGGCAATCACTAAACGACTTGGCTCGCTGCTGTCTTCTCAGCCTCCTTGAGCGGCCCAAATACCGTCTGCCACAATTCGCTAGCCTCTCCCAACGTATACCCCAATGTAGCGCTCTCCATCCCCGTCTCCTCGTCCCCTCCCATCGTCTCCAACTGTCCAATAATCATATCCAACCCAACCGCTTTCCCCGTCGCCTGCGTTGCGCCAGCCTCGAGCTGTACATGCACGATATGTATATGAAAATGATAATACGTAGGCTGGTAGTGCACGTACAGCTTCAGCTGGTCCCGTTCAATCTCCGGATACACCTTTGTCGTCGCTTCCAAAAATTTGTGTTTCATATGCTTAAGCCATGTAAGATGTTTCTTTTTGAGGTCTCGCAGGGACCAGATATCCCGACGCTCGACGAGACCGAGCAGGTGTAATGCTTCGAGGGTTTTGCGGTCCCAGTTTAGGTCTGGGAGGAGGAGAAACCCCTCGACGGGGTCAGAGAGGTATGGGGTTCGGTAGATCACGTCCGAGGCTTCTGATTTGCCTGAGAGGATGTTGAAGACCCAGTCTAGGTGGCCTGCATCGCGTTGGGATTGGATGTACGGTTTGACATGGGTGGCGTAGATTTCTGGGGTTTCGGTTATGTAGCGGACTGGTTGCTTGGAGTACTTTTTGATGTGTTTGGAGGTGCAGGGGTAGATGAGGTTTATCTTGAGGTCGTGGTCGGAATTTGGGCCAGGGGAGGAAGAGGAGTTGGCGAGGTACCAGTGGTAGATGTCGTTTGCGCCGAGGTTGCGGAGGGAGAGGAGGGTTGTCGGGATCGAGGCGAGCGTGTCGGGTGAGGATGGGAACGGGGCGCGTTCTATTATGAGCAGGGCGGGGAGGGAATCGATCTGTCCGAGGAGGGAGACGCGACGGCCTGCTTGGTCTGTTGCACGACGGGGAGGGTTGGATGATTAGATGGGATCGGGGGAAAGGGGATGGGAATGCAAGTTGGAAGCGAACCTTGGTTGAGAACTCGTTCGAGTTTGAACTGCGGCACGAGGGCCTCGGCTTTGGATTTTATTTCATCTGACATTGTGATTTTTTTTTTTTAAAAAAAAAAAAAAAAAAAATTAACAAGAATGTATTGTTTATTGTGTATGTATGATGACGGGAAGCGGTTTGTTGAAAGCAGCTACATAGGAATTGAGATTCAAACCCCGCCTTGACCCCCGCAACTCCACTCCTGCCAGGGCGGATCGGAATGACAGGTATGTTCCCTGCCTTCCCTTTCTTAATACATCACAGATGAAAGCCTGAGCCCTCGTGAGATTTCCTCCTTTCTGTGTCGGCCGTTTTCCATTTCATTGTATGAAGTGAAATGTCATCCGTGGGTAGAGGGCTCCCTCTAAGCCCATTTGGACAGTCCAACCATATAGGATGTGTTCCAACTAAGACAAACGATCATCTCATCGCACGCACTGGACTGGATTCCCATCACGCGTCTCGACGTTTGTCCGGAACTTCCACCTAGGTAGAAAAAAATATTAAATATATATATATATATATAAAATCAATACCCCCAATTACACATCAACCCAGATGTTCATCCAATTCATGTACCATATCTGTATCTCACCGTGCTGGCATATCACAACCCAAATCTAATATCGTCATATCATATTATATCCCCTTCCATCTAAAATAAACACCACACATCGCGGCAGCGGCATCTCCGGCACATATCCAGATTTCCTGCCACATGGCCAGGTAGTATTTTCACTGTAGCAAAGTCATTTGCCCCATTCGGAAACAGATTCATACATACTGACACAAATACATTGCATACATGCGAACCAACAAACACAAACCAACCATTCCATTTTTACCATCTTTCCTGACATGCATATTCCTATTTTTCCTCCCCTTCTCGTACATCAATCCAATCCAGACCCCCCGTTGTCAAAGTTTTTTTTTTGTTTTGAATCCGATAAAGTGATACACGAAGTACCTGCCAATAACATACCTTCTCCTCCGTCCTTGCAGCGGCTATTATACAATGTACACTTTCACCTGCACAGATACATGACACATCACACCATTGGATCCCCCCGGCTGTCCAGTTTGCTGCAAAGTATTTTGAACAGAATCCTACCATTCCTTGACCGCCTCACCAACAACAAGAAAAAAAACTCAACCGCCACCAGACACATCATATCAGCCTGGCCCTGTTTGCAGACAGGCGTATTCGGTCCGTTCTCCACAAAAAAAAATTAAAAAAAAAGAACTTGAACGCCTCATCTGTTTTACTCCAAAACAGACATGGCTTGTCGACAAGAACGTGCTTACATAGAGCACAGTGTCACATGTACAATATACTTCACGGTATCCAGTGCAACAACCTGCAGCATGAAAAACCTGTGCCGCAAAAGGAAACACGCGCCGTTCAGTTGCCTAAATACATTCCATTCGTGTTCCAGAATACACACACACACACACACACACACACCGAAAGAAGAAACAATTCAGATCCGTATTCTAGAAGGAATCATCTCAAAAAAGGAAAAAGGCAAGCCAGTGGCTCAGCTCGTCTATCGTAAATCATCAAATTGTCACCAGTATTTGTTATAAAAAAAAAAATAATAAAAAAAAAAGCAGATAAAGAATCTATCTTTACGGCACCGTTATGTGTACTTAGCTAGATATTTCACACTTTGACTAGATCAAAGACTTCAAGAGAACAAAAATTGTGGAACGGGAAAACAAAAAGTGATGGTTTTTATTATATATAATATTTGATTCTGAGTTTCCTCTTCTCCTTTCTCCAACAATGACAGGAAAAAAAGACACCTTGGGTATGTAGGAAAAAAGGAAAAAAGGAAACTGAGAGAAGAAAAATGTGAGAAAAAAAAAAAAGAAAAAAAAGAGGCGATAAAAAAGAACAGTAAAACAAAAATTGTCTGTGACCGCTTTTCCTCAAATGATTTGTTTTTGGTCCATTCAGTAAATATCCAGTGTTTTGCTTCCAAAACTCGCTCGCTGATGTCGATATGTGGTGATGATTGTAGATGGTGATAGTTGTTGTGTGTTGTTGTGTGTTGTTGTGTGTTGTTGTGTGTTGTTGTGTGTTGTTGTGTGTTGTTGTGTGTTGTTGTGTGTTGTTGTGTGTTGTTGTGTGTTGTTGTGTAGTGTTGTGTAGTGTGAATGTGTGTCTCCCCTGTGTGTAGAAGCATTGTGAGTGATTGGGGAAACCCTCAAAACGCGATGCCGATGATGCTGCTGGGTCCGTAAAGACCTCTCTGTAACTGTAGTTCAATCATAATGCCCATTGCTTGCTCCCTCACGGTGCCTGGCCTCCTGTCTCGGATGTCTGACCTGCACCGTTCAATATCTCCAATATTGCCGTCCTCCAACGTTTCGAAATTCTCTGATCTTCATGGCCAATGGGACATTTTAACCGCGTGGAGATCGTCGTCCGAACTCCATCCAAGTTCCCCAGCCGCTGTTACGTCATATTTCTCGTGCTCCTGTACATCAATTTTGGTGGGGGCGCCTCGGCTTCAATCTCGTCCGTCCCATCGTCAACCTCCAATTTTCCGTCCGCCCTAATTCCACCTATGCCATTGTCCTTGCGCATGCTCTGGGGACGATAGCTTCTCCCTCTCAATTCGTCCTCCGTCTTGTCCAAAATTTCGGGCTGTTCCTTCTTGACACGCTCGGTCTCCTTATCAGCTAATTCCTTGGTCTCGCGCAGTCGTCTCTGAATGTTGGAAACTTCTTCGCCGCAGTCGCCATCGCGCAAGAATTGATGAGCAGCGTGCTCGCACATGCTTTGGACATATTCGAGCCCCTTGTCCAGCTCATCAAAGATATCACCCGTGCCTGGCTGTGGCTTACCGTCGGGGCCTATTGAGGTACGGCCGACCCGCATGCCGGCGCGAGAATATCCAGTCCGTCCGAGCGCTGCCCGCGCTTGCATCATGGCCACAGCTGACCCGCCACCCATCATCCGGCGCGTGCTTACATATTCGAGCTTTGGTAACCCAGTCTCGGATTCGTTGTTATCTGCAGCAATCGGGCCCGCTTCAATGGCGCCGCTTGCTAGTAGGGGCCCGTTGGTGCCGTTCTTGTCCTCCTCCTCATCCTCTGGTGCTTCAAGCTCGGCCAGCTTCTTGATTTGTGCCACCTTTGCTGCCATCTTGGCTTTGCGCATCATGTTTCGGCTTGCGCTGACAAATTTCACGAGCTCTTCGAAGAATATTTGGACGTAGCTGTCGTAGTAGACAATAATCATACTGCGAGAGCGATACTTGGGCGCGGCCCCCTCGGCGCTGATGACCGAGTCGGTGCGTCGTCTTTTTTGGATTGTTGCTCGTGCTCGTGCCTGGCCAGCTGCCCTTACTTGGTTGGTTTGTCGTTGAACAGCAGATGGAGAGTGAGACTTGGTAGGGCTGGAAGGAGCCTGTTGCTCGGTGCGAGCCTTGGCGGCAGCAGCTCCGGCGGCAGCAGCTTCGGCGGTGGCGGCAACGGTATCCGGTGATGGTTCGGGCAGCGGTGTGGATTCACGAGGGTGGGCCTCTGGCTCATCGCGCGGTCTCAATGATTCTGTCGACCCCTTGTTCCGAATCGACTTGGGTGCTCCTGTTGACGTTCCATTGGGTGATTTTTCCTTTTCGGCTTCTGCTAGAGAAGCCAACTCGCGTTGGCGCTTCTCGATTTGGCCGTTGAGCTCGTCGAGCTTTGTGAGCCAACCCGGCACATTGTTGACGATGTTCTTGAGTGCCTCCATGGCGATGTTCTCGTCGTCACCCAGGCCGGGCACGGCGCCTCTCCTCCTTGGAACAGCCGTGGTGGGCAACGGTTGCGTGCGCGTCGCTAGGTTGGGACGAACCTACCAACGCGAGCACGATTTGCGTGTGTGCGGTGGGAATGAATCGGTGACTTTTGGCAGCTTTCGACAGCTTTCGACGCTTCAACGTTCCGAGACAGCCACAGTAGATGACAGCAGCAGTTGGAGGGTTCCTTTGTCTCTTTTGACTTGACTCCAAAACACTCGCTCGCTCGTGATGATGACTCTGCGGCCAAGGGCGTGAGGTGGTATAATAGGAAGACAAAGTGGTCTGATGAGAAGGTCGGGTATGAGGTGTCAATTCGGTCGGTTGTTGTGTTTCGGTCGACTTTGGGGGGTCAGGATTGGTGTGTGGTGTGCCCTGGGCTTCTTCTGGCTGGGGCCGTGGGTGAATGATGGATCGTAGTGACAGGGCACTGGCTTGTTCTCGTCTGCTCCGCTCTCGTCGCGTGGGATTGCAGGCCAGAGTGCGGCCCAGTACACGCTAATAAGGACGCTAGCGGGTTTGATCCACGACTAAGAGGACAAAGACCTTGCAGGCCCAGCTCGGGACCAGCTGCCGCTCCTTCTTCTTTCCTTTTCTTTTCCACCTGGGCAGGTTCCTTTTTTCTTTCCCCGGGGTGCAATGCCAGGGCCGCGACCAACATCCGAAAAATGATGCTTAAAAAGGGATGGGTGGATTGACCGACGCAAAATTAAACAGATGGAAAAACCGGCCGTCTTTTTCCTTTTGAATTTGAACAAGACAGACCAACCCCTCTCATGGCGGATAGTACCGGGGCTTGGTGCTGCAAGCGCACACCACATGCTGCATGTCGATCACAGACACACCAGGCAGCGGTATTATTGTTATAATAGATACCTATGTGTTGTCTCTTTTTGTTTTATTTTCTCTAAATCATAATGCTCAGCATATTATTGCTGCAGCCCAAGCATCCAGCCCCCTTGTTGGTTACTTCGTGTCGTGTACCCTCATCCTCCGCTCTCTCTCTCTCTCTCTCCCCCATTTTCCGCGTAGATCAACCTCCCGACCGCTACTTTTTTTTCATCCCCTGCCCCCATGGTTGCGGGGACAGCGAACCGTTTGCTGCCAGTGCGGTTGTTAGCGGTTAGGCTACTGTACGTGGTGTTGCTTGCAGATCTGAGCGGCCTGTCAGAAAGCGCTCATTGTTCAGTCCCGCCCCTGTCAATTGAGGCCTGAATGCATTGAAACGGAGCCAGCTCCGGCCGCGGGCGGGAGGGGAGTGAAGGAGGTCAGGAGCGAATAAAAAAGGCGGGGTTCGGTCTGAAAGAGATCAAAAAGGAACATATTGGACTTTGCCCAATCAATCGACGCCACTGCGTCTGTTGATCAATGTGGCCAGCATTGCAGTGAGCTCGTGACACTCTCGGCTGGGGTTTTTCATGCGCTCCTGGAGGACGAAAAAGGACGTTCTGCGACGCGAAAAGCTGCCAGCCGATTTGCTTGGCAGCCACCGTGACATCGGGTTATCAGATTCGGAGACTAGGCGCCACAGCCGGCGGCGGCGGCATCAAGCAAATGCTCTCCACTGCCATCTATCCGTTGCTCACATCCGGTTCGCAGATACATATGACTCTTGATCAGTGTAAGAAAAGACGTCAAAGCAAGTCACAAAGTGGGCGCAGCGCAACGTTGTTCGATACGCATAATATAATATGTCCCCAGCCTGTGTGTAGCACAAGGGATACCAGACCAAAAGTCCTACCGCCCAGCGATTATTCGATGAGATACGATGGGGCCCGCGAGGTGTAACCACACCCGTCAGTGTTTCTACATGTGCTGTTCTGCGCTGCAACTGTGTGTCGAGAAAAGTTCCTTCGGCAGTCGTTGGTCGACTTGGCGATCAGTGGGGGGGGCCCCCCCCCCCCACCCAAAAAAACAAAAAAAAAAAAAAAAAAAACCGATCCACCAACCCCGCGCGGGGGGGGATGGGCGGGGAGAAC